>JAWLRI010000642.1:873763-927502 GCA_034781795.1 Crypturellus tataupa
CGCAGCGGGAGCGGGGAGGCCCCTGGCGCGTCCCGCCCGGCGGCCGTGTGGGGGAGGCCCTGTCCGGGGCGGAGGTCCCGGCAGCAGCGCGGGGCTGGGGGCTCGGGAGGCTCCTGACTGGGCCGAGAAAGCGGCCGCGTTTCCGCAGCAGCAGCAGCGGGAGCAGGCGGGGGGGTTGCCCGGTGATTGCGGGAAATGCGGTGGGAGGAACCGCGGCTCTCGGGTTATCGGCACGAGGTGGGGAAACGAGAGCGCGCCGGGGCGTTGGAGCGGGCTGGAGCGGCAGGCCGGGCGCTGCGGCTCCGCGTCGGGTGACACCGCGGCCTAAGGACGTTCGCGCTTCATAAGGAAACGTGGCTTAAAGCCCCGCTGCTTCTCCCGGCAGGGTGACTCGTCCCGGCCCGGCTCGGCCAGCCCAGCTGCCGTTCAGCAGCGGGAGCAGGTTGAGCTGCGAGCTGCGCTGCGTTCCTTAATTTCCCTGCTATCCTGCACTGTGCGTATGGAAAACTACCGTTATAACAGGGAGTCTGTTGCGCACTCCGAGGCCGAGGCTGTCTGCTGAGATCCCTCCTTAACACTGTTAGTTTGAGATGTCTTGGTGAGCCACACGAAACATTTAATTTCTTGAAATTGATGTGCGACCAAATGCTACCGCTACTAATGAAACCCATATATATATGAGCATATGTATCCTGAAATTTCTGCTATATTTATTCAGCAACCAAGCCCAAGAATACTGCTTTTTATTTTTCTTGTTTCCTAAGTAATTAATATTTTATATAAAACTGGTAATAGAAAGTATGTCAATCAGATGATTGCACTAGAGCATAACTAGAAGAATATTACCCAAAAGAACATAAGTGAGCATGATCTTGAGTTAATCCCTTGAGTTATTAAATAGCATTGAGATCCAGTTTGCTAAAAGAGAGCAGATGGGATTAATACAGGAGTCGGGCTAGTAAGCAGTTTGGCTCAAGGCAATGGTGAGCTCCACCAAAAGGATCTCTGGAGGCTCCTTCCTAATGTAATTTATCCAGAATCAACTCTGCAATCAATTCTATGGTTTTGTTATTTGCATGTACTATAATTATATTAATTAAAATATTATATGATCAAGTAATTAATAGTTATGTAGTGTTATAGATTGAAAAGGGTGGATTCTTCTAGAACTTGTTGACATGTTTGGGGAAAAGAAGCAAAGTCTTGATAACCTTGAACTGAGCTTGGAAAAGTGAGGCATAAAACCATTTGGAGGCATCCATTCAGGAACTGCCAACTAGAATGTATTTAGCTTTGATCATAATAATAAAATATAAACCTGAATGTGTTAGTAAACTACAGTGTGACTGGGGGCAATCAGTGAGATTCAATTAATTTGTCTTTCATACCTTCAATAAGTGAGGTGCTTGTGGTAGAATTAAAAGTTCTGATGCAGTTATACAAGTTTTTCATGATACTTTATGACTGAACTTATGAACTTACAGCATACAAATTATCTAACAATTGAATTTAGTATGAGGAAGCTTGTGACCAAGAGCTAGGGGTGTCCGTTTTAAAAAGGAAGATTAAAACTAAAACTCTTGATTTTGCTGACTGTTGGTGAGGTCACTTTTTATATAAGCGCTTTGAAGTAGGAGTGAATGAACACTAAGAAAGATCTTGGTAACCTTAGAATAAACTTATGTTTGATGCCAGAAGAAGGGTTTTGACAGCTAGACAACATCTTCCTCGTACATGTTTCCACTATTGCTTCTCATCAGTTTCAAAAATAAATCAGATAGTGTAGTAAGTGGGATTAGATGATGTAATTGCTTTTGATATTGGAAGATACTTAACTGGTTGAAAACCCTTTTTCCTTCACTTTTCTGCCGGTTGTCAGGGAAAGTGGTTGTTGCGACAGCGTGCTTGGAAAGGCAAACTGAGCACATTGTGATGAGGATAATACCCGCAATTTAGCAGTGAAGTTACCGGAGGGTGAAACTATTGAGAGGAAGTGAAATTTATCAAGCACTGCTATCATATAATGGGCTTTTTAATGCTTTTCTAATCCTTGTGAAATTTGAGGGCTATTTATTGTAAAAAAACTTACAAATTTTGCGTGTTGTTCCTAAGCCTCTGTTTAAATATATTTGGCACCTCTGGCTCACCTGGATACTCGGTGCAGCCTGTGAGATGGTGAGCCTCCCTCTCCTGGAGATAGCAGACAGGGAGCAGGGATCCCAGCAGGCTACGTGTCCTGACCGAGGCTCTGGCATCTGCCTGTGCAGAAGGATAAACAGGGCTCGAAGCTAGGACGCGTGCAGAGCTCTTGCATCTGCCACTGGGAAGATATTTGTGTGAAATATGGGTTAATTGCCATCAGAATCATTGAGAACCAAAGATTCCTGATGAAGAGGTGCAAAACGGTGGATGCACAGGAGATTGGGGGCCTTGCCTGATTTGAGGCATCCTGTGCTGATACTCGCTGGAGTCTCTGTTGTCAAGTGTGGAAATGCTTTTTCAGTGCTATGTTGGGATGTCTTGAAGCCTTTAAAAAGGATAAAAATGAGTACAACATTACTGACATACAGGCAGCACAGTAGAGAGAGAAGCCCCTTTTAGAATTCCTGTGCATCAGATGTATTGTTCAGTGTTTTATTTTTATGTATACATCACTGTATACACCATTATTTGTAAGGCAAGATGTATGAGTATAAAATTATTCTGTTCTTAACAGCTGGAGAATGAGTTTGTTTTACTATTGTTAAGTCAAACTCCTGAAGCCTGGGAGATAAACGAAGCTTCTAGTGGCCTAGAAATGAACTGGGAAAAATACCATGTTGGAATTCATTGGCATTTGACATTTGGAAATATTTGGAGAACTGTTCTGCTCTCCTTTAAAGTGCAAGGTGGAGCAGAATGGGAATCTGCTGCATATCAGGAAAAACTTCGTGTAATCCTGCTTTTACTAGTTTAACATCTGACCCAAGTATAGGATTAGGGTTTCAAGCTAGAGAAATCTATGCAGTAATCTGTTTGTTGTTAGTCGTTGCATCCTGAAATTGATTTGAACTGTGTTATATTGCGTTCCTTGTGTGTAAAATGTGTTTTTTATTTAACTACCTCTGTGGAATTGGTGACTAAATTTTCAAAGCTCTATGAAGAGAAAAGATGTATTACTACCAAGTAAGAAGTAGGAAAGCGTGTTATTCTCAAGATGTTTAATATGTTAAATCCCAAAGCTGTTTTATAACTTGCATTAAGTAGCAATAAGCGCTGAAAGTGGCTTCCGGAAGCTGCTCTTCCCTGCAGCGTGTGAGAGGGCAAACGTGAAAGAAAACTTAAGCAGTGCCTGCTGTTCAGCTGGTGCTCAGAAGCAGCGAACATAATTACTTGTAGCAGAGCTCAGTGCTTCATCTTGTGAACACAGTGTTGTTTTGTTCTGAAAATGTGAGCGTTTACTACAGACACTATTACTCGTGTTCATCTGATGCTGAATACTTCATAGGAGTTGAAGCTCCAGGTAGATGGAGACTTTGGGGTGTTTCCAAGTGGCAGCTCTCATGCAATCGTAGTAGTGCCCGCACAGGTGGCCTCTTGGACTTGGAGAAGCTTGGCAGGGTAAAACCCAGACTCCTCTTTGCAGCTGGGACTCAATAAGGAGCTTGCATGCCCTGCCGGGGCTGTCCGATATGAGTAGTTGTTACTCGTGCAATAATCTGATATACGTTCTCTTTCAGAACGCCTTTCTCTGTTACTTACAGATCATATTTTTTAAAAAAAGTCTCACATAGTACTGGACAAGCTAAACTTTGAATCCTATCACTAAACAGTAAAAATAAAAATTTACGGCTGTAGTTGTAGCTTTCTTACAGATAAAGCCAGTTCCCCTTTGTTTGAAGTTTTCTAAGATTTCCTCTCTCTCTCTCTATATATATATTTTATCCTAACAAACTCCCGTGAGGAGAAAATGTGTTTGTGGGCAGGCTGCCTGTACTTGTGCAGGCTGTTTGGTTGGTTGGCTTTGCTTGCTTGTGCTTGCTTGTTTTTGTTTCCTGACACCACAACAAAGCGCTGAGTGAAGTCTGCGTTCGACCTTGACCTTGAGAGATCTGCTGTCTTGCACTGTTCAGTGGCCAGGTTTTATTCTTGTATGAGCTTATGTGTTTTATTTGCCTCTAACACAGGCTGAGCAAGTGCTAGAACTTTAAAGATATCTGAAATAAATAACCCCCCCCAAAAATCAATCATCCAAAAACCAAAAACAAACAAGCAAAAACACAACACGTGATCCTCTACAATGCGAAAGCTTTCTGAAGTATTTTGAAATAAATAAAGTTTATCATGTTTTGGTTTGTTTTAAATGAGTCTTCTTCCTCATGTTTAATTTACAGTCCAGTTAGCAGTAGGTATATTGCAGCTTACCTTTTGAGTAAGTCAATATGAAAGTCATAGCACTTTCTTTTATATGCTAGGAAGTTATAGCGTATAGCCCTACAAATTGAGATCTGAAGCCTTTTGAAATACCCAGTAAAGCGACTATTCAGTATGAACAGGAAACAGATGAATATTTGCTGATAAATTGATAAAGTTATTTTAAACCGACTCTTGTCTTAGGCTTTGCATAGGTCACATCGTGATTGTTTAGCCTAACAGCTGAACAGAGCTTTGTTCCCTTAGGGACGGTAAGGGTTTGTTCACTTTGGAGCAGTGCAAGTGATCTCCAAATATTAACAACTTTGTTTTATGACATGGCTGTGCTATGGCAACTTTAAGTGATCTTATGGCAGTATTTAACACTAGTTTTTAACTCTTGAAAAGTAAAATTTTTAAATGAGTGCACTAATTCTAGTTATTCTCTAGATATGTTTCAAAATGGTGTCCTTAAATCTTCAGTTTTCATTCCTATTTTTTGGCCATTAATACAATATCACTTGAATAATAAGAAAGAAATAACTTATCTAACCTCTTTCATGATCTGTTCCTGTGCATTAAGGCTGCCTTTTAAGGGTTGGGAGATGTATACAATGTTTTCTTTCAAGATCTAATTAAAAGAAATACCTTCCTTTTTGCACTTGTGCTTGGGAAGCATAGTAATTAGTAGCTTCCTTCTAGCTATAAAATAACTTCTTTTACTACACTTCAGTGCTGTCTTGCAAACACTGTAGTGGGATATTCCTTTGGAATTTCAAATACGGAGGAGGTTAACAGAAGGAAACTTTGGAGTTCATAAATATGATTCTTGGGATTTTTTTTTCTCAAAAGTAACAGTCTAAGATGTGCTTATTTTCTAACTAGTAGATTATTCATGTAAAATGAGTTTCAAGATTTTCTGCAAGTTTAAGATATTTCCTATTTTTTTAGCTTTTTTATATTTGAAGAAAACACCCTGCAGTATTATTTTTTTCTTGTTTTCAAATCAGATGCTCTTGGTGAATTTATTTTTGTGAAAATTTTAGCTTCTGACTTGTTTTCTTAAACAGCTGTCATGGAGGAGTTGGTGGAAGATGACATCTGTATTTTGAACCACGAAAAAGCAGATAACACTCACAAGAGAGATGGGGAGGTTCCTGTTTCATCCTATAGCGGAGATGAGTCTGTTGCCTCACACTTCGCCCTCGTCACTGCATATGAAGACATCAAGAAACGGCTAAAGGAGTCAGAGAAGGAAAACTCCCTCTTAAAGAAAAGAGTGAGAATTCTGGAAGAAAAGGTAAGAAAAATTTCAGCTAGTCACCTTCTGCTACCAGCTACTTTAGCTCTCGTGTAGATGACAGAGCAGTTGTTAGGTATATAAAGCATATACTCATAATTATTTTGAAGTAAAAATTCTGGTAAATTATCTGCCTAATGAAACGCTTTTTTTTTTTTAATTTCCCCTCTCATAGTCCAGCTATGTTATATTTGCTAGCCTGGATTTCTTTGAGTAGTGTGTGTGTGTTCCTGTGTACATGGTCCAGTGCAGCAGTGCCATGCAAAGACACTGGTTTGACTCGGAAGGAAGTGTAGTTGCATTAAATCATTCCTGCATCTTATCTGCCTCTCTAGAGTACTTATTAACTCGGGGTCATCCAGCCTGGTGTTGTTGGGTAGCAAAGTGCTGAGTCTGCAGGTTGTCAGAATCCATAAAATGTAAAAGCACCAAGAGATTCTTTTAATAAACATAGTGACATCATCAGGAAAAAGGTTGGTGCAGAATATCCAACTAGGTGTAGCTAACAGCCACCTCACACATGAACTACAAAGTTAAAATGCTTAACATGGAAGTGTTGAGTGGCTGTTATTTGATACACTTATTCTAAAACTCAAAGTAATTTTAAAAAGTTGTTTTTGTATGCAGTTGCTTGTTGCATTAGTCTAGTGACGTTCCTTAGTGATCATTGTGCAGTTGTCTCCCCAATTAAAGCAAGTTATTGCTAAACAGTAGTGTCTTTGCAAAAGGTCTTGATTTTTAATTATTTGCTTCATATTAATACAAGGTTTGAATTAAAAAATACAAAATCGGACTGTAACAATATTGACTAACTGCACTTACTGAATTTTGCCGTCCTCAGCATGGCAGTAGGAAGGTTCTTACTTCTTTGCTTCGTTAAATCCCTAGCTCCTTGGCTCCCGGCTGGAGGAGGAGTGCAGCTCTGTTGGGCGGGAGCAGGTGAACAAGGCCTACCAAGCCTACCGAGAGGCCTGTATTGACCGGGACGCCCTCCAAAACAAACTGGATAAAATGGTAAGACAACTTCTGGTCTTACGCATGTTAGGGAAGTACAGCACGGTTAGTAAATGTTTACTGAAAAGTTAATTTTATTTGCTGAAGATCAGCAGTGTTTGCTTTATTGCTCGTTCTTTTAGAATATCACCTTTTCATTACTGGGCTTGGCTAATAATGGATAGAAACACATCTTAAATCAGTGAAAGAATTAAGATGTTCTCCTGAAGAAAAAAAGTGGAATTGGCAGAGATGATAGAGTTTGTTTGTTTGTTTGTTTGTTTTCTCCCTGGAAACAGAGGAAGGAAACTTCAGAGTCCTTGAAAATCTTGAATGAGCAGTTGCAGTCTAAGGAAGTGGAACTCTTACAACTGAGAACTGAAGTAGAAACTCAACAAGGTACGTACATATTTGCTTATTCCATCTTAACTGGTTATGCTGTGAACTTTTGATAGACTACTTTTAGTGGTTATGTTGTTAAAAGTGGCACGTTCAGAGGTCTCCACCCATACATAGCTGTATGAAAGCTGTAATGAGGAATTTCAGGCTTATGTTTGTTCTGACATATGATGGCATGCATTTTAGATGGCTGTAGGCAAGACATGGTAAAGCTATGAGGCTGTTGTGCTTTTCCACACAAGGTTATTCTAATATTTTGAAAGGTGCATAGCCTTACAGTTCAGGAGGCCTGTGTGTGTGTGATGTTTTTGTTTTTTTCCTTTGCTGTGTGGCTTGGTGTTAGGATCATCATCTTATGTCACTACTTAGTATGTGCACATGTGTGTGGATGGATTTTTTTTTTTTTTTTTTAACTTCCCCCTCCTGTCTAATATGAGGGCATAGGTAACCTCAAGACTTTACCCATTTGTTTTGATAGCATTTTTTGTTGCTCTGTTTGGAACAGTTTGCTTTCCAAAATTGGAAAAAAAAAATCGGGTAAATGAGGTAACATGTTACACCTGGAGGATAAGGCTGTGTTTTCAGTGTGTGAAGGGTAAGAAAGATAGTATATGTGCACAATTTTGTATTTTTCAGTGACTTTATGGTAACACTTTTTTTCTTTATAAAATCTCTACCACCTTCCTGGAAAGCAGAATTCTCTTTCAAACTCAAAACAACTTTATTTTTCCCTCCCAAACATCTTCCTTAATGTTGCTATTTCTTTGCTGTTAAAGACTTGATAGCAGTTTCCTACGGATGAGGTTTTTGTAGGACATCTACTGATTAACAGAAACTGTTTAGGAAGGAAAAAGTGAAACCTTCTGTATTGAGTCACCCTGAACTGAGTCTGAACTTTAATTGTCTTGCTTATCTTCTTACAGTGATGAAACAGCTGAATAGTACTCAGTCTAGCTGGGAAATAGAGAAGTTGAACAGCAACCTGAAAGTGCATAGTCTGGAAAAGGATCTAGAAGAGCTCAAGGAAGAGTGCAACAGTCTCAGAAAGGAACTGCAAAAATCCAAGCAGAAGGTATATTTAGTTTTAAGGAATTTTATTAAAAGACTTGACTGTGTTATAATTAAATGCTAAAATTTAAATATTTTCTTCTGGCAAAATAGAAGGTAGAAAAGTAAGAGTGTAATTGAGTGGAAAGTGACCATCTTAGTAAAGTTAAACATAGCTTCTTGAAAATAGTGTGCTTACACAGTTGAGATTTCCCAGCAGTTGCCACTATAAGCAACAGAAAATGAAGTTTTACAATTTCTTGTAAGTAGCCATTCAGGATAAAGTGTTCTGTGCTGGTGTTTGTTTTGGACTGAGCTTCTAAAGGAAAAAAAATGCTTATCTTAAAGATCTCATGATCTTTGTTTAAGGAGCTGTAGCACTTTGCCTTGGATCCATGGGGCGGTGGCATGAACCTTGTCAGGGAAGTGTTTGTGTGGGGGGGGTTTTTTGGTAATGAAATATATTCCCATTAGAGGGGATCCCTGCAAATTTGCTAAGGTTCAGACTTAGTGTCCTCCCTCTTAGCATAATACATCAGAGGAGAGCAGAGATGAAACAGCCAAGTATGTTTTAAGTGTAAAATCTAGGTCCACTTTTTTGCACCTCTTCAGCTCCCCAGGTCTTGGGATAGGACAGTGGAAAGGAGCTATAATGGTGCTGGGAAGGGGAGTGGCTTGCGGAAGATGGCTTGCTTGGAGAAAACGAAGCATTTAGTCTAATTTGGAAACATTTTACTTTTATGAACGCATTTAAATTACTGCAGAAATGTACTTTTGAAGCAAATCTCTCCTGCTCACTGCTGCCCACTGTGCCTTGCACTGTGGAGCTCTCTGGAGTAGAGGAACTGGATTCCTCTGGGATGAACCTGTCCCGATGCACGCTGACCGAGAGTGGGCATGCAGGGAGGAGACTAGAGCAGCCTGCAGTGATGTCCTTCTCCGTAGGTGCTCTCCAAGCTCACACAGTTGGAGTGCTGTGTCCTCAGCACTGAGTTGTCACCACAGACCAGCCACTCACACTCCGCTGCCAATCCACAGGGAGAAGTTCATGTGGGCAGAACTGCATCAGATGTCTTGTCTTGGGATTAGTCTGTCTTTTTTTCCACTAGGTAGGGATAAAGCCTCTTAGCTAGCCATAACTTTGGTTACTGTTGCCTCTTTTCAGGTGCAGCTGGGGCTTTTAGTGATACTTTGGGTAACTTGTAAATTTTGAAGACTTTCTGTAACTTGTGTGCAGTGTTGGTGTCTTCAGGTAATTTTATGGAGTAGAGTAAAAGCCACATAATTAAGGATTGCACCTTGTGCTGTAAGAGTATTGCAAGAATGACATTACAGTGTTTAAATAAGGCTTAGGATAATAGCATTTTTGTAAAGAGGGAGTTCAAGGAAGAGCTTTTCTTATATATATATATATTTCTGTTTTGATCTTAATAACTGGTAAATATAGGAAACAAGCATGAACAAGTTTTCAGATGTGGGGCAATGCAGTGCAGCTGGAAGTGTTTTGAACCATAAAATTGATTCTTCAACAGATGATGGAAAAATCTTCAAAGATCAGGGGGAGTTGTCAGGTGAAACACACAAATATGACAAATAGGTGATGACAGGTCAGCATTGTTTCAAACTCACCTTTTATTTTCCTTTTTTTTTTTTTATTTAATATTTTCAGGAACTCTCTGTTTTGACTACTTACTCAGATTTTGTATTTGCGCTGAATATAATCATTGTGCTGTACTGGCAATTTCCTGTTGTTTCATGAGGGCCTATTTTAATTTAAAGTAACAGTTCAAGTTCAGGTAACACCTTGGACTAGAGAAGGATTCAGTAGGAAGGGAACAGGGAAGAATGAGTATGAATGAAAAGTTAAAATAGAAGCATCACAAAGATGGTGATGGCTGATGTAAGCACCATGTCTGATGTGTTGAACAGTCCCGTTGAGCACAAGGAGGCATCTTGTGTGTGTCACTGTGTCACTTGTCTCCATGTGTCATGGGCACACAAGGGAGAAATTATATTCTAGCATAAAAATAACTTGGGCAACTAAATCTATACTGAAACATTTTGTTCTAACCTAAAAAACCTTTATATTCTGAGATAGGGAAAGAATAAGATAAAACTGTTTTTTTATTATTATTTTTATTTATTTTTTTAAAATGTGTCAAACTCTTTGGGTATTAACAGCCTTGCTCAATTTGTGCTTTTCAAGTAAGTGCAAATTCCAGGGGCTCAGCTCCAAAGAATGCTGATCATGCTGATTCCAAGCATGTTGGCTAGTCCAGTAGTATCTGCATGTTTGTGCACTGGAAGCTTACCTAGGAACTATTTTGTTGTATGAAAACCTAGCTCAGGCATGAATTCATTCAGTAGGTAAAGTTAGGCATTTTTAAGTGGAAATTCTTAGTTGAAGTCTTTATGCCGATTTTGAAAACTGCTGCAGCTGCTGAAGATTACCGTGCTTGGGATTTCTGAATAGAAATGACAGGGTAATGCATTGTTTCACTACGGTATTTTCAGTTAATACATCTGAGCTGCTCATTTCCTGTTCCTCCTTCCTTCCCCTCACACCCAGGACCAGGCTCAAGAAGAAAATCTGCTAAATGGGGACCTCCTCCAAAACCAAAGCATTCAGAGGTAAGGAAATCTAGTGATTTGTGTTTTATTATTAGTTTATTGAGTAGTGTTTATGTGAGCTAGTAGTTTTGCTTGAAGCACATAGAAGCAGCTTCTTTCAATCTACATAAAACTTAAGCTGAAGTCAATTCCATTTATCAAAGCATTGTTTTTTTTTCTCCTTGTATTGATTGATTGATTGACCAGGATGATAGCGTAAACAAAATATTTGCATCTTCAAATTAATGTACAAAAAATGAGACTTAAATTGTCTTGGATTTCAAGTTTGTCTTTGAATAGTTGTTTGACTTGAGGCGGTAGTTTAACTTCTGAGCCTCCTCTTGACCGTAGGAATCTTACAGTTCTGTACACATGAAGATTTTTGTGTTTCCACAGGTGTTAAGTTTCAAAACTCTTTTGTTTAGTGTTGAAACATGCATTTTACTTAGTGCAGGGAAGTAGTATTTCTAGTTCTAGTATTAGTCGAACTAGTGTCGACTAGTATTTCTATTTCTCTTCAGTATTTTATTCCTTTAAATGTCTTTAATATTCAGGAACCATTTTGTGATCTCACCCTTTGAAGGACTAGGTCCAGCTCCGCTAGTGTCTACTCTTTCTATCAATCTTAGGACTAATGTAATGAAGTGAGCGATCAGGAGGGCACTGTTCTATCAAGACAGGTTCAGGTTGGCATTAGCTGGGAAAGAACACTAAAGAAAACTCCCAAAGCCGCTGTCGTGCTCAGGTGGGAAAAAGGAATGTAATGTGACAACAGCTAGTTTTTCTAAAAATGGCTTTTGACTATTTTACAATGTATGGTTTAGTATTATTTTTATCAGCACTCTCATGAACAGTCACACTCTTCTCTCTCCAGGGGTCCACAGTTGCTAAGAATGAATCTGGGTGAAGGTCTCTTGCTATACACCTTTTTGCTCATGATTTTTACACCCAGATTCTTCAAAATTTTGGGTAACAGTGAAAATCAGAGGAGTAGAGCAGTATCGAACTGCCAAACAGATAGAGGGCATTATAAGTGATGTATTTAAGTGTGTCCCCAGCATGCCTGAGTGCCTGGAGTTCAGGTGTAAGATGCTTATGGAATATGTTCCCCAAAAATCTATGGGCTGTAGTATTTGTACATCAGCCGGATCCTAAGTGCCTGTAACTAGTTCTTCGGGATGTTTTGTGGTGATTCGGCTTGCAGATGATACAGTAAATAGGAAGATAGTGTGGCTGACTAATTGCTGCTCTTGGCTTCTATTTAAGCAAGCAGTAGAAGTGAAAGGTTCTCTCTCTACTGGTGATAAGGAGAGGCTGGTAATTCTGGAGCTGTTTTAGAAGTTTAGAGTTTCCCTTCGTTAGTGCATAATTCCTCCAAATTGCATTGTACTCCTTTTTCTAAGTAATCAGTAACACTGAAATTTCTATCACTGGGGTGTGCAGTGGACAGATGTATCTTTTCCTTCTGTGCTGCAAGTTCATCTTCTGATGAAAGTTTGCCTGAAAAAAAAAATGCCAACATATGATAAAGTATTTGTTCTCATCTTGTAACCATTCACACAATACAGGCTGAATAATTGTACTTAGGCTACAGTCCCTTCTATTAGGATGTATGTGTGTGTAATTGTTTAAAAAATGCTTAAAAAGAATAAGGAAATGTGTCTGGTAGCTATTTATCCATGAAAAAGAAAGGCTTCTCAAGAAGGTATTCAAACTTCCAAATGCCTGTCTACAACCGGCTACACTTCTCTGTGTACTTATGTGATCTTCCACAAGAGGGAAGAGTAGTCCTTCCTCTCGAGAGATGGTTAGAGTCGCGCCTTGTGGCTTACTTGGCTAGCGAAGAGATGGGAACGGAAATCAATCAGTGAAAGAAAGCTCTCCGCATACGTCCTCAGGATGGTCTCCGGTGCAATGAAGATACTGCTGTATGCACCGTGCCCCAGGTGCGCCTTTCACCTCCCGTCTTGACTGGGTAGCTAACTAGCACTTTTGGTGAGTTCTCCCGGAGCTTCATAGTCTTATATGTCGGAAGAAAAGGTGTTATCTCAAGGTAAAACAGTTCTGTTTGCTGGTTTTCCAGTGCAGATTTAGTCAAAGCAACTTTCAGGTTGCAGCCATTTGGTTAGCATACGTAGGGTAGTCTAATATCAATAACGAGTATGTAATGTGTACTGAATGATGGGCACATTAGAAATCTGTGCAAAACCACTTGAAAAAGCTCCCATGCCAAACAGATGTTGCAGCACTCAATTCTGCTGCTTACGAGGGAAGGACGCATTTGTAGCTAGTTACTGTTTTGGAAAATAAATACTTTCCACTTGCCAGGAGTCTACAAGTCTGATTTTAAATTCTTAATTTACAAGTCTACTTTGTCACAGATCTAGTTGTGGTCATTCTAAAATCTCCTTGTATATGTGCACATATATGTGTGTATTGGTGTATATTTGGATTATGCATTTCAGGAAGGGGGACTCTTTTGCAAAATCAAGTATTGCAAATTTGTTTCACAGATACTTGCAATTAGTACATTCTGCTCATGTTATTATTGCAGTAATCAAAATAGTTAAAATGTATTCAAATTGTATAAAATGTGTTTGTATATTATAAGGAAAAATAGCAGGGGGAAAAAGATAAGAATATTTGTATATAGAAAGGTCATACTATGCCATGCAGAGTGGACTCTATCCAGAACACATGAGCACATAAGGACAGACAGGTGATTAAATGATTGTGTGTCATGTTTGTTAGAAGACAGCATAGGGTCAACTTCCAAGTGTGTGGAAGTCCTTGTTTTTATTTTTATTTTATTTTATTTCAGTTGTAACTGCCTTGAAAAGTAGTGACTTTGCAGTGAGTTATATGCCAGTGTGAATGAAAAATAAAATAGTTTGTAGATAATTGAAATGAAATTCTGATGTCTGCATTCCTTTGCAAGATTGTCGTTCAAGGACTTCAACTCCCGTTATAAAATTCACTCATGCACTTTCCTTTCAGCTGAGCTGTTCTTCTATTTACCATTTTAATCTATAAATATATTTGAGTGCTGAACAGTTCTGATATAATTGAAGTTTGTTTAGTTTTGAGATTGGGAAAAAAAGTGAATAAAATGAGTTATGTGACAACAACACTTAATTTTAAGTTTAAAATTGTCATCTTGTTAAGGGTTTGAAGAGCCAAGAATTCCACAGTAAGAAGCTGCGGGTTTAGCTAAACTTATTAAATTATCAGTGCTGATTATTATTATTATAATATCTGATTATATTATTATAATCAGATTATTAGATTTTTTTCATATATCAGAATTGCCACTACCAAATACATTACCTAGTAAACTACTGGGTTCTGCAGTAACATTTTTTGAATCTTCATTTCTGTGTTCCAAGGAAAATATTCGGTATAGAGAAGACAGGATTCCGTGGGGCCCTTTTGAGTGAAGGGAGCTCCTGTTAGTGCCGGCCACCTTACCGAAGTGGCTGTTGGCCTTAATGCTGCATCTCGCCGATTCCAGATGCATTGATTTGGGGGGCAGAGTTCATGAGGGAATGATGCTAAAACTACCCTTTTAGATGGGTACAAATCTATATAAATGCGTATTTTGAAATGTCATACTTGTCTTTCATAAATGTGATTTGTTAGGATGTTAAGTATAAAAACTTGTTATATCATGTTTATGTTGAAGTAACTGGACCCTTATTTCCTTAATTGTAGTGGTAACTTTTTTCTCTTTAAGTTGATTAATAATTTGGTGAAACTTTGCTTAGGATTTTTACCAACAAAAGCACGAAGGTCTGACTTGTCTGATTTTGTTCTTGATTATCATACCAGCTGTTAACCTAAAATTCCAATGTTGGATCAGTGTTGCAATTGCTAAATATATTTCTTAATTTGTGCTTGTCTTACTATAAAATTAACTGGGTCTAATTTTTAAACTAATAAGGAGATATATTAACATGAATTAGATTACTTGAATATGAAATAGCATCTTGAATTAGCTGAACTTGGTCTCCATTGTGTGTTCAATTTGCATCTTGGGTAGCCAAGTGGTATGAAGAGTCAATACTGGTTTTAATTGAATATTAATTAACCAATTAACATGATTAGGATTCCAGCATGACAGTGTGTCGTCATCTATCAGAAGCAATTCACAATTACTACTCCACCTTATTTACAATCTAGGATCCACTTAACGTATTAAAAAAGGCAGTATTCCTTTGAGACTGCAGATTTTACTGGAAGATAGTTACTTTTGAGTAATGTAGTTGGAGAATATACTTAATATTGTTTCCCATTTGGAGAACTTGAGGTTATTAGTATTTCCTAGTATGCTAAAAATGCTATACACTGTAGCGCATAAAAGTCTAATACGATATAAAAATGTCCCTCAGCTTGAGGTAATTAACAGTACTGTTGAATTCATCTGAATTATGCTATCCTAATACAAATTTACACTATATTTTGGGTAAAAATAACTGATCAACAATTAATACTCAATTAACCTTGGAACTGTTACTAAGCATGAGGATGCTTTAGAGATGGTAAATATTAAGTTTTTTTGTTGTTTATTTGTTTTTTTGAAAGTGTGCAACAAGCATATTGGGATCTGAAGAGAGAAATGTCTAATTTGCACCTAGTGACTGAAATGCAAGCTGAGGTTCTACGAAAACTGAAAATAAATCCAACAGCAACCAAGAAAGGCAAGTCAGTGTTTACAGGAATAGACCTTGCAGATGCAAACCGTTGATTTAAGCTGTAGCATTTTGAGAAGAAACTAGCTATCATATCTTATCAGAATCTCATCAATTGAAGTTGATAAGCCAGGCTATATTATAGTTCCGACCTACCCATTTTCTGCTTTTGCCTCTGTCTCATACTGGTCAACTTCACACATAAAGGTGTTGCTGATGTGTGGGGGGTTTTTTTTCTTCCTTTTTTTTTTTTTTCCTCCTCCTTCACTACTCTATTCTGTTCCCCTTGTGGCTTTTTTCTCAGTCAAGTGTTGCTTATGTGCACAAGGCTGAGGTGTTAAGTTTACTTGTATTTGACCTTTTACCACGGCTACTTCATATTTAAAAAAAAAAAAAAAAAAACCTTCACATTTATTCTCAGTCTTATTTTCCCAGTGTAGTATATATCAAGAATTCATTTGGCAGCATTTCAAAACTAGGCATTAACAGACTGAAAATACCTTACGATGGCATATTTCTCTATGATAGCATTCACAAATGTTGCCTTTTCTTGCAAAATGCACGTTGACATTTTCTGAATGCCAGGTTACTGAGGCTGCAAAACTTAATTCCGTGCTTAATTCAGCTGCCTCTTTGCGAATAAGTAGGGGAAGAATTATCACATAGTGCAATTGTGGTACATAATTTCAGTGAGCAGGTAATCAGTTCATCTATCAGATATATATGTTGCAAGTCAAATGCTTCGCAAGAGGTGGCACTATCCACCTTGGGCCCACGGTGCCACCTCCTCGGTTTTCTGCTCACCCGAATTCTGGTTTTTATTATACTTAGAATCTAAGAGGTGCTGGATTTGATAGCATATGGTGAGGGCCTCGGTCCTTAGCCAGTTCAAGATGCAGCTCTTGTGTTTCTGTGTGGCTGGCGCAGGGAGCTCATAGCAGAATTTGCCTCCAGGTCGGCGATGGGCTCTGCCTGTGGCCAGCAGTGATTAACAGTCAGGTCTGCTTATGGGCCAGCCCGCCCTGCAGGCTTGGTCACGGTGCTGCCAGGTGAGCCGGGGTCCTGCAGTTACGATATAAGACACATTTGGCAAATTCAGTCCCCAGTTTCTGTACCGAAATTAGGAGGTTTTAATCCTTGAGTCTGGCAAGGTTTGTGATAACATAGGATCTTTCTTTCTAGATCTGTTTTTAATTTGCAGTTGTGTGTTTCTGTTACATGAGTAGTGATTATTCCCTTCTTTTACTTGTAGAATAGCTTTTTTTTATTATTCACTAATGCACTTGTGCATCTGTAGCTACTAAGGCAATATGGATTGATAGGATTGCAGAGTTTTTCTTTTTTTTTTTTTTTTACTTTGTTCTCTAGGCTTTTTTCTGTATATTTTTTTAGAAGTATGTGAGAATTTGTGGATTTAAGATGTGAGTTAAAACTGCTCTTCACTTACCTTATTAGCACCATGAAATGCAGGTATTTCTGTAATGATATGTAGAAACTTTATATAAACTAGATCCTGCTACCTTTTTAAAAAATATTCATAATCTTTGGAGAGTTAAATCTGTAGAACACAAAGTATTCATTGCCCTGTGTTTGATGTTAAGATAGTATCAGTAGTATTAGTTACACCGGATTCTACTTGGAGATGGTTTATGTAAGAAGACATTTTCAGTGTGTGTGCTCATGGATTTTTTTCTTGCCTTTTCCAATTCGTTCTCAACAAAGTATGTGCGACCCTTTTCTTTTTGCCTGATGTTTTGCAGTGCCTTTTATCATGTAGAGCATCAACAAATTGAGTGAAAACTCCATACTCCCTTGATTTGGGTACTTGTGTAAATCGTTTCTCAACCTGTAGAGAGAGGGTTTTTTGGTTTTGTTTTTTTTTTTTTTAAGTTCTTATCTGGGATGTGTTTATGTATTTGTTCAAGACAGGAAAAGATGCCAGTGATTGCTCTTGCGCTTGCTCTTTGCTTAGCTGCTGTAGTTGGTCCTAACTTGGTGGCAGCCAATTTATCCTGTTTTTAGTGTTGCACTGTGGACAATCTGCTACACAGGGAGAAAAAAAGGGGGGGCTTCACAGTGCTAATTTAGCAGGATCACTCTGTGCCGATGCGAGTTGTCCCGTGTCCAGCTGAACACTGGAAATATTAAACATGAGGTTGGACTAGTTTTACCCTGCAAGGTCGTTCAAATTCAACTGTACCACACTCTCACTCAAGGGGGCTGTAATGCCATACGGTTTTGATGCTGTTAGGCTGTTGTGCTGCAAATCACCAAGTTGTTAGAAAGTTTTACTATCTGTAACTATTTTGTGGCCTAATGGTTTAATTATGACTAGATTTTTTTTTTCTATCTTTGCTAATGTTGTAAAATTTGGAATATTTTCCAATGACAGATGCCATTTTTTTCTTGAACTTTTAAAGGTCTGTAGATTCCCCACATGGCTTTTTTACACCTGTTAGCGAAGGTTAAATCGGTCTTTTTAGCGTGAACTTTCAGATTTGATGAACATACTATTGAAGCATTTTGCAGGCATTGTGAACTGGGAACTGCTTTTTTAATTTTTTTACTGACTAGCTGAAGTTGCATACTTTGACCAAAGTAGTGCCTTCTCTTTGTGTCCCTTAACAACTAGAGCTCATCTGATTTTAAGCAGGACCTTGCAGGTTTCCTTGGTGTTGCATATTTTTCAGACCTAGTGATTTCGGGATCTTTTGGTTTACCTTGCAAAGTAGATTCATTATGTGGTTCTTAGTTACAAATTCTGAAACATTTTGCTGCAGTAACTTGAAAACACTGCTTGTTGTAATATCTACTATACTTCAGTGTATTCAGAGAATATAAAAATGCTCTGTCTTCTGTGCAAATAACTATTTTTTTTATCTTCCTTCTTCAGCTGCTTCTGCACCAGTACAGTGTGTGGAAGACTTGGAGAAGAACCTTACGAAGCTGCATTTGACAACAGTCTATAAAAACCCATCTCTTTCACAAACCGATCAAGTGCTCTGCAGTGCTCTGCCCCTCCCTGTAAAAATCCCATCTGAGAGAGTGACTCTGCAAGCATGGACAGATGAGAGACCTATTCCAATTGATGGGAAAACATTCCAGGAACAGCATTCTTATGGAAAGAGCTCGCTGGAAGATAATTCCTGGGTATTCCCAAGTCCTCCAAAGCCTAATGAGAATGCGTTTTGGGAAATGAAAAACAAAACATCCCTGTTAAACTGTCCAGCAGATTACCTGGATCAGTGTAATCAGAACTGCCTGCACAAGAGTTAAACAATTTTTAGAATGAACTGAAGCATTTTAGAGTGGTTCTGAATAGGCACCTTATTGCTGGAACTCTTCGCAGAGGGAAAACAATTAGTTGAAACTTGTTTTTTATTCTTCTTTTAGTTCCAAAACAGAAAGCCTAGTCTTTCTCTGCTGTAAATTAAGGAGCAAGTTCCTTGAAGTTTGATCTGTGCTGGTATAATGTAAACAGATCTAGCATGGGGCCTAAATAGTTTTTCCCTGCAAATGGCATGCATTTGCAGGAGATGACACTTGAAAGTTAGTTCTTGGAATAAAAAAAAAAAATCCAATTGTTTATTTGTTTGCTATTTGTATATTCTCAAGCAAATAGTTCATATCCTACATTGCTTATAACAGCTCTTAGCTAGAGTTTGACCGTCTCAGATGAAGACAAAGCATTTGAGTCTCTGTTCTTCCCTCCTTTCAGTTATATCCTGATTCTTCTCATTTAGAAATACATTTGCGTGTGATTTTTATAAAAACAAATACTAACTTTTTTTTTTTCCCAAAAAGCTTTGATTTTATATTAAGATAAAGGCAAGGAGGGGGGAAAAAAACTTCCCAGCTATTCCGTTTAGATTGCACCATTATAGGCCTTACTGTGAACCATAAAGGATCATAAGCAATGCTGCTGGAAGCCAGAAATCGTAGATCACCAGCTTGCTTTCAGTCGGTACTGAGGAAACTGATTTTACCGTGAGCACGCACAATGGTGCCTGTCACAGATGCATCCTGTTCACCGTGCAGTTGTCCTGGTTGTGCCTCCGCTGCACATCACCAAAAGGCTGACGTTTTATTCGTGTGGTCGCTAAGGCTGCTAACTCTTTGTTCATTAAAGAAACAAAGCCTTAATTTAATCAGAATAGATGTTTTAGCATTGTTGATGTATGTAAAAATAAATCTTGTGGTATCTTTAATATGCCACTGAAATAAGTTATCTGAATTGCAACTGCCTGCTTTATAGATTGAGTGTCCAAGTATTATTTTTTTTCTCTTAACCCAAGAACTTTTTTAGACAAACACAGTTTATGCTTTTTTTTATTGTTCTGCTTAATATCTGGCTTAATATAACAGAGTTAAGTGAAATGCCTTGAACTCTCAATACCTTGAAGGAAAATGCTGTGTAGTTTAGATCTTTGATACTGAATTTGTTGGGGTGGGGAAGTTAATACTGCTGTGGACAGGTATGTGGAGGGGGAAGTGCTCAACTTCACAGGTCAGGCTTCTAATAACAATTAAATTCATGGCTGTTTAGTATCTTAAATCACAAATACGCAGCAAAGTTACGGCTAGCGTAGCCACATGCGTGGTGCGCTGTGCAGGCGTTACTGAGCTGAGGTGCTCCGTGGCCTGTGTGGTTCCAGCCGCCTCCTTCCCTGTGGATTAAGTACTTCATGTGACGACCGTCTTGTTGTGTTTGAGCTTGTCTGTCAAACTTGAAAGAATCTTCTAGATCCCTTCTCCTGCCTTAGTGCACAGCATACATAAGTAACGCTTCCCGTTCGCCAGATACTGTTTTTATCTTTCCATTATCTTGCTCACGTATGCGGGTTTGTCTGTGATTAATGGAAATGGTATCAGGCGCTGGAATTTATTCTGACCAATGAACACAGCTGACTCGGGGGAGTACAATCTCTTGGAAAGTAATAGAACAAAACCCAATATGCATAAAACAAATCCAAGTCACTAGGCTTTAGCTGACAGAACCAACTACCTGTGTAATAACGAAGTGGCAGAAAGCATTTCTCATGTGGCTGCATAGGCTCTATTGTATCTAGTCCTCACGTTACTTTTTGAGATACCCGTTACAATTTTTTTTTTTTTTTAAGTAACGTTATCTCACAGATATCATTCTGACTGATATTTTGAATTGTGCAATGAAGGAATCCTACTGTGTATGATTTTAAATAAATTTATTTTTATTTGAAATGGGTTTTACTTATAAATGTCCTTCTAGTATTTGGCACAGCGCTTTTTACTCAGTTTGATTTTTTTGACTGTATGAAGGTCACTGCAGATACAAAGCAGTGGAGTAGAGGCTCATCCTCATCCATTTAAGAAGATGTTAAAAAATGAAGGATGTAGAAAAATGAAGGGCTCAGGCACCTTAAACCACAGAGTGTTCCTGATGTTTCACTTACTCTGTCAGGGGTGCCCTGTGTCTGGAAAGGAAAGGGTAAAAATAAGGCTTTTCTGGTCTGCGCCGGAGCAGTCCTGGGCCTTGTCGTCTTGTCTCATCTGAGCTCCTGCCCCACAGGAGGGAGGAGTGGAGTGACATTTGCTGAGAGCAACTTTGGAGGAAGGAACTTCGGCCCTGCGAGAGCTGAGGACTTGCTGTAGGCAGGATTTCCAATCCAGTCACTCATGGCCGCGGCCAAACACGGCGCTCGCCAAGGAAGTCCCCAGATCTGCAGCCCCTGGGAGCCGGCTGCCTCGCGGAGCAGCTGCCGGGCTGGAGCCGGCGCTCACGTCCCCGCTGGGGACGGAGGGTCAGTTAAACCCACTCTGATCTCATAAGTGAAAACTTGCAGTGCGGCGACTGCAACGTCACGGCAGAAGCCTCTGCAGTGAAGGGGCTTGGGCTGTTTTGTGTGCACACACCTGCAGGTTCATGGCCGTGCGTAAGAAACGCGCAAGGTATGCAGACCAAAATCTTCGAGCCAAGAGATGGTTACCGTTTGCCTTGCGCGTCTGAGTGAGCAAACAGCAAACTGATGAATATGTATTTGGATATTTGGAGAGTTCAGCTAACCTTCTAATAACAACTCCTAATATAACCTCTCCCTGCTTGGTTCATTTTACATTTTTAAAGGCCTGTTCTAAGCCTCCTTGCCAGGTTTGTGGGTTTACAGTTGAGGGGAACAAAAGAAGGAAACTTAGCTGTAATGTGCTCCCAAATGTTTAAAGTGGTAAAAGACAACAGCTATACTGGTCAACTAGTGGAGTTACAGTACGGTGATACTCAAACACTTCAAGTATAATATGAACTATAAGAGAAATGTAAAGTTCACTTAATCTACTTTCATCTACAAGGTTTCAAGTGTTACTTGTAGCAGACTGTTGTTCCTTTATACAGATGCTTGTATTTTTGTTGCTTTGGCCAACTCATTTCCGCTCTTTCTCTAGTCTTCAGGCAGCACCTCTGAAGGAAAGGTGGCAAAGAGGTCAGGTCTCCTGTTGTGTTGTGCCCTTTGAATACAGAATAGAGTTGTGCTGTTGTTGTAACTGTCAAATTTCAGGCTTTTGCCTCTTTCTAGAGGAAGGGCTGTATTACTTGCTTTGCAGGAATACAGGAGAGTGGACAGCAATACTTATTTTTTACTATTAGTGGTAAAAGGGAGAGTTCCTTCTTTTAAATGGAATTGCACATTCCTGTGGCTGATAAACAGTTAAACTATTTAAATAATTTGTTCTTTGTGGTAAGTGTTCTGGTAAGAACTCAGATCAGCATCTGCCACTTTGCTCCCATCACTGGATATTATGATGGAAAAAACTGAGTGGCACAAACACCAGGGCAGCCCTGGATGCAGTAACTGATGAGATGACGGTGTTGGAATATGAGGTTTGATGAGAGGAAGAAGCAGGGCAGAAATAATGAGATCCTGCACGGATTGTTGGCCTAACCTGTAGGATACTTGAAACTAGATGGGGACCACCTAGGTCTTGACTGTGTTTGGCCATTTCTCCACCTGGGGAATAAACAGAGAAGACAGTGTTGCAAGGACTACTTGAGGCGTGTGGCTACAGCAAACAGGAGGGGGAAGGACTGTATTTGGCTCCCAACTTAATCACGGGCTCAGCATTCCAGGGTGGTAATGGGAGGTGGTTCCACTTCTAGAAAACCCTACATATTTTTAAAAGATGACTACAACTCATCCTTCTGGAACGAGTTTTGAATTTACTCCATGAAGGTGAACTTACTTCTTAAATAAGGAGGTTAAGAGTTGTCTTCCTTCTCCCCCTTTAAGATATCCGTTTCCAGTGGCTTGTCTCTCAAGGAGTTTAAGTACACAGACTTCACTTCAAAAACATAGCCTGCAATGAAGGAAATGTGTCTGTTCTCTCAAATGCTACGCAGGGGCAAAGATCGGCCCCTTTCCTGCAGAAGAAGTGTCAGAAAGCTTGGTGCGCTCCGTAGATGGTGACCTGGTCCCTTAGTTCCAGACGCTATTCCAGTGGTGTCAAGAGGCCATTCCAGAGGTGTCAAGAGCTTGGCACGGGCTGAGCACATGGTTCCCTCTACAGGAGAGCTTGGCGTGGGGGCTCTTGGACAGTGAAAACCTTGCAGCTCTGTGAAAGCTGCTGCAGAGACTACAGGCAGTGCAAACCCTCCAGAGCTTAACCCTCTCATCGTTCACGAGCTACTTCCTTACAGTGCAAAAAAGGTGCTTTTAAAAAAGAAATATTCCATGTGGGGCTATTTTTTTTCCAATTTACTAATGAAGCACAGCGTAGGGCATTGTTAATACTATGGATGTCTTTTTGTGTGGATTAGAATCCAAAGTTGCTAGTCTCAGGGGGAAGGAAGGGTTGCAGCTGAGGCAAAAACAAAGTCCGCAGCAATTTACTAGTATGAATTTGTCATTTCCGAGTACTCATTCTTTCACTTAAATAAAAGATGCAGATGCAATTAAAACAGAGGATAATGCATAAGACATTAAGAAAGCGAAAGGTGTGAAGTCAAGGATTCGGAACTAGGAAACATCAAATTAAGGCCACGGGTGTATTACGGAGCATGTCAGCGCCACAGCGCAGCGCTGGACCCAGCTCCGAGGGCCCCGGTGAACAAAGGAGGAGCTGCAATAACCTACGGTGTTACGTGTTTAACCAGGAACTGGGTTAAGAGAAGGGACAGCTTAATGCAGGACGTGCAATTCTAGGTATGACAGCAGATCCTATTGTCACCGCAGCAGCGCGTGTTTGTAGTCCTTCAGCCAAGACACTTGTAAAAAGGCCAAGAAGTAATACTCGCTATTAGGTTACATAATTAGGTTATTAGGATAAATTATTAGGTTGAATAATAGGTTTAAAAAGGGAAGTATGTTGTTGTAGGGCCTACCTGCCAGCTGTGGCAGAAGGCAGAGCTGTGCTGTCAGTAAGGCCCCTACCCTTGGCACTGCCCCAGCGCACACTGGCCACAGTGCTGCTAGTGAAGGTAAGAACACCCAGGTTCTCTTATAAAGGTAGCAGATTTTCATCATGAGGAACAGAAAAACTGCTGTCCTTAAAACCATCTCATGAGCTACTTTGTTTCCTTTTTTTAAATTTAAAAACTATATATTTTCTAATAATTGAGGGTTTTTTATTTCCCAGTTGCCCTGCCTGCGGAGCCAAGAGCACGTACAGCTGGAGGAACGGTGAGTCCAAGAACCCATTTTACAGCAGTTAGTTCTGGAGCCGAGTCCACACAGATCAGCCCAGCAAGCCGGCTTGCTCTATATCCTTTCAGCCTGCTGTTCACAAGCGCTCCCCCATCCACCCGAGCTGCTGTCTGGTAACAGAGGCATTGCGGGTGGTATTGATTCTTGCAATAAGAGGCACAGATTAAAGTGTAAGGATTAACCTGTGGAGCTAAGTACCTCACCTACACCCTTCTTGGAAAGACTGAGCTGAATTTCCAATCTGAATAGCTTTAGAGCAGTACCTAGTTTTGTGAAACAGTACCAGGAGGAACAAGTAACATTCTGCACATATTTTTTAATAAAATTTAAAATCTAACTATTTGCTCAGGCTAAATGTATTTTTTATCAGAGCATGAAAGTGACCATGTAAGTAACTATCATAAGAGAACACATTCTTTCCTTCATTGTAAAGAAAATCCTTACTCATTTCAAAACACTTCAAAAGACAGATCCCCTTGAACAGCAGAGCTTTAAGCACAATCTCCAGTAAAACCATTTACATATGTGGGAATTCTGAAATTAAGCTGCTTCAAGTGTCCATATACCAAAGATCCTGACTTTTTAAAATAGAGGCCTGCTTGCATGCTCTAGTTTCTTTAACACTTAACTGTTACTCGATATTTAAGATCTGAGCTGCATCTTACCGATGTAGTTTAGTTGCTTACTCATCACTGCACATGGGAGTTCTGAAGTGTGGTCATTCACAGCTGAGGTGCACAAGTTTATATAATGTTCTTCCTTCTCAAAGAGGACAGGGGGAGCGAATACCCCTGCCTGTGTGCTGCGCTTGCTCCCTTTCTCAAGAGAGGTCTAGATCAGAGGGCTTCTTTTTCTTCTGGAGTCAAAGCAGTCAGTCTGGGGCCATGCACAGGCACTGTGTGGACTTGAATGTGTCTCACGGTAGTGCTACCATGTTCTCTCAGTGTTTAACAAAAAAAAAAAAAGATGAAGCAAAGTGGTCCAAGAAACGCTTATGCAACTTGCCACCTTTGTCCTGTAGCAAGAGGACGCCAACCTGTTTAAAGTAGAACTTGAGCAATGCAACATGTTTCAGGTGCTGATTATACCTTCTCCATGCATTTTGCTCTGTCTTTATTTTTTTTTTAAATGTAACTTCTAGTCTGAGCTTCTGCCTGTTCATCCTTGTCTACGGGAAGATACCATCACTTCTACCATCATCTTGGCCTCCTTTCACAGGCAGGAAACACACTTTGTAAAACTCCTTCCTTCCAGGGACAGTTCATTTGATTGCTGTCTCTATATAGCCTTAACTTCAGATGAAAAACAGAATGATTTTTAGGCTCTACCTAATTTGTGATCAGTGCCAAAATTACTTAAGGGTGAATTATTTAAGCTATGCAGGCGCTATGTATCATGTATCATGTATATCATGTAAATCTGTAACGCTCTCAAGAACACAAGGATCATAAAAATCTCAAGTCCCCGGGGAGAGGGACAGACTTTGTAATTTCACAAACTGACAGCATGCTTTGTTTCTTTAATTACATAAATGTTTTTGGCTTTTAATTTCAGATATTTGATTCTCCATACACCCTACTTTGTGTATTATTTCAGTTGAATTCCATGTGGGAGCTAGAGATGATTTAAGAAGTCTATATAAATTGGCCAAATCATAGCTGGATATAAAATTTCAAAAACTTAATTGTAAGAGTCAACTACACGTTTGAAGGAAGCTTCTTTTTTATCTTCTTAATTCCAGTTGCTCTGTATTCTTCTCTTTGCTTCAAATATTCTGCTTTGCATTCTTCATAGAAAGCTGGATCACGATAGCTACAAGACAGACACAGACTTAACATTGTTTTTCCATCTTGGAAGAGTGAGCAGATACTGCATAAACAGCATTCAACTGATCTTTTCTACACCCAAAACTACTTTCCTTCACTAGTAAAGTTATTATATTTTAAAGTATAAAATAGGCTGGTCTGCATCCCCTCATAACCTTGCCTTCTGTTGAGGCACGGACCTTTTCAAGTCTGTGTAGTAGAAAAAATGAATGGAAGACAGGGAAAGGAAAATACATCTGGAATTTCAGTTCAGCTAAATCATACATTATTATTTGCAATTAGCTTCCTCAGCATGTGGATCTGCAGGAGTGTACAGACACTTATGCAACCTATTAAGTACTTTTAACTTCACTGGAACAGGTTCAAGTACATGTCCTAAATAGGAAGTGCATAGGTTCTTGATCATGGTTTAATTGATTTTACTTGCAATTGTTTTAAAGAGCTTTCTTTAAGCACTAAGCATTTTTTCAGTAGTGTGTATTTAGTTGAGGTAGATTTTTTTTAAAAAAGGAGCTGCATGCAGGTATGGACAAGTAAAACTGAGTACTGCAGCAATTTCTATGCAGTTGGATTTGGAACTTCTGCCTTGCTGCACATGTTTTTACATCTATTCCTAAATACCCAAGAATAGTTGTCACTATTTTAAGGGCATTTAAGAGGCTAGAAGACTTATTCCACCAAACTATTCCACTTAATTAACTAAGTCCCTAAATCAAACTCACTACAATCCATTCTCAAACTAAGAAATTCAAGAATTTAACACTTCAGCCGGATAGGGGCAAAGCAAGGCTTCAGAAGAGACCTTTCATGAACCAGCTGGGCACCCTACTGTCTAACATAACTTTCCCTTGCTGCTGCTCTTGCTTTTCACAACTGCAGGCCCTTTTCAGAATAAACAGTAAATATTGGAAGACTGTTCTGTAAGGAAAACCAAAAGGAACTTGCACTAACAGAGCGTGAAGGTACATCACCTCAGTTTTATGAAGAAAATAATGTGATCAGCATGCTCTTTTCTGAAGAGAAAGTTTCCTTTTTAGAAACTACTCCTCAGTGGGGTGCTATACCAAAATCACAAGGCTTGCAAAACCCATTAGAGAAGGTTCAAGATTTATATTAATTTCTGTATTAGTGTAGGCCAAAAAAAATCAGACAAGAAATCTAAAGGGACTTACTAAGAAACGAGACAATCCTTCAGTGCTGTGTTCTCTGGCCGACACTTCACCACCATAAGAAGACCAGTTTCTTTACAGCATTTAGTAAATGCTGGAAAAAAAAATCCCCAGTTAGAAAAAAATGACAGTTAGTACAATCCCCACCCGGCTGTATCTTAATCCATATGAAAAACATCCCTGACCAGACCTATTATTATAAACATAATCAAAGTTCTCCTCGAGTCTCGTGCTGTTTGTAAGGTCTTTGTCACTTGTTTAGCAACCACATTTTAATTATGATTCGCTCCTCATACCATAACAGCTTCTCACACTTACTGCTGTTGCTAATACCAACAGATTTCTGAAGCTACTCTAGCAGCAAACCCACGGCCCTGGTGCTTGCTTTCCATACTGACTACACCGGGCTGCCACAGCGAACCAAGGGGGAGCAGGAAGAGTTGGGAAAGGCGGCGTGTTCAGTGTAAAGTCCTGAAGTACTGAAAGAGAAATACCTTAGAAAGGTGGGATGATGACTCATGGTTAAGGGTATATTTTTATCTCTAGGAATAACCACAATTATGTCTCATGGTTGCCACACTCCGTACAGATATTCTGATTAGTAATAACGATAAAGAACTAGGTAAGAATTAGCTCTCTATGAAGAGATCTCAAGAGGTCTCAAATTGCTTTCTTACAGGCAGCCTATATTAGTACTCAATCATCATCTGCATCATCATTTTATGGATGCAGAAAGAAAAGTACAGAGAAAAAAGGCCAGTCCGCCAAGGTCAGACAGAAGTCAGGCTAAGAACAAAGTCAGATGTTCTCTGTTCTTGCCTGGAGTTCCCCATTTCTCCTCTTTCTAGTGTTTCCTGATAATTACTTAGTACCAGATAAAGGTAGGAGATGATACAACAATTTTTATTTTACTGAATATCTTCAATGAAACTTCAAGTTAATCTATTAACTATCAAAACTTAATGATCATGCAGGAACTTCTTAATGATGCTATTAAGTGTAAATCAAGATAGTTATATTCAACTGAGCCTGTATTTGCATTGCTATTTATTGTTGTTGGTATGCAAGTTTTTGGCATAAATTACAAAACAATCTTCCCCCTTTTGTTCATATTGATCAGATATGCAATGGTTACAAAAGTAGCAACAACTTCTTCGATCACTTCAACTTACTGTATAGACTCACCTTTTCAAATTGTGCCACGAATCCAAGAATGCACTTTAAAGCTGAACTAAAAATCTATATTTCTTTGTTGCTTCTGTTGGACTATTTATATTGAATGTCTCTATATCAATATCTTATAAAAATATATATTATCAATATATCATATAATTTATCAAACAGATCCAAACATCAGAGGCCTTTGCGAGCCTAGGTTTGCCTGGTGAGCAGTTTGATTTCTGCTCTCTACGGGCACATGTTTAAGTGTGGTGCTGGTTTGTTTTTTTCCCTCCCAGAAGCTGTGAAGTAAGAAAATCACGGAAGACCCCGGGAGGTCCCTCTCACTCGTTCGTTCTCCAGCCCTGCTTGGCTGAAGGTGAGACGGCCCCAGGAGCAAAACGCGTCCTGCAGCCCCGGCGCTGCCTGCTCGCCGCCTGTCCCGCGTGCCGTGAAGGGCCACACGACGGTAAAGAACCTGCACCAAGAAGGGATAAACCTGCTCCCAGCCCCCTGGCTTCAGCCTTGCTGCTGCTTCAACACTGCTGATGCCGAACAAAGGAGCAAAGGAAAGAGCCGGCTGCAGCGTATCAGGGATCCCCACAAGAGGGAAAAAAAAAAAATCAATTATTCTTCTCCCTCCTCATTTCGAGCTCTTTAAAATCCCTTTGAGAGGCATGTAAAGGAAGGTGGTGCAAGGCAGGTTTAGTTACAAATGTCTACAAATAGCTTTATGGGAATCGAGAAAGTCTTGTTCTAATTTCAGTGATGTTCTGTCTTGCTTACAGCTCTTCAGTGAACCAAAGCATCTCACTGTTGAGCTGCACAGACTATTAAAACTACAGATTGGGAGAATAACCTCACAAACAGAACGCAGTATTTCCAGAAACAGTCTCAAACCGAGAATTAATCTCAGCCTGACTATCAGAGTCACCCCCACATTCCTCACCCAAGCAGTGTTGGTTGGTACTGCAGACCAAAACTTCAGGGTGCATAATGAGATATTGTACCACAAAACAACAGGATCTGATTGCAAACCCTTTGTACTTTAATATTTTAACAGCTTCGAGCAGAAATTAAAACTCCAGGGGACCCGGCGTCACACGCAGAATGAACCTGTTTCCCGAGACTCTGTGTCATAAAAAGACCAATTGCTCTTTTGGAAAGGGACAGTTGGTCTTTCCAAATCCTGTGCACAAACCAATTTTATAATTCCAGAAGACGGCTTTCTGGGACTTCTGGCACTTCTTAATTAAGGAAATGGAAGGATTTCCTTCCCCTAGCAAGCAGCAAGCAAAACAGGTGCTTAGAGAGAAGTAAAAGTAGGTGCAAATTTGAGTCAAATTCATTGCAGAGTGGTAACAAAATAAATGTTTCAAACAATAAAAATCATTCCTAGCATTTCAGATTTGAAGTGTTTCATAACACGTTTTGAAATTCACCTACAGTTTCAAAGAACAGAAATATTAAAGGCAAGCTGAAATGTCGTCTCAAAAGCTTTCCATTTAATGAAGGAAAAAAAAAGAAAAACCGCAGCTCATTCTCCCTGAGTATGAACTACCCTTCTGAACTGCAGCCCGGCCCCGAGCAGGACGCGCAGCAGCGGCGGGCAGGCCCCCGGCACGGCTCTGCGAGCGGAGAGCAGCGCAGGCCTCGCAGCCCAGCAAAACCGCTGCCCAGGCCGGGCCCGTCCCCTCCGGACCTCCGGCTGCAGAGGCGCAAAGGAAAGCAGTTCCCGGGTCTCCTGCCTCAACTTCATCTCCCTGGGAAAGCGGGACGCAGAGAGGGAGGGGACGCAGCTCCCGGCACATGCTGCAGGACAACAGAAAGAGATTTTAAAAGTGTTCTGAACCCACCTCCAAAGCTACCTCAACATTTCTTTTGATGTTTTGGGGGGTGTTTCGTTTTGTTTAAATAAAAATCTACAAGAAGTCATTAGTTGGGTGTATGTACCTGACCTGACTTAGGTTAGGGTATTAAGGGTTATTTTGAATATCTGGCTCTTCTTCTATATATGTGATTGTTGATTAAGAAGTGCTTTAAGATACAAAATGTACTGTAAAGAAAATTTCTTTGATGGCTAGATAGATGGTTGACACTTTAACTATTAAAACATCATATAATTTTGGAGGGAGAAACATAAAAGTATTTCCACGTACAAAGCAAGGGAAGGATAAAAAATGTTTATGACTTATTTCCACACAACCAGCAATATAGAAATTGTTTTGACACAACCATGCCAAGGGTTCATCATTATTATTTTTAGTACGTGAACTGTAACACGAGGGCCATTTCAGAAATGTTCATTTTTTTGTGGATTTAGAGTATAATAATAACTATTTTTATTCATATTTGCAGTGTTGTGAAATGAATATAACATTGAGTATTATTTATCAATCATAATAGATATTTTTCTAAGTTTTCTTGTACATACAATAAATGAAATATTCCTTATTATCAAGATAAAATTGATCCTCTCGGGTCTGCCTGTGGTTTATTTAAAGACTTTACAATTTTACTACTTAAGAGAAAGTCCTACAGAGGTGTTATCTCACCATTTATATTTTCTCAACACTTATGATATTGCTATCACACTCTTAAAATAAAAAAAAAAAAAGGTTTGTATCATGATCCAGAGTAGGCTTACACTCTATCCCTATGGTATATGTTTTTCTCCTCAAGAAAAAAAAAAGTAAGTTTTGTCCAAGGTTTGGATCATTCTTTCTGCTGGTGTCAGTGGTGAAGAAAAAATGTCTAAGTAACAAGACGGATTTGGGGGGAGAAGGAAGGAAGAGGATGCAGTTTAGTTAGAAAGAGGAAGCGCTTGTAACACAGGGATCTGCAGTCTGTGCTTGTAACACGTGAACAAGAACACTGAAATGGTACAAAACTTTATCAGCAATATTTGATGGCAAAGTTATGCTTTTAATTTTGTATTAAATTGTAATTTATTAGCTTGTTGCTTTGAAGATTAGTCAGTATTCACCGGGCAATTCCTGGTGCATTTAATGAGCCAAAGGAGGTAGGAGAATGAACATGGCACGACTGTTTTCCATTGTAGAATGGGAGCTATTTGATATTTCTAACACCGTACAAAAGGAAGCTTCTCTGTAGATTGATCATGGTTCAGTTAACATCACTGAATATCTAATACCTCCAACTCAATTAATTCTCACCTGATTAAGATCAGTCTGATATTCAAACTAAATCATCTCTCCAGTCAAGTAGAAATCAATATTTCTGATTTTACTTTTAAATTACGATAACAAATAAAATACATGCATCCTCAGTATGCCAGGAGTGGCTTTCCTATTCCAGTCTACTATGGCATGCATAACACAGCTGATTAAAGAATTAGAATAATTTGAGCAACAATATATATAAGACTGAGATTAATTTGAATGGAGAAGATAGCATGAAATAATTAAATGCATCTTATATAGGGCAAACAGAAAATTGACATAAAATAACCTTGAGTCTTTCAAGGGAACCTCTGTTATCAGATCAACTACTCTGTCTGCCCAGATATTCATTCGATATATCATACCAACAATCCTATAGGGCTTCCTTTTCCCTCACCAGGACCAACTCCCCCAGAGCTCTTGGGGCACCAGCACCCTGCCAGGACAGATTGAGGCAATCTGGCAATTTTAGGGAAGGGACATGCACCCTTCCTGGCAATATCCCCGCTCTTTTCCAGTGCCTTGTCAGTATGCAAAACCAGCTCCATCTTCAAGCAGACAAATGCAAGCAGAGGATCCTCCAGCAAACTACGGGGTATCTTGCTCTCCCGTACGAAATGCTGAAGAGTCGCTCACCTCATGATTGGGAAGTGAACATCCAGCAAGAGAAGTGTCAAAAAGGCAGTGAGCACAGCTGTGATGCACAGAGGAGGAGGAATATTCCCCCAAACTAGAAGCTAGCTTTCTCTACACACACTGCCTTGGGATAAAGAATGTGTTGCCAATATCCCAGGAGGCCACCTGAAGATTTTACTCCAGGTGACACACACAATTAAAGATGAGGAAGTGACAGGCTGGATGAGACATCAGACCCGTTTGTTCTGCATCCCGTCTTCCTCAGAGCCAGTGACAGCGGCTTCAGCAGAAGGCGCCACGAAGTCTACATTACAGCACAGCGTTCTCTCAAGTGAGGGTTCCTCCTCACTGTTACCTACTGTAAATCTGGCTTGTACCTTGAAGTATAAACTTCTCGTATCCCTTTCAAAACACTGACTCCAAGAGAAGAGGAGAAATGAAGAGTGAAAAAAAACAGCCAAACACTAAAAACACACATATGGGCTTGAATTCCTTTCAGATCTAGCTGCACCTGACTTAAATTCTGCCTGAGTTCCACCGACTGCAATCGTGTTGTATATTTGTGTAACACCATGACTGTCTTTCTTACTCAGAAGTTCTCAAAACTTACTACTGCAAACTAGTCGCCTAAAAGTACTGCTTGGCTGCAAAAGACCCTGCCTGTCCTGCCACCCTCCCCTTCTCCCTGGCAATTGCTTAACATAGCCTTAAGAGGCCCAAGCAGCAGAGAGGAAAAGCAGCCTGTGTAGACTCAAAACGTTATTTCTTCAGAACGATCCCGTTAACTTGCTCTCGCACACATGTCTCTGGGAAGCGCTGTGACAGCAGATAAACAAGTGGCAACGCCAGGAGATTAGCAGAGGAGCTAACTAAAAAAAGATGTTTTTCCCAGAACAATAATCCAGGCTGGCTCCAGAGCAGAGAAAACAGTGCTGTGCGAATGACTGACATGAACTCAAATAGCAGCCCCAAAAGTCTCAGGACCAGCTGTAGCAGCGGGCCCAAGGGGGCATCTGGGGAGGCTGTTCGTGAGAGCAACAAGAGAGCAGTGTCCTAGTTGGGAACACGGGCACAGACTGCAGCCCCTCTCGGGCTTTCCCTCAGAAGCCATCGGCAAACTCCGAAGTGACCTGGTTTCCTGTAAAGGTTTTGCAGCTCTCGCTGCCTTCGATGTTGCAATGCCACCTTCACTGAGAAACTGCAGCCTTCAAAATTATCATCTCTGAAATACAAGTTTTTGGATTCGGCCAGCCGCTCTAAGCTGGCAAAAAGATTTCTTTTCTGAAATTAGAGCTTACAAGGAGCTTTCCAAATGAATATAGGAAACCAACAGCTTATTTAAGCATTCCAATTTAAATGCTATCCCAAGTTTGTTTTTTCTTTAATCGCAACACAATGTTGACTCTGAAAACATACCTACGGATTCTCCAGCATCACTTGATTCAAAACAGATGCCATTATTCAGATTTCGATCTATTTTTGTGTTTATCACAGAAATGTAAAAAAAAAAAAGTTTTTATTGCTGTTCGTGAGCCCAACAATGATCAGAGAAGGAATTTCTGGGAGAGAAAAAAAAAAAAAAGAGCACCAAGCAATAAGTAAAATCCAGAAAGTAGTGCATGAGGAGGACACAGTACCATTCCCATAGGATAACAAGGATTGCACTGGGAAAGCCTCTCTCACTGGACTCACTATGGGCAGTAAAGTCTAAAATTTACCCACACTGTCTGAGAACTGTCAGTGTCTGCCAGAAGTATATGCAGAAAATCTGACCAGAGGCACGGCCACAGGCAACAGTATGGATACACTTCTGTCTGCCCCAGTTAACCAGCAGCACAGGAGTAGATAGCGGGGACCTTCTCCTAATTTCCTAACAAACACTAGGAGATGGTCAATGAAACCGAGAAACAGCAAGTTTAAGAAAAATAGTAAGTATTTTACTCTAAGCAAACAGCCCCAAACTGATTGTCAGGCAGTATTAGCCCCGTAGCAGCCACTGGGTTACACCACTGGGGCCCGGCCTCCAGCCTGACTTTGTCCCTCTCATCACAGCCCCGAATCCCGAGGCTCGGCCAGTTTTCCAGGCACCTCCCTGACCGCTCCATGTGCTCCACTCTGACCCGGGATACACGAGATCTGATCAAACTGGTTTTTTAGGGTGGCGGGTGGAAAGGTTAAAGTTTTCAGCTCGATAAGAACTCTGAATTCACAAATCAAACTTGACTAGGGGAAATTTTTTCCTAAGTAATCACATAGCCAGAATAGATTTCTGAAAAACCTTACACCTTAAAATGTCAGATAGTGCTTTCTTGGCTATTGCTGAATGCTGATAAAATGTCGTGGCAGCCACCACCATTTAGCATTTGTTAGTGGTTTGCTGGACTGGAATTTCAAAAGAGCTCAGACTTCAACAAGCGAATCCTCCTGCCACTGACTGGGAAAGGCACCCGGAGCGCAGCAGTACCAAGAGAGGGTCACGTCCTCAGATCCAGGAGGTTGAACAGCAAGGGAATAACTATTAGGAATAAGGCTTCCCAGTAACTGCACTTTCTCAGGTGAGGCAGATCTAAGTGCTCAAGGATGAAAATTTGCTGGGCTGCTCATGCAGACGATCTTTCTTTCCCCTGGAATTACGAAAGGAAAGGTTCTTGTAAGCAAGGTGAGCACACTACTGCAATACGGTTCACTTGGGTAATTCAGGATTGTTTTCCCCCAAATATCTGCTTTATGAACGTCCCTGTCAAGCACATGCACCGCACTAAGCCCTGCTTCCTAGTCAGACCACACTGTTTTTAAAACTGCTGCCTTTAAGAGTGACTCGATGCAATTTTCTTGCCATCCTGCAGTAAGTACCTCTGACATCAAGCGTTACCGAACCAGGCGCTGGAAGAGGCAGAAGTGGAACAAATGCAAGTTCCCCCATGGCTACTGTCTGTCACTGCCTGCTTCTGTATAAACAAGCACCTCCAGCTCATGCTGCTGCTGCTCCTCCTTCGGGAGCAGCCGGGCCACTCGGGGACAGCTGAGACGCGAACAGAACAGATGACTGAAACAGAAAAAGCCCCACACCCCGACCCCATAGCGGCCGGCTCCTGAGTTGAACTCCCAAGCAGAGCAAGCAGGCACAAAAGGCAGAGTGGCCGGAGGAGCAGTGACGGCTTCGCACCGCGCGGTGGGGATAGAGCAGGTCATTCACCGCACGCAGCTTGGCCTCCACCACGACGCCAGCTCTCGGGCCCTGTCGGACGTTCATTTACATTTTACTCTGTTCAAGTTATGCTATTCCCAACACTAAGGTGTTTTTCCTCAAAGTCCAACTGCAGAAATGCTTTTATTTCCCCTCCTCAGCCTGAAAAAAATAAAATGTCCTTCAAGGAGCAGTGAAAGAGAGCTGAGCGCTGCTGCTGCAGGAGGTGGGGAAGGAAAGGGCGAGAAGAGGGACCAAGTTCTGCAGCCTGTGGGCTGTCCCAGCAAGGTCAGAGCCCTGAACGTGAACACGCGCACCCTCCTTTACAGGAGGAGGTCACAGTCCTTCCCAGAGCCCTTCCCATCCTTCCAGCACCTCCGGAACAGGCCACAGTGTGTCCACCCTGTGCTCATCCTACTCTGCGTCTGTATTCTGAGCTGTAAATTCTGAACTTTCTAAACAATTTTAAATAAGCTGATTAGGATAAGCAGGTAATGAAAAAAGACTGAGTACCAGACCAGAAGAACAGTCCTGCCTCCACTTGGAACCCTTGAACATTGCACAACGAACCTTTTAAGCAAGCAAGCAGTAGAAAACAGGATTTATTTATGGCCAGGAAAGCTCCCCACGCGCTGAGTCCTGGAGGTCTCTGAGCCCTTCAGGTGTGACCAACACTGAACTGCTCACTGGCGTTCCTGTACCGCAGGAAGTGAAGCTCGAGCGCTGGGTGTTGAGCAAACGGCATCGCTCGTGCGCCCGGTCAGGACGCTCTGCCATCAGCTATGCCCATTTGCCACATCCTGGGCCTGTAAGGAGATGTTACTAATGTAGGCCATCAAAGGCCGCTTTGGAGCAAGAGGTACTAACCTACTTTTGTTCTCCAACAGCAACACCTTAGCCTGGCACTATTCAAGGAATTTTCTATGTTTAGCAAAGGAGGTACATTAAAAGCTTAGACAAGGAAAAATAACCCAGCTTTGGTTTAAAATCCACTCTAGTCTCCTGTCTTCCCATGGCATGATCCTTCCCATGAAATACCATGAAGCCCACTCTGTTAACCATTCAGTAGGCAGCAAGACAAAGTCTCTAGCAGCGACAAGAAGAAACAGAAGTTCTAGCAAGTTCAGTCACAGGACCCAGTAAAGAGTGTTCAGATGCAGTAAGACAAGTAAGATAAGACTGGGGAGAAGACCCCTCTCTATTAGTCAGTAGAGGCTGAGGCAATGGAAAATTCAAACAGCAGCAGGATTTAATGGCTGAGATACAAACAGAAAATCAGGATCTTCCTGCTGCCATGGCTTCCTCAGTAGCACCCTGCATCTCCACGTACCCTTCTGTCTCCACGTTACCTTCCGTCCTGCTTAGGACTGGCTCTGTGGGACATATTCCGACTATTGCGTGAGCACCATCCATGGTTGGAACAGCTGAGTGCTACAAGGCGATGACCCTGAGTAGTTTGGCTGCTGGTCTGAAATGACAGGATCAGAATCTGGCTCCAAATCTTTCTCCCTTATCCAGGTTTCTGGAGGAAAGGAGCTTTCCACTCTGAATGCGGGGGCACACGTGCCTCCACCAGCAACAGATTCTTCAGTATGTAAGTTTTTCCACAGCTTTCTCCCACCTGATTCTGAAGGAAAAAGAAAAAAAAACCACCCCAAAGCTAGCATATGCTGTATTAATGTAAAACCCCTAGAGGGCAACTAAGCTGCAATTTCAACCTGCATAAATATTCAGCTCCTTAACTAGTTTACAGATTATGTAAACTATTTCCTTCAACCTTTTTTCTTCCCCCTCATTTAAAAGAAATGAAAGCTTTTTATTCTCAAATCACATTACTGCTGCCTATTTAGTGTAGGTTAATCACCACTGCCCAACCAGAGATTGGGATCTCAACCCAACAAAGCTCAAACGTGTGCAAAAGAGAACAACAAAAGAAAACACACGCAAAGGCCTCATTAAAACAAAGAAAGAAAACAAGCATTTGAAAGTCTGAACTCACTGTCTTTGCACTAAAGACCTTTAATAATAAATCTTGCTTATTATTCAGCTTAGTATTAATTTATTGCGTAGCATCTGTTTTCTTGTGCAGCAGACTGCTTGCCAGTCTTGGATTTCTGAAAGCGAGTTTATAGCGTTGGGACTATTTGCCTGGTTTCCCCTGTATACCTTGTACTGCAGCCTTATATATCAAGTATTTGGGATATATCAAGTAAAGGGGGAAAATGATGAAACAGAAAATATGCCAATTTTTTTTCCGTACTCCATTTTTTTCGTTTCTTAAAGGGAAATCTAGGTCTTTTGTTAGATATGAAAGTGAAAAAAAATTCCACAGAAATTAATCGGGATCATAAATGTCAAAACCTTTCAGTTCCTGAAATCCTCCTCAAATTTTACAGCGATGAGCAACTCCTGGGTCCAGCCTTATCTGTCATGAAGCAACAGGTCACTGCCTCAAGGCCGCCTTTCACCAAGTGCTGGTGGGAGCTGGAAGGCCCTGCCGCATCTGGAGGGACCTGCAGGTATCTCCACCTTGTTAGAGGAGGCACTGCCAAGTCGTAGGAGTCCCACGCAAAGCAACCAGGGAGCAACCTGAGCTAGGTTGAAGGAATCCGGAAGAGTGATCACAAATCTCAATGTATTTCTTTTTCAGATTTACCACTTCGGATTGCTTTAGATTTAATACACTAAGAGACGGATATCTCTTGGGAGACTTGAGCAATAGAAAACTAGGGGAACTGGAGAACTGTTACTACAAAGCCTGCACAAGGAATAAGCTAGTGTGCAATCAGTTAGGATCTGACCACATGAAACGCTGACTATTCTAGCATCTTTTCATGCAGATGTCCACACCACTTATGGTAGAACCTGAGTTTTAGCAGACTGGCCTTGTAATTAAACTTCAAGACATTTGTCAAGATGCTAAAATACATTTGAACTAGGGAATTCTACCAGCTTCACATATGATAATTATAGTCACTGTCACAATTTACTATTTATTCGAAAAGTATCTAGCAGAAGATGAAATATCTTAATGTAAATATTAAATTATTTTTAACTACTTTTAATGTACCTGCTAAATTAGCACACTTGCGGGCATTCTCTCCCGCCAAGCTATTTTGCAGGCAGGCCCAGCCCTCCTTGCAAGCCAGGCACTAGCAGAGCAGGGATGAGCAGGCCACGTCCTGAACACCCAGCCCTGCAGCGAGACCATGTCGTCTGCACCGCAGTGCAAAGCGGGTTGTGGAGCCATGAGCCCAGCTGAGGTCACGGGAGCAGAACAAGGTGGCACTGACACACTGCCTGCAAGCAGCCATTGCCTCCAAGGGCCCAAGGCCCAGCTAGTTACCATTCAGAAAGGAACTTCATTCTGCCTGATGAAAACTGCTCAGGTACTTACATATTTAAATATGCATGCAGTGCTATACAAGAGAATGGAACTAGCATGCTTACGATTAAGATCTAAGATCCTAAGTCTGCATTGAGGAAAAAAAAATCACAGGCCAAATTTTCCTGAATTGGCACTTAAATAGAAGAGGAAAAAGTGAGAAAAAAATATTAATATAATTTACTAGTCTGCTGGGAAAACACAGCTAGAAGAAAGGTACCAGCTCTGGCAACATGCCCCTAGAGCAGTGCAAGACTGCTCTGCTGGTGTGTAATTGACAGGCCTGGTCTCTGCCCAGCAATCAATGTTTCTCTAAAGTGCAAGTACAGTTGCTAACTAGTATTACACGACATTGATGGCAGAGTTGATGCAGATTCCACAAACAAAAAAGAAAACCTAACACTACTCTAGTTATATTTTAATTCAATACTTTAGCTAATATTCTGTTTTAAAATTTATGAATTTTCAGAGCTTCTGAATAGCTGAAATATATCAAAATCAACCTACCTAACAGTCTTTGCTGAAGCAGGGAGAGTCTTCTCCACACCATTCCCCTCAATCCCCAAGTAACTTTAAACTTTCTTGAGCTGATTTAAATGTGTAAAATAAAAAAATCCAGCACATCTACAAGTAGATACTCTTTATTTTCTAAGAAGTTGCATCACAGGTGGTTTCCAGAAGAATCCAGTAAGGACACTTGTGTGACAATGCTGCCCAAAGAGATGGCTGGAGAGCCATTCAATAGTATTGTCATTCAACAGTAATGAAGCATCATTAGAGGTAATTAATATAAAAAAATTAAACTTCAGATACTAGCTAAATGTGATTAGAGACACCACAGAAACTGAGTATTTGTTTTTTAGACACTAATCATTAAAATCTCAGATTATGTAGCTCAAAATAGTACATATTCTCTTAAATTCCTATTTTTCACATTCTATGGAAAACAGACCATTCATTAATTAGATATATGCTAAAGCCTATGCTAAGGTAATAATGCAGAATAACGCCTCAAAATAATATAATATGCATCAGTATTATCACATGGAAAATATTTTTCCTGAACTTCCACACAGGAGGTATTTGCTTATTTGTCTCCACTGGCGTTCTACCTGCTTTCCCTGTTGTATTTGCTATCATTTCCCTGCTTCCTCCATCGTGCTGCCCTTCACTTTCAAATACTCTCCTCACTGAGCTGCAGCTGCAGCAGTTTGCAGAGAAACGGAAGGGACAGCTATACAAAAGGTGCAACTGGACTGGATCTTGCCATACCCCCACACTGTGGGCTGCAGTGCAGGAGTATGAAACAGGACGGCACACAGGCCAAGCACAATCTTGTCCAGGTTATTACTGCATAAGCATATTCAGGGTGGTTATTCTGTACCAATTAAAATTCGGGCAAAGTCTCCAAACACGTGCTTCTTATGTGTTTAAGATCTCAGCTCCTTCAGCAGTGTTTGGAACCCAGTTTGTTCTTAAACGACGAACAGAAAGCACACCCCAGGGAGAGTTCACATACACTAGGAAGCCTGATTAAAAAATAAATAAATAAAAGAACACACACACAAAAAAATAGAAACATAAAGCAAAGAAACAAGAGGAAAAAAAAATCAGGACAGATGAGTAATGACAAAGATTCTTTACACCACAAAAATAAAGAGTACTTTTCATCACTGGCCTTATGAATTACTTTGACTGGGCTGTCAGATTCACTGTAGAAAATCAGCACCCCAAAGGCAGAAAAAACATAATGGGCAAAGTGTAATATGTGAAGTTGCGGACTGTGGTCACTCTTCTCTACTAGATGTCAGTTTTTTCCATCCTGAAAGCACACGGTAAATTTAAGTGGCATTTGTATTTATGTCAAGTTGGTTTTTTTGTTCCGTTTTTGTTTTGTGTTTTAAATTTTGTGTCCCCAAAACAACTCTGAAACATCCTACACTCTCCCTAAGCCATCTCTCACTCATCAGTAGAAATGTTTTTTCAGGATGATTTCAGAATAAGCTTTTCTCCGTTTCCACATAAGCGGTCAAAAAGGAAGAAATGGGAAGAAATCTTCTGTTCAAAGTGCCACTTTGTTCTGACCACTATCACAAACCTGCCTAATATCTGGGAGGCTTTAGGAGTATTTCAGTAATTTATCAGCAGGCTGGTTTTCTTTCTTTCTTTCTTCTCTTTTCTTTTTTTTTTTTTTTTTAATTCTTTTTATAAACACAGAAGAGGAATAAAAATATTGCTCTTTCAACTACAGTTTTAAGAAGTTATGCATTGGTATTGATGAATTCCAGTAAATAATAAACAGGACACAACACAAAGGACAGGAAATCTCCCTCTTAAAACATGCGACCGAGCATTTAAAGCTACTTAACTGTGAAACCCTGTCATTAAGCAGGTACACAGTGAATACAGGCAATGTCATGCAGTAAGGCTATACGGAGCAGGATTCTGAAGAAGTCATTCTGAGTGTGCTATCTCTGAACATGATAGTATTCAGATAAGATAAAAATGGCTGGAAGTACTTTGGAGGAGAGCAAGAGCTTTCAGCAGGTTCTTGACACGCTGAAAATTTAATAGGAAAAAAATCAGTAATACAATAAGGATAGAATCCAAGTTCTGTGCTTGATATCTATATGGGGACACGTGTGTGCATACACACGTGTGTGGGTGTGTGTTATGCAGGCGCACATACACACACGCAGCCTTGACTTCTTTTCATGAGAATACTCAAAGGCACAAACATGCAGTGGACAGAGTAGGCGCAGAGGAAAGGAATAATCCTTTCCATTGATGACACTGAGAACATAAAGCACTTGATAGACAGTCCAGAAAAATTAATTCTGGCATTACAAAACAAGCAAACAAAAAAATATTCTTTGAGTAGTTTTTTAAAAAATAATAACGGAACAGCCTGTCTATAGAAGCTGTAACATTACTCAGACTACAGGACCATTACAGGTATTCTGCAGATGGCCTAAGGGGAAGATGATTGCCCAGGTACCTTTCAAAGTACTTTCCAGCCCTGAATTTCTTTTATTCTTGATACATGTGCCCATATGAAACCAACACAGGGCAAAAGGGGCAATTTTCTAGAGCACTCAAGCTTGATAGAGCTTCTTCAACTGAAGCTAGTGCCATAGAGCACAGTTAGATCAATTAAAATTACAACTAATGGTTTACTTTCAACTCTTATGTGCTATAAGCAGTCCATCTACTTTCTATATTTTAATTGTAATGTTACTAAAAATCTTTAAATAATAGCATTTAAAAATCTGGGTTTTTTTGCCAAATAAGCTGTGTCTCCATAAGAGGACTTGCCAAAGGTTAGATGAACCATCTCCTGCAACAGGTGTGATCACATCTCAAGCCACATTTTTGCACTACTTTCCAATTAACTTTATGTATTCCCATTTATAGTGATGCAGATAAGAGATTTCTGCAATGAAGAAACAAAGTGAGTCCAGGAGCAAGCCTATTAATGCAAATATAATGATGAATTTAAACATGTAAGTAGCTTGTGTGATTAAATGTTTAGAAAAAGACTACTTGTATGATGAAGATAATCTAAAAAATCAAATATGTCATTGACCTGGAAGCTCAGAGGTAGCTGGCTTAAAATAAATTAGTTTATGTCAAAAGAAGAGAGAAGAGAAAGAGGAGAGAAAAATGACTAGATATTCCCTTGAGAGATTCTGGATCACAAAGCAGAAGCAAGCAAGCTATAATGTGCAAGACATTTTATCTGATAAAAACATACAAGAAAACTCTGAGCTTGATTATCAAGACCTGAAATAAAAGTATTTCAGTTTGAAAAAACCACATTGTTTAAACTCAGCTCAGGAAAAACATAAAGTGGCAGGTCTCTTAATATCATAATTGATGTCCAAAATTCCTACAATTATTTCAACTCATTCCTAATATGGCTGATCCCCATCCAAGGAAAGAAAATTCTCACGAACTGCTCCTTCCTCTATAGCATCATCAAAATCCCTTTACTTTAATCTCCCATTCTAACTTATTATCCCATCGAACTATTATCTTTCATACCTTCCTTGATTCTTTACTAGTGTAAAGTACTAAAAAAAGATCAGAGAGGAGTGTTCTTCTCCAACACACGTAACACACAGCAGCTAAGATGTATTTCTTGCTCCCCTCTCAGTAAATTTCAGAGTCAACCATAGTCCCAATGTTCCGTATAGTTCTAGTATTCCTTGTCTGCTCCCTTTCATATCCTCTGATAACTCTGCAACAATTCATTCCACATACAAAACACTTCTCACCTTACAGCATACACTTGCAATTTGTTTAAAGGCATTTATCTTGCTCTTAGGCGGCACATGGTTCAGACACTCTTTACTGCAAGATTCTTTACTTTGGAAGGTGAAAAGTTGTTAAAATAAAACCCAGAGAGATAACAAATGACAAATGACTAACTTTTCATTACTGCAACCTTCATTTCTCTTTCAATTAACCATCACATCTGCAGTACATGCTTTGGAGATCATATTTCCCTTCCTACTTTTCCATGTAGCATCACGCAACTACTGAAAAACAATTATGATACAAAGGAAACCATAAATGTTGGGATGGGGGACAAAAGGGAACTGTGTTGCCATTAAAACAATCATGTGCAAGAATGAGGTTATATTCAGCAACAGAAAACATGCTTTCCACTTCAAAATTTGAAATTTCACTAGACGTCTTTTATTATACCCAAATACTCTCCAAATGTCAGAAGTATTAAGAAACACTTAAACACCGCATCCTGTTCAGACTGCTTATTTGCTTCTACTTTAACTTGCATTTCTTGGCTTGGTCAGGTCTGTCGTTGCAGCCCTCTCTTTGATTGGCTCAGCTGACCCTTAAGAGGGTCCAGGCAAAGACACATTCAACAAGCATCATTTTCCAAAGATCTCAGTCCACAGGAAATAACAGAAACTAAAATCACAATTCTCACAAGGCACTGCCTCAAAAGCATAAATTATCAATATGCAATTGCAAGTATTATTCTTAGCTAAACTGGAATTAATGTTTTAATTTTCCTGACTCAAAGGGACAGGATAAGCAGTCATCTTTGGCAAATGAACTTGTCAACTTCATGGGTTTTCTAGTGAACAAGAATGACAGACAGAATCTTTGCCCTACTGCCTTCCCCTGAATATCATTTATGCTTTTATGAGATCAAAACATTGCCTGTAGGCTATCCAAAAGCTCACTACTTATTGGTTTGTAGTTCTGAACATACAGTAGATATTTTTTGACCAAAGGTAAGCTGCATTTTTCACTGCTGAGTTTAATCATATCTACACAAACCATTTTGACTTCAATAGTTGAAAAATAACCTATTTTCTGTGCAAAAGCAACCTCAGGGTAATGTTCATAATTCATATAGCATATAAATATTTATACACGTGCATAGGCAATGTGGTATAACCTCTTAAAGTATTAGACTGATTTCCAAAAGTGACTAACTCTATTACTGTTGAATGCAGCATCCAGGAGGGGATTATATTTCAAAAGTGCTAAACTACTTAATACATCAGTACGGTCATGCAGTTAAAATAACGGTTACTCTTAAGTCACATGTTGTATTTCCATGGACAGTACATTGCTATGCACAACTATCTCTAATACTGTTAGACAAGCTACAATGATTAAAAAACGCCAGCATACCTTATAGTATACTTGGTATAAAGTATAAAAAGGACTGACAGGTGTCAGAAGGTGTCTCCAAGAAAGAAAAATATGAGAATCAACATCTATTGTAAATAACTTATCGGGAAAGAACCTCATCTGGAGAAGGGGTTGCAACAACGTCACACTCTCCTGCCTTTTATTGGCGAAAGAGGATGACAAAGAACCTCACTCACACACAGCAAGATGGTTCTCTAGAGTCTGACTGAAATACCATTAAACGGCTTCTGACCAGCGGTTACCTCTATACCTGTATGTCTCCATCTTCCCAGCTTGTACCAGCTGAACCTCACCAGCAGCCCACAGCGTGGAACCACCAAGTCCAGTGAAGAAGACTTGGACTGCAATTTCAAGCCCAGCACTTCAGTGGTCCAAGAAATGGTACAGAAGGACAAAGACAGATCTTCGCCTTTCTTACTACAAGATTAAAGATTTGCTTCCATTCTGCAAATATTATCAGTCCAGAGTCTGAAAGAGTAGTTTTCCTCCTTAAAGTGGTCACCAACCCCACAATATGGTACTTCTACGCATCCCCACAATAACTGTACAAGAAGCTATCCCATTCAATCTTCAGGTGGTCCTTGCCACAGATATTGCTGCCCGTGTCCTGCACAGAAAGATGTAGGTCTCCTCTACTTAAACCAGTATTTGTTAACTTTCTGTAATTACTCTTTGCTATATTAGTATATTCACACTGGATGAGGAAAACAATTTGAGACTCAGGTTCCTAATCAGAAATCAATATAATCTCTAACTTGAGGAAAATAAAAGACTAGACAGAATATATATAACCTGTCATCAAGGCTATCACTTATGAGCACTGAACTACCAATATCATATTTTAAGACTTGTAATAATTATCTCTACCAGGTAAGAGAATAAAAATTAAGACAGTGCTTGTAGGATATGGCAACCTGGCTGAAATTGATATTCATTAGAGTACTCTTTGCATGAATAGAAGCATTTGGACTCTGTGGTCTTTATCAGAGCCCCAGCTGGTAATGGTTGAAGGTTAATGCCTTACCCCATTCTGTTCAATTTTCTGTCCTAATTAGCCCTCCAAATCTATAGCTGTGAGCACCAAGTGTCTGTGCTCAAAAGAAACTAATTAATGCTAGCAAATTAGATCAAGTCCAAAGATCCAACAGCCAAACTCTTAAATGCTCCTTGTTAATAGGAAGTGTAGCTGTCAATAACTGCTGTTGGTGGCTATAATGAGGCCCCTTTCTTTCACTGAAAGTGATTTCATTTCTCTTTGTCCTTGTAGAAGCTGTTCCATTCCCTAATAAAAAAAAATACAACTAAGTTGCAGTGGTAAAGCTAGCTGCCTGACCCATTTCTTGTGATCAGCTGGGTTGAAATGACATAGAAGAAAAAGATATATATCTAATACATCCTGTTTGTGGAGAGTAGGTTCCGTCCATATTTCCTTGGAAGTCCCAACACTAGTTATGATACTTACATTTCCATCACCAAGCACACAATATGTTCTTAAGTTTCTTTTCTATAAAATTCCCAATATTAGCTTAAGGGAGTTAATGCTGGAAGTATCATTAATAAATAAATAAGATCACAAGAGATCTAGATCTCATTTCTCAAAATTTTAATTCACGTGCAGTTGTACTCTCTACACAGTTAGCTGGAGCAAAGCTCAATATACTATAATCCCTCTAGAGACTGTATTATTTCACAGAGTTAAATGCGATGAGAGTAAATGTTCACTGAAAGTACATAGACACACACTACTCCTCCCAAACAAAAGCTACTGTGCATAAGAACATTATATGAAAATGCATCTTACTCCCAGGAACACTAACCAAGAAAAAACATCTAGTACTTTCTGAATAGTACTAGAGTCAGTTGAACACTATCAAAGTATGTAGAATAATCTAAATAATGGACAACTGCACAGCAGTAATCTCAGCGGCTTCATGTAGGGTCACGGTGCCACCAAACATTACATTTTAAGATACAGATAATAAAACAGTGGCAGAGGATCAAATCCCTACTCCCCTTCTCTACCTGCATTTTAACTGAAATTACATTCTTGAATTATATTTACCCTCCTCACAAAAATTAAGCTCCAGGTAGTATGGCAGAATTCTTTCTTCACACCGAAAAAAAGAAAAGGTCATGACAGTCTCAAAATCTCTTGATTTCTCCAATATAGCCTCTCAGGCTTTACATCACATTGAACAATGCATATAGGCAAAGTCAAGGTGCTTTCATTACAGCAGTTTAATAGAAAAAAAAAAAAGGCACAATTTTTCATCAGTTATTTTCATTTTTTTGATTGAGTCAGAAGATCATGACATTACTGTACATTTCTAAAATATGCACATAAAAAAGACAAGGCTGTACTTTCACCGTGATAAGACCAGTGAGCAAAAATCAGTTATGCATCATGTTATTTAATTTAAATTTACTTCAAGCAAAATGACTGATCAAAATGTTTTAAAAGTGACCTGTCACATAATTTCCCACTGATGATATTCCTTGCATCTGCCAGTGTCAAACGCAGAACTGTGATCATAGGTACCGAGAGATTAATTTGTCCCAACATGTGAAGTTTTGCATCAATGAATAGAACCTGGCCTGTATTACAAAGGAAGTGAGCAATATTCACCCATAACTGAGTAACATCAAACTGAAATTTCCTAAGTATATCACACATTTCTGTATCTGCACTTCTGACAAGAGAGCATAACAAGATGTTTTATTTTCTTTGGAAGAAGAAATACCAAAAGCATTCTCAGGCATTTAAATGGGCAGCATCCAGCGCAGTTCAATCACCAGAGTTGCTTTGTTTATATGGGCCTTGATGTGTCAGGTGTAAGGGTCATGGTCTAGAGCAGGTGGCCCCTACAGGGACAGAAACAATGTCAGTGACAGGACTGTTGAGTAACTGCATGTTACGGAAACTCTGGTTGACACTGGCCATGCTCTACTGTAGGGAAGCCTGCAGTAGTGTTGCATGCCATCATTTTCACTAAGTATCAACATGAGCCCTGAGGAGAAGAGAGCTAATGGAGAAACTGAAGGACGGGAGGAGGAAAGCGGCTTAGAAATGTCCTTTTCCAGCCACACTTTCCAAATGCGTCTTGTAAAGCACTGCCAAGTATCTTAAGAGGTTTCTTATCCATTTGAATCCATAGTTGTTCTAACTGTACACTTTCTAAGGATAACAGAATCACCATAACCATTTGTTCCAGATAAGGTCCTCAACACAGCACTGCTGGACACATCTTTCTTTTGTTTCCCTTCAATACAAATGAAAAACAGTAGGAAAAAAAAACTCCAAAAGTAAAAACCTTGTCTCTTCGATCAAGCAAGTGGTTTCCTGCCACGACAAGGTTCAAATGAGAAATGACCACATTCCGATCTTCAAATCACCAACAGGATCAGGTCTTCAAATATCCAAATTGTTTCCATAACTTCACTGATTTCCTAATAATAAAACTATACATTATTTACCCTGGAAATTATACACAGCTCAGCTATGCATTTAGCTAACTGAATCCTGGGCACTTTACAGATGAGTCAAAGTTACAGATGTCACCTGCAAGGCATTCTTACTGCCTTTGAAAAGCTCCAGCCCAGATTGTGCATCAGTATTAGACACTGGACACTATCAGAACTAGTACTTCAAGAGAAACAAACTTGGCTGTGAACTGAATGCTAAAATCCCTTGTCACCAAGGCAAGATTCTTCTCCCAGCAAAAAAGCTACAGGTTTTACTTTATACCAGAACAAATAAACAAGAAGCAAAGTTTGATGACTAACACCATGATCTGAGCACCTTCTTCTCTTGGATCGCAACTTCAGAAGGCTTCTTCTGAGCCCAAATCCACAACCTGTAAAAGTCACCCAGCCATTTCTGGGTTTGCTTTCCAAGCAATCCAAATTACACTGAGCTGAGTGCACTACACTTAGTGTAAGAAGCATTATCATTTGTGTACTTCTGTTCAAGAGTCCTCTGTACCTAAACCCATCAAGATAAAAGTTGAAGGAACTTTAACTCTCAACTCCCAAGTACGTACTCCTGAGAAACGCAACAAACATTTCTGCCTGTATGATGACAAGGAACCAAAGCACTCTGCACAGAGCACAGCGGAGACATGGGAAGCAGAGGGTGAGAGGACTAGATAAAACCAGGTAAGTTCTTGTAAACTAAATACAACCCTCCCAATGAAAAATGCTAACTTTAGGTTCCTGAAGTTTGCTATGACAAAGAAATTTACTTGAAATTAAAATTTTGGAACTGGAAATTACGGCCAAAAAATTCAAGAGCTATTTAAAAGGAAAGCACCTCACTCAAGAAATCATTTTACAAAAGCAGTGGATGGCTCCTCCTTCACTTTGACAGCACATATATTTTTGTATCCCAAGGATGTACTGATGCAGGAATATGTGAATCTAATTCTGGGTCAACTCATGCACCACTGGCTGTATAAATGCACTGAAAAATTACCGTATGACAATGATTTCTCATGCTGCTTAAGGAAGAAAATTTTCCTTATGTAATCCTCCTATTATAGCAAAAATGACACACACACACACATACATTTCCAGCACACAATTACACACATATTTCATGTATATTAACACAGATGTGTTTATCTAATGGCCACAGGAAACACATATATGTGGGTAGAAAGCATATCTACCCTTTAAACAGTACTCTTTTTATACCATCTTTGACTAGAAAAAGTGAAAATTTTATACACAGAATCTACAACAACAAAATATTATTGATATATGTAACAGTCACTACAACAATAATGCAACAGTCTGAAAATGAGGTAAATGTAAATTCAGAAAAAAAATGAAATATGACCAGAAACAACACTTAAATTATTATTAAAAATTACGGAATCAAAATATTTTCTTTTTTATTTCACCCTTAAAGTACACCTTAAAACACAAGTGCTGCTATAGGTCACCCAATAAACCATGCTATGGTAGCAGTATCACCTCCTGAGTTAACAAAACCTTTTCTTTTTTTGCTTTCTTTCTTTCTGAAATCCTTGAGGGGGTGTCCCCGGGATTCTCCTGCACACATGCTGGACAGCCTGTCACTGCTTGGATTATTAGCTCTGATCAGCTCACAGCTCTAGGTGGTATAGCTGCAGGCTAAGGCAACGGACTGTATACAGATGGACCCCCGTGCTCATGCAGAGACCTACTGAATGTACATGGGCTCCCTATAGGGACAGATATGAACCCAGCGTGATCAAGGAAATTGTAAAGACCCATACTGTAGAATAGCTTTGTTGCCTATGCTGCCAGTGCATTCACCACAATTTCCTAAAGACAAAATGAAACAAAAATATGTTAACGGAGGAGTTGTTCAAATAAAATCAACATAAACCAGAAAAAAAAAATCTTATATTGGGAACAAGTTAAATGAGCACCTTTGCCCTCGGCGTAAACTGCACAATTTCACACACATGCTCACCCTCTGTAGCACACAAACCAAATCTCTGGAGTTTTGATTGCTTAATTACACAGCTTATATTCATAGCTTGTAATTGTTTATAGCATAAACAGCACAGCCTATTTAGTTTGATTAACACCCATTCCTGTGCCCTAACAAGACAAATTTATACCGGGAATAATTTCACAAAGAGATGATAAATTCGCCTGTTCTCAAAACTACTTAAGCTTGACTTCCTGTGCCTTGCTTTCCTTCCAATATATATTAAAAGTGCATAAAACCAAACTGATGCTACTGCCTTTTTCTTAACAGGGACATGAATTTTGGTCTTGTTCATCTATTTGATGATAAAAATTGCACCAGAAATATTCAATTTGCACCTCTAGCTTCCACACTACTTCCACAAGCCGCATTTTCTGAAAGATGAACTCTATTCAGGGAAAAGAATTAAAATTATAGTTTTACCTAATAACACAAAATTAATTCTGATAGTATAGATATTCTGATATCTATTGAGGGAAAAAGGCAAGAAAAAAGGAGGAAAAGGAGGACCTGCAAGGGAACTCTACACAACCCTTACACAGCTCAAGAATCTACAACACCGCTTGCTGCCACATAACCTTAAGAAGGTGAAACCAAAGTCCTCTTCCTACATGAAAAGAGTTCAGGAGGAAAACAAGAAAATCCCCAAAAACAACCCTCCCAGCCCACCACGGACTCTGGTCTATCCCCAAGGTTAATAAAAACAACTATACAAATAACTCTTTATTACTTTTAATAGATCACATTAGTGTAGCAGTTTTTCTTATTTTTTTCCCCAAGAACAGAATTCAAAGTAAAAAATACTAAATCCTTCTGACAGCATTAGAACTAACCCATCACCTGATCTCATTTCCTTCTGGCAGATATTCCCAACTCTTTTCCCCCTCTCACACTGCAAAATAACTATAGCACTGCTCTATTTTGTTTTTAAGTGATTAGTGTGAACCCCTAAAAACAGTTTTTGAAAACTGATAACACTGTAGCTATACTTGACTCTGAATTATTTGTCATTCACGGGACAGCTTCAGACTTCTTTCTCTTATCTGTTGGGGATCAAGAAACCCCATGAAGTCAAGCCGAAATGCTGAAATTCTCCCTGTGACTTTTCACAGCAGTCGTTCTCCAATAATTCTGTATTGCTACCCTAGCTTCTGCAAAATTAGTTGTGAATACCTTTGATGTTTGTTTTCTGAAACTGTCTAGAGCTATTCTCAGATTTTCTTTTATTGCTTGGGCATCCCATCTCCATCAGAACGAGCTTGCTTCCCCACAAGAGTTCAATGATATTTTGACCTAGGTTAATAGGGGTCTAACTTCTTCCTCCTGTAGCAAACCTTCTTTGAATCTCCTCAGCAGTGCTTTGTGTTTTGGCATCTAGAAGTCAAGCAGCAAAGGCTCCTACAGGAAGCATGCTTGCATGATGTACATGACATATATTAGAACAAATCCAGAGCTCAATTTCTTCCTTTCGCTCTTACTTCCTTCTTGCAATAGCATTCTTGACTGACTCAGGTGTGTAGCTCTATCTTTCTGGTACTCCAAGAATGTTCAAAATTCCTTCCAGGAACATATGAGTAGCAAAGTATCAGGAGTAAGTGTTGATATCAAGTGTTGATATTATCAAGCTCCTCAGCCACTACCTCTCAACAGAAAATGAAAACATGCAAAAGCAGATACATCAACCTATTTGAACTTCTGTCTAACAGGGCAGACATTAAAATATTGGAGGACAGGGAAGGAAACAGCTAGCAGGAAATATTTTTAAAAAAATGTTATTTATAAGGACAGTCGGAGGCCTTTCCTAAAGACTCACAGGAGCTAATTCCATTTCTATAAGTACTGAACACAACTTACAGGAATGTAATTCTCATGTTGTTCTACCACCACATATTCCAGACAGAGATGTGAAAAGTTTTCTACCAGTCATACTAAATTCCATAGCTCTTGTGTCCAAGTTATGCTGGAAAATAGACCACATCACAAAGCAGTCAAAGTCAAGATTTTATATGCTGATTTCATGGTGAATGGATAAGATGCAGATCATACATATTAACTCTCTGACTACTTGATTTCAGAAAAAAAAGCATTACATTCAGAACACAAAACTGACTATATCTGATCTCTGATGAATATTTCAATCTTACCTTGCACTTGGTCTGAACACAATTCCTTGGCCTTTTCTCTCATTATTTGTGGAATCAAAACATCTTTTTCTACATGCCTCAGCTTAGAATTCTCTGTAAGAGAGAGAGAAAAAAAAGTTTTTTTCCCTATATATCAGGAAAGTCAATCTACAGAAATAACATAGCACTGTTATAGAATACATATTATATTTGTTACAAACTAGCTCCACCCATGGATCAAAAGACAGGAAAATCCAAAATCTAAAATTGTTCAGATACCAATATGAACATTATCCTGCATATTCCTTTTCCACTCATCAATGTGCACAATAAATCAAAGACAATGTAAAAGATTCTGTTAGCATGTGCTGTTTTCTTTCTTACTAAAATGTGGTCTGGATACAACCTGCACATAAGTTGAGAATTACATTGTAATTCAGGACAGTAATATATTTGGATTTATATTATCTTTAAGGACAAACTATGGCTTTTATTCACTGTCACAAAGCTGAGAAATATACCTCATACTTGAGCACAACCTGAAAAACACCCCGCAACCCTCCAGCTACTTTATAAATTTAGAGTCTGGGAGTTTCTTCATTGAAAACAAATGCTACTGCCTGAACTCCAGACTTCAAGTCTCAGTGCAGTTTTCATTCAGTTCATGCAGTATTCAAAGCACAGACAGTGATTTTGGATATACTTAATATCATGGACCACTTAAGAGAAAAAGCACTGCATTTTAAAATCCACTCCCCATTTTAAAATGAACTCACTTCTATATCAAAAGAGATCAGAATTCATCAAGCACAGCTTTACTTCCTCACTTCTGTGCTAAAAAACATTTAATAGATATTTGTTCAGAATATTTTATACTCTTACACAGTTACACCAAATACAGAGGTGTTAAAATTTCATTAAGAAAACACCAAATTAAATGTAGAAAAATAAATATGATGTCCTAAAAGGAAGTTTGAGCAAAATCTACAGTGTCACACTGTTTTAAGTAGCATTTATTTTTCAGAGTACTTGCAGTTACTTCTAGATCAGAAGAGAATGCAGAGACTGTCACTTTTCTTTAGCCAGCCCTAGCTCACTGTCTTTTAGTATTTGCTAAGGCTATTGGACTAGACAGTGCTGAAACTGTTATATTACTCCAGGAATCTGATAACAAAACAAAGATTATAACAAGCGATATGCAGAATCAAAAACTCATCTTGCTCAGAGATCTCGTTTGGAATCTCTACACCAAAAGAAACACCTTCTGTAAACACAAGAAAAACACTAAACACAAGTAGTTCAAGCCTTAGATTTGCTTTTATGCTCTAATTTTCATGACTGAGAGAATATATGTAGAGATATCGTTCATTTTAATTTTCTTTAGAATATCAGTACAATTACTGTACAGAGAATATTTAAGACAGCACAAAGCTGCCATATATATAAAGCATATATGAAAAAGGGGTGAAGAAACATACATGCAAAAAATTGATTAACTGAAAAAGTATACTTCATGTGAACTTCAGATACGATAAAAAAGAGTCCAACTTTTTGCACACTACTTTTTGTCAAAATATATAACATGCCATAGAAACTCCAAATGGAAGTTAAGATCCAATTTTCTTTCCATTAAATATTCCAAAAGTGGAGTCCTCTGCATCAAGGGGTCTTTGCATAGTTGAAAAATGCAGTAGATTGTAGAGAAACTAATTGGGCCTGGGAAGAGTAGCTGAATTCCACCTGTCTGATAGACGCTAATTGAGTAGAGGATGCTTCTTGGGGGGGGGGGGGGGGGGCGGGAA
>JAWLRI010000642.1:932802-962085 GCA_034781795.1 Crypturellus tataupa
CCGCCCAGCGCTGCTTGCTTGCTATTTACAATAAAGCATACTGGCAAATCCAAATCAATTGGCTCAGAGGATTTGTCAGTTTATTACAACTGCATATTGTTTAAACAGTCCTGTTTCATAAGACATTGCACAGCTAACTGATGTGTAGTGTGTAAAAAGTGATGGCACCTAAAAGGTAAGAGGGGCACTTTCGGTATGCTGTAGAGTAATAAACACGAACTATAGTTCCCCTACAAGCTGCCTTGTTCTGTGCGAAAGAACTGAGCCATAAGCATTGCATTCTCAGGTGAGTGAGAACTTCAGGAGTCTTCCCAAAATGCCTTACACTGTTTTTTTTTTGTTTTTTTTTCTAAACTGCTGATGTTATCTTCCAGACATGTAAGGTATAGACCTGTAAGACATATGATTTAGGTAGCATAATGCAAGCATATGTTAACATACCTAAAAGATACGTAAAAGATAACGTATCTAGAAGATGACATGGTGGAGTCACCATGCCTGACAGTGTCCAAGAAACATGTAGATGAGGCACTTAAGGAGATAGTTTAGTAGGCATGATGTTGAGGGGCTGACGTTTGGACTAAATGATCTCAAAGATGTTTTCCACTCATGATCCTACGATAAGCAATTCAGAAGAAAAAACAACAGCAAGCAATTTCATCACAGTTCACCATTTATTAATCCCTAGCACAAGTTTTCATTGAAGTAAAGGTCCAAAGATCAGAACCCACACTTACTGCCTTCCAGATTGCACTATTCTCCCCGACTGAAGAAAAGTTCAGTCTTTTTATGAAAATGGATTTTTTCAACTTGTGGCTGAACTAAGGAGTAAGTTTCTTGAGTTGATTCGTTCACAGAAATTAGTAGAGCGTGATGTAGGCAAAACCTTTCACACGAGTGATCTAGAGCATTTTTTTTAAAGAGCATTGTATGTCCTTATGCTTTTCTTAATTCACAAGTTTCGTATCATTCCCTAATGTAGAGTATGGATTTTATAACTGTTAGCTGTAACTTTAAACTGCACCAAAACAATTAGTGTTTATACACAGATTAAAAACTTTTAATCTAAAAGTTAAAAAGTTTAATCTAAAATCTAAAAGTTTAATCTAAAAATGCGGCATATCAGTTTATATATCAGTTTATTTGTATTTTAATAATTTTGGGGAGGGCTATACCACTTTCTACAATGAATGTAAGAGTAGAGAAAAGTTACCAGTCCTTATGAGAAAAGTACTATTTTATCTTCAGGATGAGAACCAAAAAGGAGACTGTAGTCACAACAGTAAGTTGAAATAGATGAAAAAGAACGAAATGAACATGAAATTAATGAACCTAGTTGCTTTTACATCTTTTAACTCTTGACTACGTGTTGTTATGTATACCAATGCAGAATCAGAACTGTGAAGATTTATTTGAGATAAACAACTTTGAACTTAAATGTTAGCTCTGTGTACTGTTTTGTTAATTTGATCATTTTCAGAGACAGGATACTAGTCCTGCTTTGAACTAGTACTTTGGTGATTGCAGTGACAAATATAAAAAGAAAAGTCCGTCAACTTTGTATATTGGGAAGCCACTCTCCCCTGCTTCTTCTCCCAGTATCAGGTCTGACAGGCAGAAATAGGATTATTCCGCAAGCTGTATTCTCATATGTGAGAAAAGAATGAAGAATGCTAAGAACTGAAGGAGGAAATGGTCCTTGGCGAAAGAGAAACAAATAAAAGGGGAGAAAATGCATAAAAAAGCATTGTTCTGGAGATTGCAGAGACTAATAGAGTTCCTGAGAAAAGGCACAGATGCAGATGTAGATCTCATAATAAAGCCTCATGCTATTTTGGGCTATTTTTAAGTACTGGAAACAAGAAAGCATCAGAGAAAGTGTTGCAGATTTCAGTAGACATCTTGGCAATTAAGTAAATGAAACTGACATTGTGTGTAGCAGGTATGGCATAAATAAGAGAGTAAGATAGAAACTGGCCAGAAAGAGCTTTACCTTTAGATAAATAACTTGTGTCTGACTTAGCAGTGAAATGATGCCAAAAGGTGTTACAGCGACTGACTCAGCAACACAAGTAAATACTGTTGTTGTTTTTAACAGCAGTTTGAACGACTATAAGTGGGACACTTGTCACGGCCAGAAAGGCGGAAGTTACTATGTTACATATGTGAAATGATAAGAATCTGGTAAAGAATTTCAGCAGTGTAGATAAAAAAAAAAGCTGAACATTACATAAATAAAAATTGTGTGTGCTTTTAGTAAATTGCAGGCTAGACACAAATAAAATCATTCTGTAGAGAAAGAAAAGGGAGTTTTACTTCTCTTGGCCACACTAAAGTGACAGTTATGTGATGGATGCATCCTGTAGGAGCATCCAAGGATATACAGGGATGATATCAGTTAAAAAAAAGTGTGGAGGAAGACAGCCTTCTGTAAATATGAAGCCTACCTTGAGGTCTATCTTGGATCTTACCTTCAACACTGTTTTTTAAAAGGCATTTGAAGACATTTAGAGTGTATATTTTATGTTTAATAAGAATTGTCCTTAGATAACAATCTTACCACAAGTTTTGCATGCATGCATGAAGTTATTCTGAAATGTGTGGGCCGTTTGTCATAGAGCAATCCTGTATAAGTTAGGACCATATAACTTGTTTAATTGAGATAGATACTCATCCAGAAAACTTGTTAAATTGGGATTTCTTCTGGGACACTGATACACTATCCGTAGTACTTAGTACACACAACTGTTACACCTTGATAGGACAGTAGCTATTGCCTAATCGTATCTGCTTCTGGTAGTTCAGTGATGTTTGCATCATCTCGGTGTTACAAACTCTTTGAACTGGTCTATGCAAAGAAAATGGTCCCCAGAGTTAACTCCCTGAGAGTTCAATTGTGCGAGCTGTGGTGGAAATAAGATGGTGATGGCGGGCACAATTTTCTACATAGGTTACAGTGGGGAAAATCAGGTAAATTCCCTCGTAGTCTTGAAAGATGCTTGAGGTAGCGGAGAAGTTTCATTTTCAACTTTTTTTCTTATAAAAGTAGAAATAAAAATGCAATCATAAGTAGAATTGGATTGCAGTCATTTCTGTGTTCTAACATTCATATTGTCATTTGATTAGTTAATCGCCCATTTTCAAAGGTGTGAACATATTTTCACGCTTCAGCCAGGACAGTGATAACAATGAAACTATAGATAGCAATAGAGATTAATTATCTGTTGCGCAATTCTCCGCACCTTGTTATTACCAGATAAAGAGAGGCTCTGCATCTGCACACAGGTGTGATTTTTTTAAAAAAATCTCCACACAATAGCCTTGGTCAAATGAGTTCAGAGGAATATTTTTCACATAGCACCTCTTCTGTGTGTTGGTTGTTAGCATTTTTGATCTTGTTTCATAATTTTTTTTTTTCCAGTAAAAGACTGTGATTCTTTGCTAAGCTTGCCCTTGTGAATTGCATTTACTCATAGGTGAGAGATGTGGGTGAGCTCTAAATGAAAATTAACATTTAGAATCAAAGTAAACATTTCCTTCTGATCTTAAGGGAGGCGTACTTGCACTGAAGCCACTGTAAGTTTTTTTCAGGGGCTTGTTTGCAGTTGCTCTCTGAGATTTTCATAGGCTGGAAACATCTCACAGAAGACAGAAGAAGATGGAGGAAGACTTAAACTCTTGTTTTTGTTATGCATGTTGCAACATTTGTATTATTACCCTCTATAAATATCTAGCCCATCAATATATCTGATTTCTAAAATCGTAAAGTTAACAGGTTCTTCATAGTAGAATCTATTACTGCAGGAAGAAGCAGCACAAAGCATGCATCCTGTATAATTAATCTATATTTAGCTTATTCTAAGGAGTAGTTACCAAGAGCTTGCAAACCTCAAGTCTCGAGTCCTACAAGCCTGTCAAGTTCTATACACTGGCCCCAAGACCCTGCAGTGTCTGTGCGGCGCAGGCATTTGCCCCGGGTTGTTTTGGCCTCTTTTACCGGCGAGGAGGTGTGGCGGGCAGGCTGCTAGCTACCATGCTCTCCAAGTTCTGCATCTTGTGGCCTGTGTCACCTCACCAGTGTTGAAACCTTTCCCTTGCGTGGCAGGCACTTCTGCTCAGGTTTCTGGGAAGTATAAAGTATTCTGTCGGTGTGGTTTCTTCCCATAATTTCTGTTGGTTGTACTTCCATCAGGACATCACTGAGGTAATATCTAGGGTCATCTGGTCAGTCAGAAAAAAAAAAAAAAAAGCATCAAATAAAATAGTATCTATGAGCTACTAACTAGTAGATCTGTGTGACTGAGTGAAAAACCCTTTGGTTCCCTTCCCTCCTCAGTGTTCACATACAGACACACAGTCTTTCACTGGCTTTGTTTCCTTAAAATCTCCTCTTTTATCTCAAAGAATTCAAATGTTTAAGCCCTATAGCAGAGGTAAATGATTACACTGGTCTCCAAAGCAATCCAGCCTGTGTAAGCATCCAGCCTGGAGTAGTTTGTGATCATAAATATTTCTAGGCTACAGGAACCTCTGGCTGGTGCTACCCTATCCATGTGTAAGCTGCTGTCAACGTCGTTGCCCTCATGTCTTTCCATTGGTACTAGCCCAACTGTTTTGTAATCATTCCTTGCTTTTTGTTTGGTTTTCAGCCACAGCAGAGAACACCTTTATGCATCCAAGCTCTTAAGCTCTGTGTGGCTTTCCATACATTTCTCAAGGTAGGCAGGTATTAGAGCTCCATCCTCAAATTTGTTACAAGCAGACCTAGACCAACAGAGCTAGATCTTGACTAACTGAAACACAGTCTGTAATCAGTTCTGGCTGAGCGGTAATTTTGTTTGTACAAGTTCTTTTGATGTAGTAAATCCCTGCTAAGAGGCACAAATCCTCTTTTATTGCTAGATGGCTTTCTAGGAATGTTTGTCCTTTAGTGGTGGAAAAACACGCTTCCTACAGAACATGGCACCCTGTAGTGCCATAGGGTGACCGCTGTGTCTTGAAGTTCAACAGTAGGATTTACTTGTTTCATCTCTAAGCCTCAGAATATCTAATTGATTGGAAAGCAACAGAGCAAATTAGTAAAGCAGTTTACCCGCATCTTGCAGGAATGCCAATAGCAATGTGGAGATCTGGAGAGCAAACTCTGTAATTCATAGTTCACTAAGATTGTAGCAGCACTTGCAGTTCAAAAAATTAGGCCTAAGCATGATCTAGGCTTTTTGCTTGAAATGGTGTGTCACTGGAAATGGTAAGGCTCAAATATGAGTCATTGGAGACAGAAAACAAAGGTGGAGAAATAAAAACTACTTATTTGTATTGAGAAGGATGCAGAAATGAATGATAAAAATATTTCTACTGATTTTGATCCTGATACAATCTAAAAAATTTCATCTCATGGTTTGTTTTTCATATATCCAGTGCTCAGTATTTTTCTTATAGTAAGTCTTCATCCCTATTCAAACCTGAATTTATAATAGTATAGTATTTAACCAATTGTTAAGACGTTGTATATGCAAACCCCCTTGGGGAGGGGGTTTACATCATTACAGGTCTGTGGGTTTTTATCTCTCTCACAATAAAACTTTAAACCCAATGAAAGATAGTGCTCTATGTTCTTTAAAAATTCTAATAATCAAATACATTTACTAGACTTAGACTTTTTTTTTAAACAAATTCAAACTTGATGCTTAAATACAGATAAACAGGATGTGAGTAGAGGAAGATGCTTTTCCTACCATGACAGATATGATCAAAACAAGTTGTTTGTATAGAAACCTCTCCCCTCCTTTTAGTTTTTTAGAGTGTAAGGGTGATGCAACAGTAATAATGCTGAACACTTAGCTTCTTCATACTCACCAGGCTGGAAAATTCAATCTGACTTTAAGTTTAACACTGCTGTGCTAAAGAGCCTCAACTGACCAGCACTGATTCTATGCTTTCACTTACTAAGACACCTCATCAAGAGCCAGTATTGACAGTCGTAAAACTCCGCTGTTTGGACTGGAATGAGAGAAAAAGCCTTAGGTGTTTCTTTGTGTTCATCTACTGCATTGGAAAACAACTGCTTAGTTTATAGTAGGTTACCTATTTGGGGCAATTAATCACCTTGTTCATAAGCACATGAGCATTATTGTTGAAGGTAATGAAATTATTCATGTCACATATTTAATACTTTAGTTGATGAGAAATAAATTCCCTTCATAGCTGCAAACTAGTGTGCTTTCTATCCCCATATTTCTTTCTAATGTTCTTTATGCTGCTGAGTACAGCTATGTGGCTGCTGTGCTTTTATCTGCAGACTTTCATTTCAGTAGTAAGGGAACACTGAATGTAAGGAGGGGAGATTTAAACTGAAAACTCAGCTCTTGCTGTCTGTTTCTCTGCAGTGTGATTTTAATATATTTCTAAATACCTACTTTATAGGTATATTTAGACCCTTAATATAGGCTTTTTTTTTTTTTAGGAGGTTTGGTTAATTGCTATCAGTGTGGCAAGCTGCAGTATCTTCTGTAGAATCATGAGGTATTTTTAAGATTGATTAATATGACATGTTGTAATACACAGAATCCAAATGTAAAAGCAAAAGATATCCACCCATCAATTCCAGTAGGTTATATAAAATTGTAAGAGTTTAAAAACTTCAACATGCAAACTCTTTGCTACTAACCATTTAAGTAAATATCTCCTTTGTTTTAAACAACTCAGTCCAATATTTAACATTAGTTAGAATTGAATATATGGTATATAATGAAATAAAGCTGACACAAAAGTGGAAACTCTTGACAAAGTCAGCAAAAGAAATATTCTTGTCTTGGACATGTTGGACAGTTCTGAAGTTCTAGCGATGTAAAAATTCAAGCTATGACAAACTGGAGTTAAATAGAAATGCTGTGATTCAGGATTTCATAGTCACTACCTTTGCTGATGGATTTAATAAATGATTATGGTGTGCCTTGTATTTCTCTATTTTTCCTAAAGAGCTACAATTTGGGATTTTATGTAAATGCTTTTATTATTTGCCTGTCTTCTCCACTATGTGATCCTTGTGCATTACTGATTTACTTATTTATATCAGCATCAGGGTTAGGGTGTGTTTCTTCAGGCCTTCGGTTTCTTCAAAAATCTTACAGTATAAATAATTGACAGATAAAACAGGCAGAATTGAGTAAGTGTAGAAGAGAGCTAGACAATGTTACATATGTCACATTTAGTAGGAGCACATCTACTGTTTATCATGTCATGTATATGTAATGTATGTAGAATGTGGTGTATGTATTGTATACTTACTTCTCTTTGTTACCCATCCTGTAGAATTAGGAAGGAGCTTAGGATGAATGAAGATATGATTGAATAGTGATGTGTGAAAGAAAGTGTAACTGAGGTTTAGCTTTCTGTCATCTTTTTTTAACATAACCAGGGCTAAGTGTTAATCAACTCAGCAGAACAGGGATTTTTGGTCAGGCTATTTTAAACTTCTTAGTTCTTGGAGGTTTCTTTACTCTGCTTTTTGTAATATCCTTATTTAATTTCAGTAACTAATTCACATTTTAGAGAGAAGAATACTCAGCACTCAGACCTTTTCATAAGGTTCAGAAAACTAATCATAATATCTTAATATCTCTGAAAATTCTAAGGAGTTCTCCAAAAAAAAATGAGAGAGCCAATTTGACATTTCTGATAATTCAAAGGTTTAAACCAAGGAAGTACTCTTAAAAAATAACAATTGTATAAATTTACATAGAGAAGTAGAAAAACCTCGAAAATAATTAAATCACCATTACTCCAAAATCCAAATCCTTCTATGTTTACTTTTAAGAGATACTGGAACTACAACTAAAGCTGCTGCAGCGGATAAATCAATGTTTTTCCCAAGTATTGTGTTCTGTTACACAAACATGTAAATCTCTCTTGATATTGTAATTTGTATTCAGTTAAGTATCGAAAAGTTGATTGCAGAGTGTGATGAATCAATTCCCATGCTGAGATAAGCTGTAAAAAGGGGAGGCTGAAGTTTGAATTTCATCATTGGCTCATATGGAACAGCAGATTAGGGGCAACAGCTAGATTTTAACCCCTGCATTTGGAATTTCAGGATAACTCTTTCTCACTTCTCTGTGGTATACACTGTTGCTAGCAACTGTGGGAATAAAGCTTCTCTTTGTTCTGAGAGTGCTCGCTTCCTCCATCTCCTGCTGTTTTTTAGAAAAGAACATTTAAAGACATGGAAATTTTCATGACTTGGTAATTGTGTTCTTAACTAGAGAAACCTTAGAAAAAATGGAGATTGCCAAGTTAGGCCAAGGTAATTGGAGAAATCATTTTACCCTTGAAAAGTCACAGTTCCTATTTTATTTTATTTTATTTTATTTTATTTTATTTTATTTTATTTTATTTTATTTTATTTTATTTATTTTATTTCATTTTATTTCATTTCATTTCATTTTATTTCATTTCATTTTTAACTATTTTTACAGGGTTCGTAACAAAAAGAGTCAGGCAGAATGTGTTACACTTCTTAATTTTCAATTCCAGAAATATGTACTGAAAGTACATATAATATTATGTCTTTTCTTCCATTGCTATTTCATGCATAGTAAAATACCTCTTACTCTTTCTGTTACAAGTGCAACTGTCTGGCTTTGGAATAGTTAAGGTCACTTTTTGTCAAATTTAGAGGGAAAAAAAATAGTTGTTAATTTGCAAAGCTTTATCTAAGACCTCCTCACAGCCTGCTGGCTAATGCTATCCTTGTTGCAGTCCCATTTTCAAACCCACTGGCATGTCAGTGATACTTAGCTTCATCCTCAACTGCCTTTTTGCTTGTGCATTTACATAATAACTTGCTTTTCACCATAAAAAACAGTCCCTAAACTAGAATGTCAGAAGTCATTACAAATGTTATGTGTGCGTGCGTGCTTCCACTTTGAAGTATTTAAGCACATCTGCCCCCTCAGGACAGTGATGGTAGGTGTTAGTATTACAACAAATACCCTTGTCATTCACTTCTGTGTTCCTTCAATTGACTAGAAATTGAGAAATTAGAACTGGCTAGTCAAAATATAATGAAGATTTTTTTTCTTCTTAAGCTCAAATTGTGCTTTACAGAAGCCTGAGCTTAATTTACACATATTTTTGTTTGTTTTTGTTTTGTTTTGGAACCAGCTTCTTTTTATTTGAAAACTCCTGGAACAGCATGATGCTGGAGAAGATCTCCCCCTGATTTGAGTTCTAGGTGCCATTGTGGTAGTTGCTCATACGTAGGAGGCTTAGAATATAACCCTAGCTGGGATCATATGGCTCCTGCCTAGAGGCAGTTGAAGCACCTTTAAAAAGGCCTAAATTGCTCTGATAGCCGTTCTAACCCAATCATGGTTTTATCTTCAACAAAGATAAAAGTATTAAACACTGTTCCAAAGAAAATATTATTGTACCTTCCCTTTTAAAATCAAAAAAAAAAACACCCAAACAATTTAAAATGGCAGTTCAGATGATGAAGAAGGTGTCCACTTACTGAACACCATCTTCATTGAATTGTCTTGCGCTCATCTAGAACATGACAGCTACACAGGCTTAACTCTTTCGTTGGCCAGTTCACTGACTTTACTTCTTTGAACAGAAAGCATTGACAGCTGTCAATTAAAAGATATTTTTCCTCATAGTTGCATTCCACTGGTGCAGCCAAATATACAGTGTCCCACTACCTGGAAATTGTGAGGACTAACCAGGTTTGGCTACTGCAGGCTTCCAGCTGAGGAACTCTGCTTCCCTGACCGAGGGGACACATGGTCTCAGGGGGACAAGACCCCTGGAGGGTCTCCTGATGGTGACCAACAGCCCTGGGAAGCTGGGAAGATGCTGCAGAGAGCGCATCGCGGCAGCGCGCGTGCTGGGGGCGCAGGGCCACGGCAGCCGCGAGCCGGCCTGCAGGAAGGCAGCAGAATCTCAGCGCTTGGCAGCTCAGGGAGCGTGCAGCAGAGCAGCTGCTGGATGTGCACTGACAGTTACCACGGCCACCCTGCCTTTGCTGGCCGACAGCAAGGCTCCCAAAGGGGGGTAAAGCGTGGGCTGCTCTAATCAGATGTTCAGCCACAGAAAAATGAACTTTCTGTCATTCAAGTCCTTGTGGGTCCAGCGAAGAGAACAGAGGAATACAGTCATTAAAAAAAGTCACTGGCTACTGACCTGCCTGTCAATAAGCGTTAAAGGAATGTGATGCCGCTGCTGTGAAACTATCAAATTTGCTTCAAAGAGCAATGCTAAAGTTAGAGGTGGTGCTGATCTGCAAGCTTCAGGTGTTTGAAACCAAGAGATGCTTGTCAGGATTTTTTTTTCTTTTTTTTTTCTTTTTTTTTTCTTTTTGTGAAGGAGATGGTGAAGTAAAAATCCTCCACAATAAATACATGCACTAAAAATGGAGAGAATCTGAGGATGAACTGGTTAGAAAACAGAAAAAAAAAAAAAGTAGTTTTTCATTCCAGGCATAGTTTAGATGTAGTAGATTCCTCACAGTTCACAAGAGCAATTAGGTGCTGTAAATTGACATTAAACCCAGAGTAAGGGCAAAAAGATGGTGGCAGTAGCTTTTGTTTTAAAGAGTTGTATTGCATTTGACTCGGAGAAAAGCTTGAGTTCATGCCAAAGAAGGAGTAGCAAATAGCAACATATTTTAGGATTTGGAGTTGTAGTTAGGATTGTTGGAGTTAGAATTGGAGTTAGAAGCTGTGTTACTGTAAAACAACTTTTACTAGGAAGTGTTTGTAAAGTCCTCCTCTGAGGAAGACATGTGAATGCCAGTTATGTTTCTGCACACTTTAATTCCTAGCCTGCTTCAGAAAAGTAAAAGAGGTTAGTGGTCTCACTTGAGTTTTGCTGGTTTTGATGTACCTCAGAAATACCCTTTACTGCTTCTCTACACTATCATCTAAGTGCTCTGTTGGTGGTTTTGTTGTACACCCTTCTCATCACTTGATTGCTGTATTTCTGTCTCTCCATCATCTACTTCAGCCCACTTCTGATTTGAAACATCTTCTGCAGTAAAAAACTTGTGCTGTATGTAAACATGAACGATGCTTGTTTAAAACAAGTTTTCTGTAGTTCTTTCCATTCAGTAGTCATGTATGAAGCTTCTACATTTTTCTTGTATTTTGACGATTAGTCAGGAGGCCATATAGACATGTGGGCCTTTGGGAGAGATTCTTCATGCTTTTCATGTGAAAGCAGGTCACTGCTCTTATTGATTTCTGGCCTACCAGACATTGTATATTTCAGTGCCAACTTTTAGGATTCTTCTTGTGTTGGTCCTGGAGATGAAGAACTCAATATTTGGGAGATATGGGGGCAAACCTGGGTCATTTTACCATTAAAATTATGAGAGAATGTCAAGAGCTCTATTGTTTTTATTTGGCCAATCTCTGCTTTGTTCAAAAATATTTAGACAGTTCATTTGGTTAATGTGTTTTTATTTCTTTTGGTAATTCCAGTAAAAAAAAAATCAACAAAGGAGATTTTTCTCTGTTCCAAGAATGTTGATACATTCCCTAGAAATCTTAGACAAAAGTTGAAATTAAGAGAGGAAGGATTGCAAATTCAAAGTGATGATGGTGAGTGATGACAAAAATTTCCATGGGAAACATGTAAACCTATTAAAGCTTGTGAAAAGTAAAAGGTATATAATCTCTCAAAAATATGGAAAAGTTTTGAAGCCTTCTCAAATATTTTTAGGTAGAAATGTATCAATTTCTGCCCTATTGTTTAATTGTAACTGACCTACATTTGAAAGGAGAGATCTTACAGTTTTCCTATTAGGGTCATTGATATTTTTAGATAGGGGTGTGTGTGCGTGTATATATATATATATGTATACACACACATAAAACAGGAAAGTTTTTTAATAACCTATCACTGGAAAGTAGTTTTGGAGTATCACAGCCCATGGGAAGAGGGGATCATGCAAATCCAGTTGCATTACTGTCCTAGAAATGAATGTATATTTAACTGCACTGCAAGAGTTGGAGTAGGAGAGAACTGCAGCAGTGCTGTGAAAAGAAAAACCAGTGAGGAGTTGGGGATGCCCCATATTACCTAACACATTATGCTGCACTGGATGTTATTCTGACAGGGAAGATGATCTCCCCAGCAAGCAGTACTGGGTATTCTGCAGCACCCAGCAAGCAGATGAAAAGCAATCTCATTGACAAGAGGATTACAGAGGATAGCGATCCCTTGAAAACTTCTCAAACCTTCTCATGAAACTTCGGAGCACAACCCTGGAATAAGATAGGCATATTTAATATTGTAAAAAAAATCATATTTTTCAGATGCAGCTTTTCTGTGTTTGCCGAAATACAACCTTCCTCATCAGGCTAAAAACGGCCAGAGGAAGATGTGTTCTCTCATCTTCTTAAAAATTCAGAGTCTAGAAGACAAGAAAGAAAGGAGTAGAAGAGACGCATCCAGCAAGGAAGGAAGAACAAGAAAGGACTTGAAGTTCATCAGGACCTTATGCAGCTCTTGAGTTAAATAAAAAAGGAATACTGCCAAGCACAAGCAAGAAAGCACACAAAACTTGCACTGGGGCAGTCATTGCAGTGGCCAGATGATGATATCTACTGATTTTTGGGTTGAAGCCATACGAAGCCATAGATTTTCCACTCATGCCACTCCAGCAAGTCCTTCTACTCAGCAGGAGGGGAAAAAAAATGATCATTGCTGTCCTGATCCATACATTGCCTAGTGCCCTGCACTTAGTAGGGTGTTAAATATCTCTTAGAGGTGTTTTGTTTGTTGCTGAATTGTTTAATTTTATTTAGTTTAACTATATTTATTTAGTTTTGCAGAAAGAACCTTTGAAATCTAAAATGGAGCATCCCTCATGAGATTTGTAAAATGTACCAGCAATTAATCGAAAATCTAGTACATGCCAAGACCAGTGTGTTGCTGAAGCTGCACAAACTAACCTTAAACGGTGCGTTGCTCATGTGCGAGGCACAGTGTTGGTCCTTAATGCATCCCTTCTCCATGCAGCACCTCAGTGTGCTCTCGCAGTAACCAACAGCAACCGAGTAAACTCCATTTCCCATCCATCTTTCTCAACGATGTGACCTTCCTCTCCCCCTGTAGCTTCACAGAGATAGTGTAAAACATGGTGCTCATTAAAACAACGGGAGTATTTGGTCTAATTGTGCTATGTCAGTCACCAAATAGGCATGCAGGAGAGATGCTGCACCTGCTGAGGGGACAGCGCGGTGTTTCCTTGCTGCTGCTCGGCTCCTTGTACAGCTTCGTGAGCTGTATTCCTAGACAGCAAGGTGGGAAGGAGCTGAGACTTGCTACTCTCTTGGAATCTTTGCCAGTGTCAATAAACCAATGTGGAAACCAGATTTTGAAAAAACCTGCTATTCATTGGGTGCTAGTAGTGGTTATCTTGCCAGACAGAAATGCACTTGGTCTTCTCACGTAAACGTGGTGAGTAACCGTTTCTCTCCATGTGTTTTGAAAACACTCTGGGAGACAGGATACTGGCCAGAGCAGTAAGGGACTCTTGAGACAGGTACCCAGGTAAATACCCTGTGTTTTGATCTCAAACTTCTTAATGTATGAAAAAAACATGTTGTATTGGTGAAGACAGGGAACAGTTCGTGAACTCTAAAGAGACTGTAAAGACTGTGACTGCCAGCAGCAATGCACCGATTTTTTTTTTTTTTTTAGTCCTAGTTTTGGTGGCAGTTTCAGTTTGACACATTATTACTCACTGAAAGGCTTAAAGTTAGATGTTCATAGTTATATTGCATAATCTGATCAGGTATTTCATTTTTCAGAGTATCCTATTACTTCAATATTTAGTAATTTGCATTATTTATAGTCAAATGGCCAAGGTATCTGAACTTCATATCGACATTTAATTATAAATCACTACGAAAATGAGAAAGTTGATAAGCAAAGCGTGTGAGAAAGATGGTGAGGGGGTAGTTTATGACATTTTTTGCGGGCTTGTCCAGACGTTCCTTGTTTTTTGATAAATATAATTAAGATAATTGGGAAGATCATGAATAGTGAAGTCATTAGCAGAAAATACTATTTGCCATAAAAAAATCAATAATACATGAACCTCTAGTTTTGGAGAGGCGCACATAGTAATTTTGTGGGTCTACCATTTAAAATATTTGCATTTGAGAGAGGATGACATCTATATGTACATATAGATATATATACATATGGTTATGCCTGTTCATATTTTTGACATGAAATATGTGGTGCATGGTAGCTAAACTTTGGAACTTATATCTCAAAGAGAGCAATGGTGATGGCTCTAAGTGCCTCACGAATGTTACATACATTCTAGGCCCACTGGATAAAGTAATTTTCCTGCCCATTTTTGGAACAAAATACTGAGGACCCTGTTCAAAATCTGATCTTCAGTGCAGCACCCAGTTTGTGACTACTGAATTTCTCATGCAGTAGAGAAAGTGTGTTTCTCCATGTTTGCTCTTCTGTTGTTTTCTTCCATATTCTCCATGACTTGTTTGGCAGCACATAGAATCAAAGTCTTATTTAGTGGTTCATTTATAAGAGCAATGTGCTTCAGTTTGTTTAGAAAATAAGTAACTCGTACTTCTAATTTGGGGATCCTAACCATCCCAACACGAGTCCCCAGTGGTTGGTTCCATTATACACTAATGCCTAGCAGAGAAGAAAATCTCTGCTACAGATAGTTACCAAATCAGAAATAATTCTAACCTGCAAGAAGGAGAAAAATAAAAATAATTGAAGCTCCAGACAAATTGGCAGGCTGGCTTGTGTAAATAAAATGGCCAGCTAATTGTATTCCCTGGTGAATCCAGTCCAAATGGACCAGACGGGTTGAGTGCATAATAGAACACATGCACCACAGTTTGAAAATCTCTGGGAATACTGAGCTGTCTTGTGCCACCCCTGATGGAGCTGAAATTGTAGTGAACAGAATGCTGGAACCATGTTGTATTATCAAAGGACATGGAACCACTTATTTGAACTAAACACTTAGTGCTGTCATGCTGCTGTGACAGAAAACGGCACTAAAGCACAGCTGAGTGGCTATTTTTGTCTGGATAAATACTGCAGTTTGTCAAGCTCAGCCTTCAGATCTGTTAAAGCACACAGGTATAGTTCAAAATTAAATGTTAACAACTTTATGTTAGCTCGGGAAGAAGCATTGCCTCCATTTTTTTTGTTGTGTGCAATGCCAAGTTGTCTAATATATTAAAATAGCTCCTAGTGCTTCAGTTATCCAAAGAGTATACTAGGACTGTTTGGTGTTTGCACTCCATAACAGCAATTTTTGTTTAGATTTACTTGTTACTTTATTTAGTTTATAAACTTCCAGCATTGCTGTTGGTGCTGTTGGTGACCAGTTTTAAAAAGCATGAACATAATGAAGGATATATTCATGAACATAATGAAGGATATATTCTTAATGATATGAATATGACTATTTACTGATACAGTCCATATTTTGCTGGAGTACTCAGAATATTTGCCTTTGTGTTCCAAAACGAACTGGATAAGAAAGATGTGAGGTTACGGATCTCAAGGTTGGAGTCTTACTGGCTGAGCAACCAGGCTCAGGACAGAAATTAAAATTCAAGATTTCCATTCTTGAACTAAAAACCAGAACTTAAGACTTGTTTGGTAATTCTTTTGGGGCTTTCATCCACATTTGGCAAATGTCTCAGGTGAATCAGGGGAAAATTGACAATTTAGCATTCATGGTTTCTCTGAAGCATTTTCTGGGCCCTGAAATGGAAGAATATTCCCTGACAAGCGATAGAGGGTCAGTGCGGGGCCAGCTGCCTCGCTTTTGGGGACAATCCTCTCTGCTTCTGTCCAACATGGAGCGGAGGGTAGAGGTACTCCAGGCAACCTCAGGGGCACAGCTACCAGTGTACGAATCTGAAGGAGGAACCTCAGTGTATGGGCTGTCCGTACAGAAGTCCTGTGCTTCCATACAGGACAGCTCCCAGCATTCTGGCAGCTCTGCAAACGAACATTTTTGCTTCTGGGTCCAATTTTAAACAGAAATTTCATGAAGAATTTAGAGAATGGGCTAGATAACTTTTCTTTGATTGTTAATGGTGATTAATAATCCTCTCCTTGCTACACTTGTGATTGAATGATGCTGATGTTGCCCTGAAGCTAGAAACACCATGTCCTGTGAACGTGAGAAAACAAAGGGAGGATGGGAAAAGATGAGAATAGTGCTTTCCCTCTGTTGATTACCTAAAAATACATCTCTGGAACTTTCATAGTTCTCTTTTGAGTAAGAAAAAAGGATGATTTGGTCTCTTCATCTTTGATCTGTAGTCTTTAACATTGGTTTATAGGTTAATACAGATTTTATTTATATTACAGTCTTAGCAGGAAACTTGAAAAATTGTAATTGCTTTGTGCTGCGCATGCTGTTCTTGTCCCAGTGTCAATATGCCCACAGTTAGATAGCTTGACATGCCTTTAGCTTATGCCTTTGAGATAGAGAAGACATTCAGTTCAAAACTCTGCCTGCTAAGAGTCTCCTCTGAAGAAAAAGCAAAACAAAAATCTGTTTTCTGGAGAAAGACTGAGGGAAAATATGTTGTTTTCACTGTATGTGTTTCTTTTCTTAACTGCTGTTTTACTGAGCAATCACAGTGCTTCAGTGCTTTAGAACATTATTTCAATATTTTCAAATATTTTATTCTGTCAAAATCTGTTCAAATTCAGTAGCATTTTGCTTGTTACATGTGTATAAGGAATGTGTATTTTAAACAAATGTGTTTTACCATTATGCCTTCTTTGCTGCATGTTCCATTCCCAAGAATCAAGGGTGCACTGAAATAGCCTGCAATCTTCCTGTCTGTGAGATCCATGCACCTCTGGTCGTGCTCACAGCAATATTCAGTTCATAGCAGAAGGCATCATTCAGTTCTTGGAAGAAATCAGAATGCGAGATCCTGATCTGATTAGATCTCTTTGATTCCTACGATCAGATCAAATTGTAGTGGTCTGAGAATATCATATATTCATATATTCAAATGTACAATGCAGATTAAAAAACCTATAATTTGAGTATCAGCTTAGTAGCTATTTTCTTTTCCTTTATTCCAATAATGTGTCTACTTATTTATTTTTCAGGAGAACCAAATGCTAATATTTCGAGACAACTGGCTTGTAAATATTTATTTAATTTTTTTTTTCACCTTTGATCAAGAGATAGACTTCTGTGCTCCTTGGCTGCATCTTGTTACTAGTGACACTGACAGATACCATTTCAGAATTACTGTATGTACCTCAGGATAAACCCAAAGCAAGTGTAATCTTCATTATATATTGTGCTTTGTACACAGTTTTACAAAGCTTTTCCACAGGCTACACAGACTTTTCCAAATGCTGTGATGGTTCACTCTGGAATTACATGATGCCAACCTAGAAAATTGACAGGAAGCAATTACTCAGATTCTTCTAAATTTTTAATTTTTAAAGCACATTGTTATGTATTTCTGTATTAGGTAGAGGAAAGCATCTTCCTGGCAACACTGGAATGCCCTGAGGATTCCCAAAAGCCTTTTAAAGAATATTTTATTTACTGTGAGGAAGATTTGAGATAACCCTTCTCGGTGCCCCTGCAAGTTTTGTAAAGTGTGGTGAGAACAGACTCATAGTGGATTCCTTCATCTCAGACTTGACTGCATTAGGTTTATTGTGTATAAGTTTGAGGTTCATATGAGTATTAAGAGTGTTTTATGACTGTTTCTGATGACCTGAAAGCTAGTATGCAGTGCTAAAGCTGGTCCACCCAAAAGAAGTACTTCCGAACTCAGAACTTTCCTTCTGCTTTGTGGTTTCTAACAATGTTGTCACATTTGTTAAATACAGAGAAAGGGGCAAAGGGCTGGGCAAAGGCTTCGTCATGTGGAGCTACTGCTTTGAACTGGTGCCATGAATATAGTCTACCTTTATGAAATTTGTCAGGGCAGGCAGAACATGTGGCAGGGCACTTTTTGCTCATTGCCAGTTTGAAAATAAAAGTAAACTTGCTCTCCTTTTCTACTGTGAAGCAAATTTTCTAAGCAATGTCCAGCCCTTGATGGCAGTTAGGAGATGTCAGTGAGGAAGAATAAGGAAAAAGAGCTATCTGAGTTTGCAAAAGAAGAAATGGGATACAGATTGCTGGAAATTAAAAGTCTTTTAGCTTTAAGAAGATTGAGCTCTAGACCAACAACTTTAGAATACTAGTAGACAGAAGAAACTAGCTTACTATTAAGACAGCATTTCATCAGTTTATGAACCTAAAGGGCCCAGCTGTCTTCAACAACAGGAGTCCAATGTGAACCTCTCCCTCCTCATTTTTTTTCATCTGAATCTTAGGCTGCAGAGGAAGGACTAGACATGATGCTGAATGGAGTCTTCTCCAAGTCTTCTCCTCTCTAAACCTTATTTGATAAGTTTTCATAGCTGGATACCTCTGTATGTAGTCAGACAAGATAGGGAATGGTCAGGAGATGTGTGTGTTGTCAGATGGCATAGTTCTGATTCTGTCCCATCTGTTTCCTTCGAGATCTGTCTCGGGGACCCTGGTTTAACTGAACCAGCAAAAAGACAGACCCATAACCTTTGTGATCCATATACAGAAATACATTTTCACAAATAAACAAATTCTGTGGCATTTGAATAATTCTGCTGTCCTCAGGTCTGGAACCGCAAAGCAAGGTTCTTTCTGCAGTTCATGCAAAAACCCATAATCAAGGGGTAGGTTGCTGAGGCATGTCAAACACAGCTGGTCTGCCAGCATAAATATAGTCATTATGTTTAAATGACATTCATAACCACAGAAATGCTTTTGTTTCAAGTAGCTGAAGTGTGTTTTCTGAAAAATATAGTTATTAAATATTATCTTCCTTTGTCAATGAGTGATAAATTTATAAGTTGACTCTCTACTATTAAAATTTTAGAATCATTCAGAATCATTAGAATCTATCAGAGAGTGATAGAAGTGTCAGTCAGAAGGGACCTCTGAAGATCCTCTAATCCAGCCTCCCAATCAAAGCAGAGCTATTGCCGGTGTTGGAGCAATTTAGATATGCTGGTGCTAAACTGAATTTTGAAAATATCCAAGATTAGAGATTCCATAGTTCTTTGACAAACCTAATCCAGAGCACCCTAGTAGTAAAGTACTGTAAAGTAGTGTACTACTACACTAGTAAAGAAGATGCAAGTGAAGACTGAACCCACATATCTCTTGAGATCTTTCTGTGTCAAGACTTCAAAAAGTAGAAAGGAAATATTTCCTTTGTGGAAATAGTTACTTTGCCTTGAAATATCTCCTACCAGGAGAAGCAAGTTATCAGACAATGATAAAGAGGAATGTAAAAGAGGAATAAGTACACATAGAATTAAGATTGTGCTTTGTTTTTGAATTTGTCATTTCAATTCAGTATTTCCTAACTATGAAATATTTCATTTCTCACATTTAAAGTTACATTGGCATTACTTTTTGGTATAAAACTACTATAAAATCCTCCTTCTAGCAAGCATACTGAACTAATATCTGTAAAGCAATTTCCATAGTTGCATGATTTCTTAATATAAACTACTTTATTCTGCTTTGCTCCAAGGAATATATGCTAGTGTGTACTGATTCATTCCACATCAAAGGCAATTTAAGTTATTTATGGAATCCATTCTGGTTTTCTTAACTGGCATTTAATAAAACATTGTAATGCTTTTCTATGGCATAGGACTGTGATGTGCACATTGAAGTTATGTTAGTGGGGAAGTTCCTTCAAAACATTGTATACTGCTTTCTCCACTGAAGCAGATACAGACCCTTGCTATAGGTCTCTTCACTCACCCTTAGCCTGAACAAGTTTTTATTTTTTTTTAGTTTTCCCATAGAAGGTTTCTGTACCAGACCTCGTGCGGGTGAAGTTTCACAGGTATTTGCACATCTCTTGATTCTGAAAACCTGTGATCATTGTCTGCATTTCCTGCATGTATGTAGACTATAGTTCAACTAAATGCACAGAGAATTGAATTTTCAATTTATATAAATATAAAGGGAAACATGCAAAATATGAAATAAAAAGTAGTAATATATTCTCCTTAACAAATAAATACAAATGTATTACTTGATATAATATAGAGTATCTAGATATCTCAAGCATGCAGGGTGTTAAGTTTCCTACAGACAGAAACAGCTCTCGTTCTTTAAACAGTGCTAGCCACAAACTCTTCTAAAACTGATAGTTGCGTTATGAGTATGGATTACATAATATATTTTTATTAGCGAAGACAAACAATTTTGCAAATGAGCAGAGACCACAGAAAGATATCTGACTAGGTATAGGGATAAAACTCTGTGAGATTTAACTGCTTTACTTTTGCATTATCCAACAGTTTGCAAACTGATAAACCAGCTTTTTTTTTTTTTTTTTTTTTGTAAGCATGAAACTACACGTGTCAATGTGTATAATGTTGACCGGCCTCATGATATACAAAATGAAAAGTGTGATTTAGATAACATAGCAAATGCCTGGAGTCGTATGAGGTAAAAGAATTTTTACCTTCAAGGTAAAAATATTTTTTTTTAAAAGGAGTTTGAAAAAGGTTAAAATATGAGTCCATTCACTATCTTTATAAATAAACTTGAAAAAAGTTAAAATATAAGTCCCTTCACTATCTTTATAAAGAGACATGGACACCCAACCTTGCAGTGCTACCTGAACCAGGTTTATATATTTTCACTGAAATATTGTGTATGCTGTAATACCTTCTACTTCATTAGGAGAAATCTTTCTCCCTAATGTTTTTAATAAAGACTAACACTAGAGCCAGCTGCAGTGCAAGTAGGTCTATAGTAGGTTCATCTTAGTTCAGATGTTTTATTGCTTATTTTTCAAATAAATATATTCATGCATTTGTCAATTAACATGATAAATGTATTCTTCCATCTTCATGCACTTGTCCATTAATATCAATATATTACTTCCTAGCAGATACTGGTAAACTTATCTTTTCCTTCCAAATTACTGTATCAAAAACATTATCCAAAGGAATTCTTTAACTGTAATTTTTAAATAGTCCCATGATAATATTGATAACTAGCTGAACAAAGCCTTCCTCCTCTTCAGCTCTGTGATTTTCTCCTGGCCAGCTTACATGTACCATATGAGTCAGATTCAGAAAAAAAAAGAATAGAAGTGCAAGTTCTCTGACTCAGGCTATACAGCATATGATTGAAGTAAAGAACATCATCTCCTTTGTTCACCAGGGTTTTTTGTTATTATTATTTCTCTCTGGTCTTCTACTTTTCTGCTCCTCAAATAAGGCTAATTACAAAGGAAAAAAGTTGAAACTGGTGGAAAGAGATCCTTTAAAGCCATTCCTTTTGCAGCATGGAACAAAAGAAAGTACCAAGGGCATGGATAGGCCTTGAAAAAAAGAAAAGAGAAAAACCACCTAATGAGGATGTTGAGATAAGTGCTTGTGAAGAAAACTGGCAAAAAAGGGCTTTTAGTCTAAAATCCATAAATAAGTGGGCATTAGATGGGTACTAGAACATTTTTAACAAGAGAGGCCACCAAACTGTATCATCCTATGCAAGAGCTACAACCCTAAAAACTCTTCTTCTTAACAAGATAAGGGTTTTTCTCTTTGAAATATTAATTTGAAAAAGAAATACTTGAAAATTAAAGAGTATTATTCATGTCTCTGAATCCATTATAGAGGAAGACACCACCAGAGTGCTTTAGATGTAATTATGAATGCCGTAGACTTACTAAAGGTCAAAGATCCTAAACAGTAGGAAGAAATTGTTCACAGTGTATGAGGGTTCAGACGGGGTTTGACCTCCAATCTCTCTTTGGGTCTTCTGGGCCGGGCTAAAGAAGAAGCATGTACAGCATCTACCGGAGAAGAGTTTAAGAATCAAATCATTTGCCCATCCTCCAGTCCTATTTCCTAATACTCCCGGGTAATTGGGCACTCAGACATGCTTGATATCCATAGATGTGCAGGTCAGGTGTTTGAGACTCCATCTAATTACCAGGGAATGGCTGCCAGCTGAGCATTGTCCATTGCAGCTTTCAGGACTGCTCTTGTAACACATAAAGGAGAAAAACAAATCTGAAAGGGAGGGAAGATAAAAGGATGGAGAAAAATAAACGACAGGACCCGATCCAAAGACTGTAGAAGTTAATAGAAAGTCCCATTAGCTTCGGGGAGGTTTAGATTAGCCCCCCTGTTTCTAACAATACTGACAGTTCTTTATCCCATCATGTATTAGATTTCCTTTCATCCGTGTGTACCAAGACGTTTGCATTTAGTACCAGTGGTAAGACTTTTGCACATATATTCTGGCAGATCTGATACTTCTGAATCAGCCAGGGAACATTTTCTTTAAACTTTGTTTCTCAGAAGCTCCTCACAACGTGGAATTTTACGGAGTTTCCGAAAAGTCCAGCGCAACAACTATGTTCTCCAAAGTACAATAACAACAGTTCTTTAGCTTTAAAATCCCTCTGGACATAGCTGGAAACCCAATCATTTTGCTAAGCCTGATGCATTTTGGTCACGAATATGGAAAACATTGTGATACTTAGCGCTGAGTTATGAATACAGTGTTTGCTAAACATACAGTACGCTTCACACTGCTCCTTTCCTATTCACCTTTCCCGAATCTTTTGGCACATGTTCTGTGCCACAGATGGATCAACAAAATACACATGTGTCTAGTGATGAGGTGCTTCAACTTGGCTGCCAGCGAGCAGCTTTTGCTGCGACACAGAACTCACCCACAGGTGTCCTGCACACAGGACAGTAATCTTTTGGCACTAACTTTTCACAGCAGGCTACCTGCGTGGCGGGCAGCCGGTGGCCCTTTCATCTGACTTGCCACAGCATTTCCCACATTCTGGATCAATGATGAATAAAGGCAGGAGCGTAATTCCGACTGGCTTGGTATATCTCCTGCAAGTAATTCTGGTCCTCTTATTAGTTAAAAGCTTGTTTTACTAAATAGAATTATTTAATGATGAATTATTGGGAATCTTTGGCGTTTTTCTTTATAGCTGTGGTTTTGTTTTTGTTTTCTTGATACGGCACATTCAGTATCAGTGAAGCATCAGAAGTTTATTCCATAATTAAATTCTCTTGGTACTTGCTCTTAAAGCAGAATTATAATCCTTCTGTTTCACACATTGAAGATCGAATTCAGTCTACGAACAACACAGAAACTCTTCAGAGGACAGTGGAATTTTCTTTATCACATTTTAAGTACAGTATTTACCTACCATAGCAGAGGAAATATGCTTAACTGCTCTCTTATTGGCACTTTGCACATTTTTCTCACATATCTTCAAGATCAACTAGCTAAACAACCACAATTCCCACTAACTGCAGACTGTGTAAGCTCGAATAACACCCTGAGCATAAGATGCTTTTGAACTTTGAAAGCTCTCTTCTTCATTGTAACCTATATGAGTTTCACCAAAGATGATCAACGAAACTGTTTGGAATCAAGAGTTATTTCGGTTTTCCATGGAGAAAAAAATGTAACTTTTAAAAAAAGTTTACTTTAAAAAATGTGTTAAATTGCTATTTGTTCAAAATAGCGTGTTTCTGATCCTTGTGAGTTTTTTGGCCCAAGGAATTTTAGAAAGTTGGGCTAAGATCCTTTATTATTTTGCACCTTTTCTTTCTAGGGTGACGGAATGTCCATTAATTTCATGTGAATCTATTTGTCGTTCTGCCAGTGCGTATTGTTTTCCTTCAGTAAGAAGTAATGCAACTTTTCTGGCGGATGCAGTGACGTGAGTTTTGCAATAAAGACATTCGAAGGTGTGCATACAATCAGTTACCTGTACATTACAGAGTTAATTTGAAATGTGCTTTTTCAGAAGTATTTAAGTAAGCTATTTCAGAAGTATTGTGATCTGTCCCACTGTGACGTATGTTGCTTCCCATATTTGCATGTTTTGTGTCACATCACATTTCCTTCACTTCCTTCATTGCTACAAACAAGTTATTATTACCTGTCAGAAAGCATATCACATTAATACAATTTCACCCAAATAAGGAAAAAATAAAGTTCATTTTGAATTATGATTTCTATGTTTTCATAGAGAAAGTAGGAGTAGATGGGACCAAGTTCCATATACTTTGTTTATTGATTTTGGCGAGTTTGATACTTCTTCCTCATTTTGGCTTTTTGAAATGATTCTGTTTGTTGTGTTCTGTTGTGTTGTATTTTCCTGTTTCAGCTGTGTTGCTTTCTTTGTGTTTCAAATCCTTAATTCTCTGAGCAGTTTTCCTCACCATATGGAATTTTCCTCACCTGTATATAATTTTTTTACACTCTGATAAAAAAAGTTTTTCAGTTTCTATTTGAGGTAAAATAGTACAAAATTACCTGAAATTTTAGGACTCTGAGAATAGTGAGTAGTGATTTCAGCAGAAATACTGAGAAGCGGATGCAGTTTGACTATTTTTTTGCTAAGGAAAAGGCCCAACTAGTAAAATATATCACTTAATTGGGAATTATATATGTCGGATAAATACACAATGCACCACTTGCTATAACAGCAAACTGAAGGGAGCAATGGGAATAGCTGAGAAGGGGAAACACTTTGACATATTCCATTTAATAAATATGGGCACGCAAATATTAAGCAAATTATTCTCAGCTCTGAATTTTGCATGAAGTACTTTTGTAAACAAAAATATATGCTTGTGTTTACAGTTGAATTATGAAAATTTCTTAATGATAATGTGACATAATTCACTGTATGTGACTTTTACCTACGCTTCTTAGTGCGCCTGTGCCGCTTTATTTTGCAACAATATGCACTTTGTCTCATCTCACTGCTTAACTAAGTTAAGCGCTGCCTGTGATGGTTGGAAAGCTTGGTGTGGACTGCAATGCGGTGGTATTGCAGTTGCTGTTACACCATTTAATAGTGAAGAGATGGAGACTATGAAAACTGCTAAAAAAGTGTGTTGAATTGAGATTTAAAGAAATATTCAGTCTTTAAAGATATACTTTGTTAGATACAATAACAAATATACATGGTTAGACCGATGATGTTACCAGTCGGAGTATTTACGGCTTGTCACACAGAGATATTTCCAACTCCTATTTAAAGTAAACTTTGGTTTTCTGCTATATCTAAATGGCATTTTAAGTTAGTGTAGGATGGTAGGAACTAGCATGAATTCTAATTTCAGCTGGTAGGAGAAGCACAGTCTGTAAAAGCCCCTGCTCTCTAGCAGAGCCAGGTTACTGTGCTCCTTGTTGCCAACGTGTCTGCATCACGGCCACTAGACCCTCCTTGAAATCTTTCTCTCTGCGGAATAAGCATGAGCAGCTGGTTCAGAAGGTACCAGGGAATGTTCCCTACAGCAAAGGGACTTTTCTGCTATCTACTGCTTATGTGGCATGAAGTAGTCTGCACAGTCATTAGGCAATGCAGATGGAAGAGATTTAACATGATAATAAAATTATCTCTTGAACCCTGATTTTCTCTTGATTCCTGGCCTGTACTTTTCAGGATGTGAGTGAAACCTTCTCTCAGCCAACCTCAGGTGTAGTAGGATGAAAGGGACCAGCAGGCCAGGCCGTTCCAGACCCCACAAAGGCAAAAGCAGACTCCAACATTAGGGTTCCCAGATTCTCCTGGATTTTTCTAACTTCTATTAGAATAGGATATTTTTCTTCTGCCAGAGGTGGAGCTTTTGCAAGTCTCTCGTGCACTCAGAAGTACAAGTGGTCCTAAACTTTTTCATGGGTGACTAGTAACTAGGCCATGGGACTTGGTGTGGGGTGAACACTGCACAAATGTCATCTGGCTACTTGTCGGGTGGCTCAGCTTGAAGTGGACAGCGGGGGATATTAATTAGCCTTTTTCCCTGCTCAGCAGATCTGCATTGCTCTTCCCCTCTCTCTTATCATTAGCCAATACTTGTTTTAACCATCCAGCCTACTACTAAAAGAAGCAGAGGAGCAGGCAGGACATTAGGCTCTCATCAAGGCTAATCTAAAATAGCACTAGAGATCTGCCTTTTAGATCTGGAATTGCTCTGCTGCGTTTGACCAGCTATGCTGCTAACTTTACAAATAATTATGAATGAGCATCGCTTGTGAAAGCAAATTGTATTCAAATATGCTGTGCTGTTGGACTGAAGGTAAAACATGGATATCTACATATCTTTTGTAGTAAGTGAAGCAGAAACCAGCAGAATAGAAGTGGTTTTCTCAGTGACATTTGATTGAGGACTCCAGAAGATAGAGATTCTAGGACTGCACCCTAAATAATGTATCTTCCTGGTGTATAATGCTGTTTTGCCCTACCAATACTGCAAAGACTTTAAAAAATAGGGTAGATAATTTTCATTTGTTGAATGCACAGGTTTGCAAGAGTATACCCATTATAGGACCAAAGGTGTGATATATGTTTTCATACTATGCAGGTTGCATTAGTAATCAGGGAATCACCCTAAAAATTAAACCACTATATTTATCTGATTTTTTGCATGTGTGTGTACACAACCAAAGGTTTAAAAATACTGCCCGCTTACTTGGAGAGAATTTTCACTGACCATCCAAATAAGGCAACTTTGAAAATAGAATGATGGGCATTAACATCACAAAACAATGTAGCACAGAAAGTGAAAGAAATGCCTGGTCCAATGGGTCTGCCGAAGTTTCTCTTTTAAGATTCCCATGTATTAATTATGTATGACATTTCAGGGAGTGAGAGCTGTTTGTAGCCTATGGCAATGAGTTAGTGAAATGAGACATCTCTGAGATAGAAAACAAAAATGTGTCAGCGTATCAAATTACACAGATATTGGTAGCCTAGATGTATTTACTAGCTTACAAAGCTATGTTTGATATGGTGATATTAAATCTCTGCATGCTGGTTTTAGATAGCAGTACCACATATATTTAAAAATAGCAATGAAATAGTTGGGTGAAAAGAAATGGAATGCTCATCTTGCAGAACCATTGCAGAGAAAAATGATACAAATATTTTTCTTGATCTATTCTCCTAAAAAAAAAAAAAGGAGCACTACTGTAATGAATTAAAAAAATAGTAACCTTCTCATTCAACAAATTAAAGAATAAATTTACTAGGGATATACGCTGCCTATTAATATTTTCCCCCTCATTTTGAAGAACATCTTTCTGTAGGAGTGCACTTAGCTACAAAATTCTGAAGGAAATCATTCCTTCATAGATCCTCCAACTTCCTGAGGAGCACTCATTGTTTTAATTTAATAATGTGTTCTTTTAGCAATATTTTTGCTACCTATTCGTTGTTCTCTTTATATCTTTTGATTCCCTGGAAAGAGGGGCTGTTTTTCTCAGAGCCAAAGACAAGCTGCTGAAATGGCTGCCAGCAAAACTGTGGTGTTAAAAAAAAAATTCTTGCAAACTGGAAATGGTTGAGCCAGTGGGAGGTCTTTAACATTCCTCCTACCCTATCCACTTGGGCGCCAGTCTCCCTCCTCCTGATGTGTGAGCTTTGTGAGTATTAAAATAGCCACCTTACCAATAATGTCTGATGAAGAGTTCCTTCTAGCACCTGTGACATTTTAAGGACTTAATATTTACCCTCCTTCATACTTCTGTGATCCATATTGTCTCTTGCAGGACTTGGATGGGAAATTTTCAGTCTCAGGAATCAGTGCTGCGCAGTGCAAGATGATCCACCGTAAACCTGTGCAAGTTCCTCTGAGGAGCTTAAAGCCTCTTCCTTATCTGCACTGGTCTTGAGAAGGGTTTTTGCAGCCCTACAACCCATCTCAGAGTTAAATCAGCTGCAGATATATGATGCTTCATAAACTAAACATCCCGATTTATCAAAATGTACAAGAAACAGTCCTTTTCGTCGTGAGCAAAAATTTAAGGTAGGAATCACTGTTCCAATAAAACACTAGAAGTGTTGTTATCAGCCTAAACATCAATGTCTGTCTGGATAGGTTGCAGCAATTTGTTTTCCCTGCTGCCATGCTTGGAGTGCCCTCGTCCGTGCTGTTTCTACTCAGTACTGCCAGAGCTTCCAGGGTCTTTATCCTCACAAGAGGCTTCGAATCTGTAGGCAAACATTAATAGCTTCATCCGTACTAACTTACTTTTGAGCTTTCCATAGTTATCAGGACTAATTTTGTAGGATCTTCTGTCTCGCAATTTTCATTTGTTGCTTAATTAAAGAAAAATGGCATTTGGTGATGATTGCCATTATTTTAACAGTTCCAAAGTACTTCCCAGCGCTTTTCCAGAAGTAGTGTGCATTGTATTTCTAATGATTCTGTGTTCAGGACACGTGCGTTACAGGGACTTTTAAGTGTTTTTAATTTCAGGGACCAATTGCACTCAGCTAACCCTTACAATGCCAAGGTTTCCCTCTGTTTGCACTGCTAACACACTTTTGGTCATCTCTATCCCTGCTGCAGTGTTCTGTTCTTTATAGCTTTTGCCTTTATATCCATTAGCTTTCCAACAGTGTTTTTAAGCAGTGTGGAGGTAGCTAATGTGTTCATTCTCACATTCCAATCAGAGAGGCAGCAGCATGTTCAAAAAAGTATTTTTGTTCTGTAAAGCTCATGTCAGAGAAGGAAGCTCAGAAGTACGTACTCTAACTTGAATTGGCAAAAGTGAGGTTTGGCATGGTCTTTAGTCCCTCAAACTCATGAAATAAACAAATACTACCAAATCTGTATCTTCCTTGCAGAAGAGATTTGACTCCATGGAGCCAGGCGGAAAAATGTTCTTCATCAATCTTTATTAGGCTTTCTTTCCAACTGATATCCTTTGTGTAAGGAGCTGAGTGTCCTAACTTCAGACATGCAAAGGGAAATGAGTACAAGGGCTAGAGGATGGGTGGGAGGCACCTGGTACCCAGTTGCCAGGAGGACTTTTGACTGTGCTTTGCGTTGGCTTGTGCTGTGCCATGCTTTGTAATATTGCTACTGCAGTCCAACAGCTGCATGACCAAGGTGCAGCTTTGGAGAACAGATCATGGTTTAGCAGGATGGAGAAGTTACCTGGCCAGTTTAAGACATTACTCAAAAAGCTGCAATGTAAGAAGTTAGTGTGAGCATCCTAAGCTGTATTCTAAGCTAATTGACTGTGGAATGAGAGTCCTGGATTGTTTAATTGTATAGAGAGTGGATTCTTTTATGTTAGAAATGTTTGTAAAATGTTTCCCTAGAAAAAAAGAAAAAGCATTAACTACTAAGGAGGATTGCACCTCGTTATTATCAGAGTGCCTC
>JAWLRI010000642.1:962185-995825 GCA_034781795.1 Crypturellus tataupa
TAAAATGTTTCCCTAGAAAAAAAGAAAAAGCATTAACTACTAAGGAGGATTGCACCTCGTTATTATCAGAGTGCCTCAGTTTAACAAGAGGAATGGTAGAAATGGAGGAAGTAATAGTAAAGAGGAGTAGACTAAGCAATATCTATAATATCTTACTAATTTTTTGACATAATTTGCACACATGTTGAAATTAGCTGACAAAATATTGTAAGACTGTGACAATAAGAGAATATTGTACAAGTATGGCTATTAAAAAGTAAAATAATGGTGAAATGTATTGTTGATTCTTTAAAACAACAATAACAATTTTTCATTCACCTTTGGTCAGCATAAACAAAAGAAAATTTGAATAAAATATGGAAGGAAATTTGACTTCACTTTAGGCATTTATCTCTCATTTGGAATTGTACTCTCTATTCTATGCAATAAATTTTAAAAATGGAACCTTGTTTTGATACAAGGCAGGGAAATATCTGTGAAAATTGTTTCTTGACAGGGAAAGAGGAAAAGTGCCCCTTGCTTACTAAATCTTCCTATTTTTTTATGTCCACAAGGACATACATTACTTCACTCTTGTTTCCATGTCATCCTCCTCCTCAGGCCCTGCTAATGTCTTCTCCTGGCCTTATCCTGCTGTGACTGAGCATTACAAAGTTTTTCACGCCTCCATGCGCAAGTCCATCAACCAATTAGTTTTCAGAGCATATGATACATATAGATGGCGTGGCGGTGGGTTCAGACCTAGGTCAGCTTACTCCAGGCTTTCAGTCAATATGAAAAAAGTATAGGCCTGCATTATCAGCTATATCGATTTAGAGAGTGGGTTTTTCATTGCTGTTTCTTTCTCAAATTTACTTCCAGCTGTGACCACCCTAGTTATTCTGATTTGGTCTTGGCATTCACCGCAGACTTTCTCACCATGACAAACACTGATTTTGAGTAAGCACCTGAAAAGTATCAAAGTATGGATCTCTTATTGACTTTTTATAGCTTTTTGTTGCATATTTTGCATACCCAATTTTAAGCACTCTGGTAAGATATCCAATTTTTGCATCTAACCACTTTCTGTTTTCTTCTGAAAAAGTCCGGAGGACTTGTTTGGAGTTCTTGTGCTGGCCAGTGCCTTCTTAGGCATAGTCTGCCTCAAAAATCTGTCTTATATATTAATGTAAAACACAATGGCTATTGTATTTTAATTGATCTGAAGTGTCAGATATTCCAAATCCAAATGAAAATAACCAGGAAAATAATCCATCAATTATGATGGATTTTATTTAGTGTAAATGAAACAAGTATGTATAAAATAGTGAGACATTATGTATTGAAATGAGCCCATCTTGGTATTTCAGTTGAAGCAAAGAATCGTTGTACAAATATAATGAGGATTAGATTTGGAATCAAGTGTATCTCTTTCAGTGGAAGAAAAAGAAGATGCTTTTCTGAAAAATATAATGTCTGTTTTTTTCCACAGGTGCTGTCCTCAACTTTCTGTTAGGAAAAAACTTTTCTTCTGGGTGCATTTTACCTCTCATTTTATAGGAAGGAGTCATCATATCTTTGATCTGTTACAAAATTTGGTGATTAAAAAACCTATATCTAGTCAGTCTGAAGGGTTGATCTAAGAGTGAATAATGTTATGACCACACTGAAACAGCATAAATAATATTAAAGTTAGGAATATTCTGATCTACCTCAAATCCAGATGAAGAAGATATTATACCTCATGAGAGTCTCTTGATAAATCAGAAGTTTGAACATTTTTTTCTGGGGTAATGGTGATTATAAGTGACTGTGGTAAAATGGAGGTCAATTAAATGTATTTTTTATACAAGTTAAAAAAAACCTATCCAAAATCAAATTTCAATCCTTATTTGGGCATCCAAAAATGAGCTGCTGTTTTAGAATCAATGACCTCAGTAAGGAAGGCAAATGGGAGCTACCGGGTAACGAAAAGTGTTAAATTTGAGGCCAGCAGGCTGAGTAATTAAATATAAAATACAGATATTTAAATTTAGCCATCAATCCACACTAAAACAAAAGAACAATTTCAAGTTTCCTTTTTTATGATCCACTATGTTCTGCTTTGCCTTAATTCCCAAATGCAAAGAACTAGATTGTTGCGACTAGTCACTTCGATTCTGTAGGAACAAAAGTTTCTTTTTTGACAGAAAAAAATGTGATTTTTGCCAAAATCCCTACTAAAAAATATTTAAAAATTGGAGCGAGATGGGGTATCTTTATGAGAAAGATAGTCATGGAAAAATGAGAAAGATGGTCTTGAGACAACATCCCAAAATCCTCTTTCCTTTTCTGCTTGTTTTAATTGAACTATTGACCTTGCAAAAATATCTTTTTTTTTTTTTTTTTTTTTTTTTTTTTTTGAGTGGCTTTTGGTGCCTGAGCTTAGAAACATGTATGATCAGACTCAGCTTCTCTCTCAGGCTGTTGGGTTTTCTAACTCACCGTGCTGGAAAACACACCAATCTTGGGAAATCAAGCTAATGTCTCTCAGCTGTGCAGAGAAAGTGTGAACAGCTCTGTCAAATGAGCTACCCCCATCTCCTCCTTTCCAGGCAGCATCTTATACGCGAGCAGTCACTTCACATTTGCCATTTGAGCAGTTGTGATATAACTGCTGTTTTATTGCCTATAGGAGAGTTTCTGTGAGGAATCGGGAGCTGGTCGTTCAGCTACCCTGGCCAAAAAGGGTTTTAGTCACAGGACTCTATTACTGGTGAATGAGTAAAGAATCCTGACAGGATAACAAGAGAATATGAACACAGCTCTGGCCTAGAGGTTGCTAATTGACCAAGTGGTAATACGAGGGGAAGTATTTTCCAGCCTCGGAACTCTTTACCCGCAGATAACTATATTAAATGCCATCAGTTAACCCTCTGAGTGCGATGACCCAGTGCTGCCAGGGACGTGTCTGGTGACACAGGGCCTCGCGCTCGCTAATCCGCGGTGATGTGCGGAGCCCACTTGCAGGTCCCGAGGAGGGCTCCTCTGTCGCATGCGAGGATGTCTCTGGGCATTTAAAAGGTTAAACGCAAATTTCTCAGTGTGCGGCTACAGTAGTTTGAAACGCATGAAAAATGTGATAAAGCAAAAGAGCAGCCAGAAATGAAATTACAACAATTCAGAATGAAGAAGTCAAATAAAATCGCAGGAATTTTATTTTGGAATTCCCTTAATGCTCTTTTTCTTTTGATTTATCAGTTCTTTTTACTATTTTTTTTTAATTATCTTATTTTTCTTTCCCATTGTCTCCAAAATGTGCTTTCTGAAATATCTCCAACTTAGTTTTTTCCCATTCTTAGTCTCACTTCGTGGATGTTAGTCAACTGAAAAACATCAAAACTATTATGTCAAATGGCTATAAGTTTATGAATAATGAACTAGACTTACTAAATGTTGCCAGTCCTATAACGTACATTTTCTGTACTTTTTTTCCTATGGTATCTTTCATTTGATTAACAGACTGAATATTTCTGTTGTCTTTTAAAGCAGTGATTTCCCTTTGGTAAAAGATTTAAGGATCTGCATCAGCCTACGTGTGCAGATGACATTGCCGGCTTCTCTCTCACTGGCTTAAGAGAGAGGCACAAAGTTAGAACTGCCCCTTTTGGGAGGTAAGGGCTGCCATCCTGTTTATCAGAAATGAGATTCTGCACTGTACCTACATTATGCAGGATTTTACTTCTTGTCTCATATCACTGAAATTACTGGGGTCGCTCATCTAATATGGTACCAGTCACAAGAAATAGGGCTGGCAGATTCAGCCATGTGGAAGCTGTAGTCATTTAACAACAGTTTTGTATTCGCTCACATGGAGGTATTTCTTTATATTTTGCCATGTGATAAGTAATTCTGTTGTTCATGATGAATGTCTTACAAAAAAAAATATCTGCTAGGTCCCCTGAAACTATTTCGGTTGCCTTAAGTCACCTGACATGATTGGTTAGCGGATGAAACTTCACAAACTGGTTATTGCTTATTCTTCTCAAATAAACTATCCAGAAATAACCTTTAATATCATAGTATAGACTCATAGAGTTACAAAATAACTGGTAAAGGTGACTTTGCCACTTTCAAAATTATCATGTTTGAAATATAGGTGGAAATTTGTAGAGGCAAGGTGGTATTCAAGGCAGTATGAAGTTTTTTCCTCTGTGGGCAGTTGACATGTTTCAACGTGGGTACTTGCCCAAACGCCAGAGGGTCTATCCTGCCCAGTTTCCTGTGTGTGCTCGTTCTGGTGCCCTGTAGCTCTGTATCCATCCTTGTCAGAAGTTTCAGTCTGCCTGGAACCATCTGAGGAGCCTGGCAGCAAGGCATTCCCAATTGCAATGTAGTTGCCCCCTACTACTCGCGTGTAGATATCACACAACCCTTAGAAAATGCAGCTTAGGTAACAAATAAAATCTGTCCCACATTCCTTTGTAAGAAGAGTTGGGCTTGTGTTTGCTTTGCTTACAAAGTCCCACTGTAAGTGGATGAGATGTATATTTTCCTGCCATGTTGCAGCTTGCTGTTTTTGGCTTGGAGTGATAATCATAATGCAAACACTATTATTATATTAATATTAAGGTTATCTGTAAGCTCTTAAAATGTGCCTCTCATATCTTTAAAATATTAATAACTAACATGCCTATTAACCCTGTCTTCAGATAGAATTATTTTACTACTTTAAATGTAATTGGTGTAGCTTTTGATGGGTATTTTCTGGGAGGACTCAAATTATTCCCCTTTTGAAATGCTGCTCTTGTTGAGCTTTAAACAGGACCAGTGCTAGATTTAACTTGCATACTTTGAAATCCTGAGCTGTCTGAGGGCTGTTCCACCTACCTCAGTGTACATATATTAACAAGGTCCCTTTCTTCCGTGAGGCATCAAAGCTGGCCAGTCGGAAGTCATACTTTTTATAATTGTTTTAATAGGGTTTGGTTTCTACATTATAATAAACGTAGTCAGAGCCTGGTCACTTGACCCCTAGGGGCTCGACTCTAATTTGCCCCTACTGCCTGGTCATTGGTTAACCAGATCTAGACATGAAGCCTTCCTGGCAGGGTTCCCTACACATTAGTTTAAGAAGCCATCATTTTTGTATCTCTCACCCCTGCCTTCATTCAATCACACCTCTAAGGTTTCCCAGTTATACCAGAGGTAGAAATTCCCATACCAAATTCCCCTTTTCCATGTATACCATCTTTACCCCATCAGATAGTACGCATCACTGTGAAGTCCTTCATTTCTCCTGGGGGTAGTGAGTTTGTTTTCATTCCATGTGCCAGTAGAACTCGTGTGGGATGTGCTCTATCTTGTGCTCTTTGCTTGTGCTCTTTGTCCATCATTCCTTTGAAATTTATTAAGACGTACTCACTACAACCGTACACCAAGAAATGGCCTGATTGACACACTCAGATTATTTGGATCTTATTTTTGCATTTCTCTTTACATTTCTCTTTTCTCATTTTCTGAGGATAGAAGACATACGTAGTTTCCTGGGGTAAATATTTATGTGTTTGTCTGTCTCAATCAAATCTGACAAGTCTGAAATTGTAAAGTCCATCAAGTTTCCTGAAACCAGGCATCTGGGAAGTGGTGAAAGACTCTGCTAATGATCCACAGGAGAAAGAATGTATTGTAAGTTCAGCTAAGATTAGATCCTAGAGAATTCACACAGGAGAAACTAATTAGAAAGAACCATCATGGAAGAAGCTGTACTTGCTGATTAAACGCAAATCCAAGTCGTATCAGGAGACATTACTTCTACTTCTCATGAGATTAACCATTATTTTGCCATTTAAATAATGTATCTTACTATTCCAAGATGTGTAGGTGATCAGTAAGGAGCATTATGCTTAGTTCTGCTGTAGACTTTGTTACATGGCAAGGAGCTTAAAAGAGGACCTAAAATGTGAAGGAATATATCGTCTGCTTTTTTATCTTTTCTGATTAAGAACACTGTAATAAGAGGAGATATTTATTTATAGGGTCCAGTTCCTACAAACAGTGATCACACCGTATACACCCCAGATAATCCTTTCAAGTGGCTGGTCAAGCTCCACATAAAGAGTAACAGTTTCTTGCAATGCATTTTGCTCTATGCTGAGGATGCATTGCAAGGTCAAGCTGATAAAGGGAGAAAATGCTATTTAGTAAGACTTGAAACTGTTTGGTTCATGTTTACTGCTTATATCTATTAAGCTCAAACAATTGAGAGGGAAGTTCACTCTTTAGTACTTCTCACAGTTTGTCTTTTCACTTCAGGACAGCATTGAACTTCAAGGAAATGACAGCAAAGCGAGAGGTGCAGTAATATTAGTAATACTTGCAAGGCATAAAAAAAAACACTACAAAAATTAAAAACCCATAAATAAATGTAACAGGATGGAACTCTGCTGAATTCTTTGCTTGTTTGTGGATCCCTGCATCCAGAAAAGTGAGGGCAAACTTCTTAAAACTATTTCTCACTTGTGTCATTTCTTTTATGCTTGTGTGGGTCAAACAGGGCAAATCTACTTTTCTTGGTATGTTTTAATGCTTCCTAAAAAAATGTAATTAGCAAGCATGAAGTGCTTTGCTCTTTTGTTTTCTAGTTGAATGAACAGTTGAAGAACAAGAACCATTCATATTTCTCTTATAACAGCCTGGTTCCATTGGCTTAATTAGCATTCTTCCTAATTTTCAGGAGTTTAATTTGTTTATTTTCTGATAGAGTTTAGAATAGAGCTTAACAGGGTAATTGTGATTTTCTACTGTAATTAATATGTCTGAGTCCACAGTAAGAAGGTAACTTTTCTACCCTATCGCTTCAGTCACTGGGAAGACTTTCTTATTCTTCTCACTTTTTCTCTTTAGATTTCTCCCCTTGCTAATTCTAATTCTAAATCTACCTGACTTTTTTTTTTTTTTGATTCATTATCATTTGTCTCTTCTTCATTAGAAGCTTCTCTCATTAATTCGTCCCAATTTTTCCTGATTTTCCAGAATGCAATAAACAATTTTCCAATTTCCAATTCATGACGATGAAAACTGTCATGAAACGTTATATTCTGGTCAGCTTGTATAGTCACAAAATCACAATAGTTATCTGTTTCCTTGATTTGGAATTGCACACATAAACATAAATCTTAACAACAAAAATCAAATGATTCCAAAGTCCCTATATGTAGGTAAAAGCATGAATTAGCCCACATGAGGAAATATAAAATAGAATTATATAGTAAAATCTTTCCCAGAAACTTCCCAGAAGCCTTGTTGGAGGTTTTCATGGCATATATTAAAAGACAAAAGGTTCATTTTTCCCCTTGCTTCCTGTACAGGATGCAAAAGGGATTTCAAAGGATGGCACAGTTTCAAACATGAAACATGAATGTTGCAGCCACCAAGTTTCTCTACAGTAAGAATCTAAAATCCAGAATTCAAGAAGATAGGAAAGTTTTTAGAAGATACCTGCTTAGTCCTCTTAGGTATTGCTGTAGTATAGATAATAATATTCTCATATCTAATTCTAATTCAATGATCACCACATCTGGAGAAGGGTTTTGAAGATATTAACAAATTCAAGTTACTCTACAGTTGTATTGTGCTGTTATCACAGAGTATTTTAAAATATTAAATATGCTGTTGCAAGACTCTACTTTAGCCCTAACTCTCATTTTCAGATACAGACTATTCAGTGAAATCATCGTTAGGTCTACAAACAAATTCTGACAATGTAAGACCCTTAGCCTGGCTCATTCACTCATCACTCCATTCACTACCAAACAAGAACAAAAAATAAGTCACGTACAGAGAAAATCCCGAGGAGATGAGAGACAATCAGGCCCGATGTCATAAACCCTTGCACTTGTTTTGATTCTTAAACGTGCAGGTAGACCTACCAGTGTTTAGCATTTGCAGCTGTCACCAAATAACAGCATTTGTCAAATACACCTTTTCTGTACCTCTCAATTGCTGGAGAAATGAATAAAACGACATTGGCTCTATTAACAACGAATTTCTCTTCTTGGAGCTTTATTGAGAGTTATCACGCATCATAGTTTGGTGACAGTGCTAGAAAAAAGTGAAGACAGAACTGACCTCTCCTAGCATTTTTGTGACCATGGGGCTCACACAAGCAGCTTGGCATCTGCCGGCACATCTTTAGCGAGTTGGCAGCCCCAGCGCCCTTTGCAGGTTGCAATCAAACCTGCCTTCTACAGCAGCCTCTTTCTGGCTGATTAAGTTTAATGTAATTTTAATTAAAAACCACAGTGTCAAAGGGTTTAGCTGCTCGAGAAATGAGCACAGATTGTGGCACAGTGGCAGCAGTCACTTGGAAAATGGAAATGCATCCTGACAATATTGTGTAGGGGCCAGATAAACAAAGCTGCAGCTCCTGTACCTTGCAAAAAGCTGGGAGAAACCATCGTTGCAAGAAGCATTATTCAAAAATAAAGTATAGAGCAGTTCTAGTTCGTGTCTTTTAGGAATTTTCAAGTGCATCTCAGAAATAGAATGGAGAAATAATTGCCAAGAATTAATTTCAGCCTTTGCTCTCTATTTTTACCTCTGTTCTGTGAGATATATGAATGTAAATTGCATATTTCAATGCTTATTTATTTTGAGCAGCAAAATATTTTCTTCACAGAGTAGACTAATACAACTTTCCTCTTTAGGCTATACAAAAAAAAATAGATGAGAGATTTTACCAGGGCTGAAAACAGGTTCCATTTTAGAGAGTATTTTGCTTTTATCTGCTTCCAGTTTATCTTGTCCCTTGAAGCAGATCACAAGGAGATTTTAATACTTTACATTCTGGAGATATTGAGCAACATTTGGAGAATGACCAAAAAAATCACCTCACTGGCAAAAGGTTGCATTATATTTGCAAGGTTTAATTTCACTAAATCCCAATATACACAGATATATTGTTAATAATGGTTTCCCAAAGAAGTGTCTCTGTAATACTCTGTTTTCTTAGTATTTTTGGAGTAAAGAAAATTGCTTTGGCATTATTAAACACCCTTGTCTTGGCAGAAGTTCCTGAATTTTAAACCTGTCCTTTGACTGCGTGTATTTGCGAAACAACGGCCCAATCCAAAGTCCACTGAGATCAGTGGAAAATCCCCGGTGACTTAGGCTTTGGATGCGGTCCGGAGAAGTGCACTTGCACATAGGTAGGCATTGCGGTAGCGTTGCTCACAGGAATTCCTTTCTGTGAGAAGTCTTCTTTTTTTTTTGTTTTTCTTAAATGCTACTGATCCTCCCGGGCCAAGACCCCAGGAGAATTCCTCCTAGTGACGTCAATTGTGGAGGGGAGAACTTCCTCCGTCCCATTTTGGGTTTGTGGGACGTTTTGGAACAGATGGAGCCTATATAGGTGGGATGGGTTCCATCTGAACAGAAGGGTCCAAATGCACCGGCTGAGAGGATAGACAGAGCTATGGGGGAGAGTTTAGAGGAGTGGACAGGGGGATGGGAAGTCTGTACAGGATCCAGCAGAGAGGAAGAAGCAGATAAAATAAGCAGATGGGTAGACAAGGGGAAATAATATTAAGGACTGAAATATGTAGCCCACCTACAGAAAAATAGAGAAGGCTCAGGGAGGAAACTCAGAACTTCTGTCAGCAGACAGTTTGGAGTCCTAGAAGTGACGTATTTAAATGACACACGAGAGGCATAACAAAGATAGGCCATTTTTAATAACACCAGTATCCAAGAAGGAGGTTCTTCTGGGCATCGTATGGTGGATGCTGGTGCTAAACTGCATTTATAAGCATTGAAATTGCTTTGGTACACAGAGCGCAGCACGATGGAAAGCTCAGTGAAGGCCTGAATTAGGGCCCATAAACTAGAATTTGTTGAGAACAGTATCTTGGACACAGATAGATGAAAGTGTGATGAATTCTGTGCCCCCAAAGAAGAGAATTGAAGCAGTCAGGGAGAAGAAGAAAATAGGAAAAAAAATCACAACACCAAATCTGAAATTCAGACCACCCTAGAAGTGACAAGCCAAGCAATGGGCAGAAGAAGAAACTGACTGTAACAGATGTATACAGCAAAGTTAAAGTTCATCAAAAGAAATAAAGTGTTTCGCTTCCAGTTATACTGACCCTGGAGCTAAATGGGAATAGATTTTTGAACATAGCTCCTCAAGCCAGATGGGTTTAGGTACTGGTTTAAATAGAATTTTATCCCAGCCTTTGTTAACCCATCATTTCTATCACAACCAAAATTCAGCTTTTTATTTAGTGGTGGCTAGGATGTGATTGTAAGATTAATTTGTTAGTAGCATTTCCTCAAGTGCGAACACTTCCCTCATAATGCAGCAACAAAGTCTCTGTTTCAAGTGAAGAAGCGTTACCTACCATCCATTACACCTACCACCATTACTTTATGAATAAACAGTATTTTGTTTGCTGCCAGGTACTTTTAGCCCAAAACATTTATACCTTATAATTACAGAGGATTTTGAATTCAAGTCTTAAAAAAATTGGAAATCTCGATCAAAACTGAATTTAATATCTGGCTTTACGGTGAAGTAGAGTGAATCCCCAGAGCTGAGGATTGCCAGGCATTTAAGAATAGTAGGATATCTCCCATTATTTGTAACACACTGCCACACACACCAGAGCTTTCTCCTCGTGGTTATTGTCTCAGAAATCCTTAGGGTGCCAGAATCACTCAGCTTTGCTTCTCAGTTCTCTCTGTGCTTGTGAACAAGGTTCTAAGGATATTCCGTATGGAAACATGCAAGCGGTGCTTTTATGATCACCAAGGGAAGATGTTCCCCTGAAGCCTTTATATGTTTTCAGGAAAAATCTGAGCATCTGCCTCGAGCCCATTTGAATCACGTATGCAATTCACCTCTGCAACAAAATTTGACTGCGAATCTGAAGGAAAATGCCCAGAGGTTTACACTGCTCAAGAGCAGGGTATAGGCAGCATTTCACTGGCATGCATGTAATCCTTTTATTTATTAATCAAGACTTGGATGTTTATCTATAATTGCACATCTAACTTGTTACATTTAATGAAGGACTCGGCTATATCTCAGCAATAATATGTATTTCAGAACTTCTGAAAAGTTACGTGAAATACTTGACTTTCAAAGTGCACCGAAGAGAAATGCTACTATTACCTTGTTAAGAATTACTTTGCTACAAATAGACAGTAATTCTTTGTCTAGTTACTATGACTAAACAAATGCATCACAATAATATAGATTCAAAAATGACTGAATAGTCTGGTAAATCTGTATATTCTGAAGGATCCCTCAGCTTGTATTAAAATGACAAATATACAAAAACATACAGATTTTTGTATGCTTTAGATGCTATCTTTTGTCTTTTTGAATTTGCATCTTCACTTTTTGGGTTTCTCCACTCTGTCCAATCCTTCCAAGAAATAGAGAGATTAGCTGACTATCCAGCAATAGGTGTTTATTTGTTTAATATATTTACCTCAAATATGTTATGTAGAATAAGCCACACAGAAACTGGTAAGTAGTGTCAATTCAGATCAACTGATCATGATGTCTGCTGAAATATGTAGTGGAATGCAGAGTAATGTACCTCTTCTGAGAGTTGCACTTTTTTAATAGTCCCAGCACTATTGAATTACTTGGTGTGCCTTATGTATTTCTAAAAGTGTAAAACTGCAGATGTGTGGAAGATGCACTTCTGTGAGCACTGATCTAGAGCGTGCTGGGTTTCATTAAAGGTTTGCTGTCATTGAGGTGACATTGCAGTGTACGACAATGTTTGTCTGAAATGCACAACTTCTCTTAACTCTACAAAGTTATGCAGGTTGAATTGTTTTGGAAATTTCAGCTTTGCATTTTCACTGTTCATATCCAGTATAGCAAAGTATTTCAGGTTTGTTGATAAATGAAAAATGAAAAAGTATTTTAATGTTATTTCTGTTTCACAGGTACCTTAGTAAGGTCAGACTTGATAATATCTTATGTCTTGTGTAAGGAGGAGAGTCTATATAAGTGAATTCTTTCTACTTTGAAGAGATCACTTCAGTTTTCTCTGTTATACTGCTTGCTAGATGGGCATTGTATAACTCTGCTTTTATTTAAATGTGTTTAGACTTTTTTGGATTAGTTATTTAGCTTCGTTTCTACTCTTTTACAACAATAACAAGAACTAGTAGAAGACTGGAAAAGTGTATACTGTATACCATTTTTCTCAGCCCTTCTAAATTAAATCCACTCAACATAGCAAAGGAACCCTCAGGCATAATTCTACATACTTCTTATTTACAGTATTAAATATTCAGTATTTTTCCTTTTAAAAGCATATTTTTACAATTGTAATAAATTTTCATGCTAAGTCATTTGGGTTTGCATTTAACTTTGTTTTTTTTTTTTTTGTTCAAGTTGTCAAAACTAAGCTTTTCATACTCATCAGTCTTTCCAATATATGAAAGAGTGAGTAGATACAGAATGAAATTTTTGAGTTGTATTTTCTTTCTTTATTGAGCTTGCATGTAGCTGTTTTTTTTACATAATGTAGAGGAGTGAATAAATGGGTCCATTAATCCAAGCAATTGCATTAGTCCCATAAAATTCTGAACATCAGCTGTGCTACTAAGCCAGTAGGTGCCTATTTGGGTCAGTCTGATTTTCCATTTCTTATGTTCTCCATTGACTGATATTCACTCTAATATTTATATTAAAAACAAAACTAGGCATTCATAAGTGTAAAGTGTCACTGTTTGCAATTTATGGAATTTATTTGCAAAGGTACTTGAGTGGGGATTTCTTCATAGATTTTTTTCACTGTCATGTTGAAATGTATGTGCTTCTGATGCTTACAAAGAACTTACAGAACTACGTTCTTCTGTGTGTGTAAAACACATGGGAACTTTTCTTAGTGATCCTAATGACCATTAAGATGACCAACCCCAGCAGATAAAAAGTTCTTGTCTCCTTTAGGCTTATTCTATGTCACTTTATGGGTTGGAACCATAGAATTTCATGCCAATGGCTGAATCAGCCTAAAGGAAGAGCAGGATGTTTGGGACTTGGGAACATAACATGGATTCACTTGAGAATTTAAGCCTTTATTTTCAACAGAATCTGTCTCAAACCATGAACTGACATGATAAGAATCCCTTGCTCTTGCTCTCAGGTAAACCCTTAGCCTTAGAAAGCAGAGGTACCACTGGTGTCATCCTGTGTATATCCAAATCCCTGAGGAAGATGGACAGAAAAAAAAGCACTGTCAAAGAGGTTGCTGCTGTTTTATTTTCCTTCTTTCTTTATTTTTTTATATGAAGCATCCATACAGCAGCTGTGTGTCTTCAAAATGTTTTTCCGCTGAAGCCAGAATTAGTGGCTGCAAACTTTCCAAATAGAAGTTTTTTAATGTGACGAGGCCTCTAGAGTACTACAGAAAGCATCAGCAATGCAGTTTCATGAAAAATGAAATTCCTTTGGACTGATAGGACCAACTTATAAGTCAAAGAGAAAGGAAAGAGAGTGAAAGGAGCCCCATGGCAGAGCACACAATGTGGGCAGTGTTATATCGAGCAGCAACTCGACAGTTAGTCAAAACCATACGGAATTTGTGAAGGCAACTTTTGTTTTAAACTTCTTCATCTGACTTAGCAAGGATGAATGCATCATAATGAGCAACATGTACACTCTTGGTAAGGAAAGTGTTCTAATATCCTGAAAGTAAAAAATTGTAATGCCCATGCGTCCTAACATTCTGCTGACATAGATAGTTGAAGACAAATAGAATAAATGTTTTATTTTGATGGACCATATGGCTAACACCTCATGCTATCTAAAATGCCAGCTGCCAATTTGTTTGTTGGTGTTTGGCTTTAAATTACTGTAAGCACCGGGAGGCAAAGAATAAACTTTTAATTTCTGTCAGGTTTATTATTTTACAATTTGGACTTCAGTTGAGTGGAGCAATAACCTGTAGAAAACCTTTGGTGATAATTCCTTTCTTTTTTAGGACATATATGCCAACATTTTCATGCGAAGGACTGGACAGATACTCTGAAAATATCCTTGAGGACCAAAAAACAATTTAAGACGAGTTACCATTTTCTTCTAATGATGACTTCTGACTGTTGTATTTCCTTCATTAATATCTACTTCCAGCAACTGTTCCAGTTATGAGTTCAATATATTGACTTTATAGAGACATTATTATATTGAGATTTTAGAGCTGTCATGTACTGAAAGAGTCCAAAGGTGCTGCCTATGCCAACATCGTTAAGCCATGCCTCTTAGCATGATGTTTCCTGTTCAAGAGAATATCTACATATATATGTATATATATATATATATATATATATATATATTTTTCTGTTTGAATGGACTTGTTGATTGCTATGTTTTGGACAATCTGCTCTAATCCCTCATAATGCAAACTCTCCTATTGGCTGCAAAACTTTATTCCAGACGTTGGCATAAGAACTTACTTGGAAGGTATCATTTTTATTTGTGCTCAGAGAAACTTTGGATATGGATGACCATATCACTCCTGATTTAACAAAGAATAGAAATACTTTTTGTGTCGCTTATGGAACTTATCTAGTAATTAGCTTCTTGCTCTAACATATGATTAAAAGTTATTAAAAACTTAACTGTTGTTTATATGTTTTTGTAGTATGTGACAAAAGATTTATAACTGTTGCACACCACAAAAATGCTATACAAGAATAATATAATGTATAATCAAGAATTATTCACTTCACTAATAGTGAAACCAGAGTATTCAAAATCAAGTCATTCAAATCTGCAACGCACATTCTGTACATATTGGTATTAATCAGGAATAAACTAATGTGATGAACTGCACTGTTGTATAATTATATGAGAAAAATATCAGTTAATTTGTGTTTACACGGACATGTCTGGCCTCTGATAATGTATTTAAAAATGCTGGAGCAGATTTTTAAAAACTGTATAACTGCTAATTGGTATTTCAAAATGCTTCATACTGTATATATTTACCTCTACCCTGTGGTATGTCTTTAATTATGTTGGTCGGGTATCTTTAATAAATAGACATTGTCTATTTATTAAAATTCAAAAATGCGATTAATAGAATTCTTTTGGAGGACAAAGGAGTCTTCATTTATTTTTGGTTAAAACTGGACATTAGTCTGTAATTGAGGCCATTGTTGTACAAGACTATACTGTAAAATATCTACACATCAGTTTGCTATATATTTAAAATATTTCTACTATCAGTCACTATTTGCTTTTATTTTATTTAGGACTGAAAATAAACATGATTAATGTTAGTTTGTTTTTGCTTACTAACTAAGAAGCAACTGTAACTCAGTGCTGTGACTCATGAACATCAAAATAATCACCATCAGCAGTCCTATACTGTTAGATTCCTGTAAAAAAATATTCCACTGTCACCAGCTCTAATGGGACCTGGTAATATGATTCAAGGGCATTCAATTAGCACTTTTTAGGTTTTCCTTATCACATATTTTATAATGTTCACACTAACATCGTGTATCATTTCTCATCGTAGACTACAAGCAATGCCTATTTTTTTCGGATTTCAGAATGTACTGAATTAATGCGGCATGATTTGCTTCACTCCAGCAGCCTTTTCAGCATGATATTAGACCATTTCTAGTTGCATCTCTTTTTCTCCCATTGATTAGCTAGACAGTTTAAAAACTTGATTCTACCTTTGGAGTTGAAATGCCGCCCTTCAAATATAGAAGGACTTTTGCATTGAAAGAGCTATTTAATGTTTATACGTTAACTTAGTATCATCCTTCTGTTTTCAGAAAGTGCGCATGTATATTGGTGATATTCTGCTGTAGTCTGCACACAGAGCAGATGAAAAGGGAGACAAGTGAGCAACGTTCAGACACCCGTATTCTGCTGTCCAGGGGAAGCGGGATGGATCTATGTGGACTTAGTGGAGTTAGTATAAATTACAGCTGATCTGACCTGCAGTCACTTCCCTGTCTGTCGGTGCTCCCTGGTACTGTTAAGGAGCTGCACAACTGTTGTAAGTCCTTGACCTTTCACTTGTCTGAAGTGGTAAGTGTGAAATTTGCGACCAGCTATACTTTGGTGCAACTTCAGAGCACATCAAGATCATGGCAGGAGATGGATGAATTGAACTGGATAGCGTAAGAACCAACACTGCAGATTGAATATCTGATATAAGATCCTTGGAGAGGGTTCAACTTCATTTTATGGAGCACTGATATGGCTCAAGGCTTGCTTCTGTACTAAAGATTTGTACTCTTACAGAAGGTTGCACTTGCAAATATTAGTTAAGAATCATATTTTTTGTATCTGCTTATGTTGCTGTTTTACTTAAATGGGAAAATGAGACAGCAAAACAATTCACTAAATAAAAGCCATGTAATAATATATTCTCTATACAGCCTTCCTGAGGTTGGGAGGTTAAACTTCATTAGAGAGAAACTGTGAATGAGAGTTTGTGCGTATAATGTAAAAGGTAAAAACATTTATGTCTTGACTTACCTTTATGATTTTGCACTATGAACACAAATTTATCATAGCACAATTTCATAAAAGTAAACCAATGCCAAAGATTCAAGTCCCTGTATTCATTTAGTGGCATGACACCATTTCCCACTCCTTGTCCAGACAGACAGAAGGCTGTAAGTCAACAGTCTTTTGAGGATGGTTATGCTGGAGAGGATTATTTTTCTTTTTCTGAATGAGAGAGTAAGTGTGACACTCAGAAGCATTCAAAATTTCTTTTATATAGAAAGGCTTCTCCTCCCAAATAAACAAAAAAAAAATCAGCATCTGAAATAACCTTTCAGTGCATGGATAAAGACCTGGGGAATATAATGTTCTATTGCTCTGTTTGGAAGATCAGTGAAGTGCTACAGATTGGAAGGAGGCAACAAGAAATAGACATGATCAGAAAGAAGCAGTCACAAGTTGTGGGCTAAGACACTGAAGGTGGGATCCAACTGTCTAAATGCAAGTCCTTTGCATTTGAGGTGCCCTACAGTATCCAAGATATCCACACATATGATCTTTGCCAACAGGCTTTAAAGCAGTTACGTCAATGGATGGTGATGACAGCTTGCAGATAAGTGAGGGAACAGAAATCCGGGTAGTAAGTGCATGGGACAGGGTGATGGGAGCAAGAGAGCCCTCAGGAAGGATAAAACAGGTTAAAAGAAGGTTCACCTCCAGCACCTGCACACAAATGCATACAGCCTGGGAAGCAAATAGGAAGAGCTAAAACTCTGTATGCAAGTGCACAACATCATTGAAATAACTGAGATGTGGCAGGGGCATTCATGTGATAGGAGCTCTGTGTTACTTGAATATAGGCTCTTCAGGAAAGATAAGCAGGGACGAAGAGGAAGAGGGCGGTAGCTGGGGAGTATGGAGCTCTTCTGTGGGACAGAGGACAGGCTGACTGAGAGCTTGTGGGTCGTGATCAAAGAGGAGGCCAGTAAGGGTGACACTGCAGTGGGAATCTGTTACAGATCACATGGTCAGTATGAAGAAATGGATGAAGTCTTCTCTAAACAACTTGAAGAAGTTGTCCGATCACACTCCTAATTCTTGTAGATTGCCTACCTAGCATTGGGATGCTCTGCTGAAAAGGACCCGGGGTCCTGGTGGACAGTCACTAAACATGAGCCTGCGGCGTGCCATGCCAGTGATGAAGTACAGCCACTGGCCTGTACCAACAGGAGTGTCGCCAGTAGATCAAAGAAAGTGACTATTGCTCTTTGCTGATCGCTTGTGAGACAGCATCCACAATGTTGCATCCCCAGTATAAGAAAGATGCCGGTTAACTTGAACAAACCTGATGGAGGACCACCAAGGTGGTCAGGAGGCTGGAGAAGAGCCTGCTTAGGAGAGCCTGAGGTAATTAGGATTTTGTAGAGAAAAAGAAAAAATGCTGAGAGAAGGTTTGAGGGATCTAGTAGTATCTCTCTGATATCTAGAAGAAGGTTACCAAGAAGACAGGGTCAGACTGTGCACTGAGGTGCATGGCAAGGAATGAGAGCTCTAAGCTGAAACAGGACAGGTTCCAGCTGAGCACAAGAGGAAAAACATTCCACTGTAAAGATAAGTAAGCACTAGAACAGGGCCCAGAGAGACTATGGAATCTCCATTCCTGGAGGCTTCCAAGACTCATCTGGACAAAGCCCAGAGCCCAGATCTCTCCTGAAATCAGGGCTGATCCTTCTTTGAGCAGTATGTTTGACTACAGCAGGACCATACTACTACTCACTAATTGTGGTGTACGTAGAACATATATGGTCCAGAATGCACAAGAGACTCTAGCTTTCCTGTAGTGATGTATAGAGACCAGATGGAAAAAAAACAAGAGCACCTCAGATGTCCCTAAGGGCTTGTGCTTAGACAACTTGAGAGCCCATTTGACTTCTTAGAAAAAAGTTCAGGTGACATAGCTATCTTCTCAACACAAGTGAAGTGTATGCCTGCCTCTTCCTGTTCCATCTCTTCTGTTGCCATATCTTATCATTTTGGAATTCCTTTCAAGGAAGTTTGTTTTCCTGGTCTTTCAACCAGGAAGAAAGGTTTTTCTGGTAATTCCTAACAAGTAAAATTCTCCTTCCAAATGGCCATGCAAAGTGAGGTTGCTGCTTCGAGATAATATTAGTACATTATTAATGGTTTTCAAATCTATACTGAGTTTTACTTCTAAACAGAAGACAGATTTTAAGATGTTCAATCAGATGAATGCAATGAAAAGCTGTCCAATTTATGATGTTAATGTGGACAGTATACTGATCTGTATTATGCTTTAATTTAAAAGCTGATGATGTCTTACGTCACTGCATTAAGGGTGGGTCTGTTTTCCTGCCACAGATCTTGTCAAGGCTCCTTTTTCATGTCCCCTTACAAGTGTGTACCGGTGAGATGGGTTATTATTTCAACTGTTTTTTTCATTTATGAAAATACAGGGGAAATAAAGCAAAGAGAGGAGATTTTATAGCTTCAACAACTTAATGCGATTCAGAGCAGATTCAGGGTTTCTTTTAGCTTTCTATATCTTATGCTGTAGCATTGCCTATTAAACTCAAGCCGAGCAGAAGAAAAGGACAAATTTGCATTTCCATTTCTATACGAGTTATGGACATTTAAATCCATGTTGCTTGTGTCTATAGACTAATGAATGCACCATTATGGAAGAGGCTTAGCATGTCACCGCACTTGGCGTGCCCAGGTTTTTACTCGGCATATAATATTTTGAGAGCCATTTTTTTCAAGCATAGCGTAATAGGCTTTAACTTTGCTAAGCTTTTCTGCCAGGCCTCCAGTGCCCTGCTGTTCTATTATATTGAACTTGTAAGCAGGACGCTCTGCCAGGCTCACCCAGATTACTGCTGCAATAAGGGCCCTGCTGAGTGACTAGTGTCATGATAAGTGCTAGGGAGGGAGTTCACCATCTTGGCATACTGTTCTCATCTTATTAAATTCAGCTTTGTGGAAGCAGGGAGTCTGCCTCTCGGCCTCACTGGCTCTGGCTCAGTCCAACTGCTACTGTCAGACAATATGAAAATAGGAACCACCACAGCTAATGGCAGGTGCTGCACCACCACAGCTGAGGAAAAGAGAGAGCTTTTTTCCCCCCTCCCTTTTTTTTTTTTTAATTTGGTTTTATAGGCACTTGACTGGATGGACTTAAAAACATTTAGCTTTCTAATATTCTTATAGCCCACAGATACTTGCTAAGCCACAGATACTTGCTGAGCCACTGTTCTTTTGGAACACATTTATTCTGTTCACTTTATGCAGCTGCTTTTGTCCTGGTTTACTTATATTTGGAAAGCAGGATGTAGCAACCAACCCCCCTGTATGAATGGTCTGATAGGATTCGGATGTGGGGAAGGATGATATGCTAAAGACCCAGTCCTGACATCCATACTGGAGAAAAACTCCCCACGGGCTATTGCCTGAGGAAAATTTCTCAAATTCCAGTCTTGGATTTCTAACTGGGGGTGAAGCGAGTTAGTTGTTCAAATCCCATAGGAACCGAGTGGCACCCATTTACCTAATTCCCATATTTTATTTAAAACCTAACGCTTAGTTTTGCGCGGAGGATTCAGGAAGGCAATTCCTTACAAAGCCCCTGAAATGCCCAGCTGGGTTCTGAATAAAAGTTGCATTGCTGAACGCAGCAGAAAAAAGTGCAACATTAATAGAGAGGAAAGAGAGAACAGAGGAATATGTGTTTGTAAGTCATCCCTACTGAGAGAAAGAACACAAAAATCAACCATTTTGTAGGATGAATTTTCACAGATGTAAAGCATGCTCTCTGAAAGAGTACGTACCCTTCAATTTTGAGCTTAAGGCTCTTCTGAGCTAAGAATAAAAAAGCTCATCCCAAATTCTTTGCGGGGAATAGATAGGTTACCTCTGCATTTGCTGGTATCTGGGCATTTACAATCTTCCTTAGCAGCAGCAAGTGCTTGGTCTGTCATTGTTCAGCAATAAACTTTCAAACAACTCAGTTATTGTCACTTCAGCATTTGGCAAATTGGACATGATCAACACATGCAGTGTAACCTTTCTGACAGAAATATTGATGTAGTCCGGCTACAGGAGTTGTTGTAAAGCAAAACCGAGTTGAGATCAATAGAAAATCCAGATTTCCAAGTGCTTTTATGGCAAGAGTTGCTAAGTCTGACAGGTTGCAGTTCAGCAGCACACTTGTTGGCCACGTCAGTCTTCATAGGAGTGACAGGTTTGATTAGACACTTTGAGAGGGGCTGATGTAAAAAAATCAGACAAAATAAGATCTCTCTGCCAATTTGCAGTATCAGACTCACAATCCATTCCAGACTCATCAAAGGTAAGGAATAAAGGACTTAACATTTTAATCCCCTTTGAGAAAATGAATAAGGAAATTATGTCTCCAAAAAGTGTGATTTTTTTTCCTTTTTCTTGAAAAAACAAGAATGGGAAACTATCACTGAAGCTGCCTATCGTGAATATTGTGTCACAGAACTTTCAAATCCCAGGCAATTTGCATGCAAGGGAATGCTTATTCAAATTCAAGGGCAAATGAAAGAATAAAATAAATATCTCTGGTTAAGTTCATATGTATTAGACAAGTCCAATTTTTAATACTTCTTTTCTATATCACACTTATAAAATTGTAATTTCTAAAGGTTTTAAATTTCCTTCTAGATCATAGTGTCTTCCCCTTTTGTTCTTCTTTTTTTTTTAAGACTTGTTATCCTGGTTCACTCTGTTGGTATTAGGAGTTTGGGGTATTTTGGTTGGTTGGTTTTTGTTTGCTTGTTTTGCTCTGGTCCATGTTTGGTTTACAGAGAACAAATTGCCAAGATAAATATCACTGATTTAGAGGAGGAGAGGAGGGCTCATCATCTTAACTTTGCTCTTGTTCTCTACCTCTTTCACTACAGAGTCAAAAAGTTTATCCGAAATTCCAAGCCCTGCAGCAGTAGAGCAGGTGTTGGAAATGGAGCCCAGGAGAAGTGATACGTGAGAGGTAAAGAAGGGAAGGTAACAATCTCGGTGGAGCTTTTGCATTATTTGAAATTGTTTTTTTTGTTGTTGTTGTCGTTGTTGTTGTTGTTGTTGTGAGAAAACAGAAAAGATCTCAGCTCAGATTTTGGCCACTGAATCCAGGTTTAGAATTAACAAATGGAGAATGATTTTGGCATGATCTGGAAAATAATTTCTGAGGGATGCATGAAATCTACTCAGACCTACGGATTGCTTATAGTTCTAGCCTTTACCTGCAAGCACGGAAGAAATAAGGTGTTTGTTAATGCTAATCAAACAGATTTACCTTTGCTGAAATTTAAATGACTCAATAGGGAGTTGCTCCTGCTGTTAGATTCTGAAGGATTAAATGGCCTTGGGATGTGACAGCAACAGCCTTATCTGTGAGCAGGGACATCCTCTCAGGATTCAGTTGTTTGAGATTTTTCTTCCTTTTAATATGGGAGAAGGATTCCAATGAGTCATTCCAACTGGATAGCAAAATTGTAACAGCAGAGCAGAGTTAGAACCACCATTTCCAATGGTGAAACTGGATTTTGAAACTTGGCTTCATTTTTAGTTACTTTGCAGATGAAGAATCTGGGGCTTTAAAATTGAGAGAATCAGGGGGGCAAGATGATCTGAATGAAGGTGCGTCTAAAAGTAGTCACATTTCTCTCTCATTCTTCATACTGAAAAAACACAGAGTTTGTTGCCAAAGGTAAGGGCACCATCCTGTCACATTCGGGGATCTTTTGTCCTGGACAACTGACAATCTCTTTTTTTTGCAAAATGTATTTGCCAAGCACAACAGACACACATTAACTATAAAAAAAGAGTGGTATGTCAGGAAAAGCAGTCAACATAAAAAAATGGAAACAATCTTGTCATTTCAATAAGCTCAAATTATCTCTGTTTATATATATATATTTATATGTACATGCACACACATACATATACATATATAGGCATACAGAGAAGTATGTGTGTGCGTATATATATGTATGTATACATATATATACACACAGATATATGTATGAATGTGTATATATATGTATAAATATACATATATGTATATACATATATCTTCTAAATAGATTAAAACATCATTTTTGGATATGGCAGTATTCCCTTGCAATGTTTGTATCAGAAACACTGCATCATTATGCTAGCGCACAAGAGTGAGAGAGAAAAACAAATGAATCTATTTTCACTGTCCAAGTTGAACGAAATGTGAAAAATAAACAAACAGCACAGATGGTGAAACAGTTTAAATTTTTAATACTCTTCCAGTGTTAATCATTTCCGATGTTTATAACAGCATGATAGCAACTTATATTAGAATATGTTATTTTATTCTAAAAAAAAAATCCCTCTAAGCAGATAAGCAATTTGCAATGTTCAACAAAGTCATATTTTAAAAATATTTTTGGAACAAGATCAGTTTAAATTTTCTTGTATAAATATTAAATAGTCTGCTGAAAAGCAAAATCTTTGGCAGGATCTCATTTCTGTCTCCTTTGGATAACATATCTGAACACTTGCAGTTCTGTATGCTCATTTCTTTGCCTCTACCAGCTTGCAAATCCATAAATGTAAGCACAGACAAGCAAAGCTAGAATCCTCAGTAACTCTCGTCATTCTTTTTCTGTATTCTCACAAACAGAACACACAGTTTGGAGAGAATCCCAAATGGCAGGTGCTGACACTAAGTAGAGACAGGAGCAGCCTTCTTGTTAACGTATTATCTACTCCTCACCTACCACAGCTCCGTTACAAAACTCATTGGCAATGAAAGCTAAATGGACTATCTGAAAGCTAACTCAGTAGCTACAAATATTTTACACAGCTGCATAAACCCTACTGCAGCTTAGATGCAAACCCAGCAAAGAGCCTCTCAAACCCTCGATATGCCTTGCCGTGCTGGATAACATCCAGGCAACTATGTTTTCTTTCCAGAACAAATTTAAAGCATTCTTTGCAAAAGGTGGTGTCCTGGAGAGATGAAGCAGGAAAACAGAAAGACAGATGGAGGAAAGCAAATGAATCAGGTACTCCAGCTTGTGTGGGGAAGTGAATGAGAAGGACAAGTCGTTCATTTGGCCTCAGTAGATCCATATTGCTGTGTAACAGACTCATTAATAAATTAATGCAGTGTTAGAGGGTACTGTATGTTAACTTTTGATATAGTCCCCTCTCAGTTCACAAAAGACTGCACGTTCTTAAATGCCGTATCTAATTCCTGTCTTGAACCCCACTATGCCTCCTCGCTCTTGAAATGGAGAGGAAGGCAAGAGGAATGCATTAGTTGATGCAGGGTTGCACGTAGTGAGTGTAACCATACTTTTAATGCTTTTAAAAATTACTTCTGCCTCAGTCACTGAAATGGCAAATACTGAGAGGCAAACATTTGTTGCACCAGTTAAGAGAAGAATACAGTTCTCACAAGCCTTGCTCTTGTGTTCAGTGGTTTACTTCAGATTTCGAGGAACATGCACTCTTGTGGATCTGTTGCTGTTTTATTGCCCTCCCATTCTAGAGATGTATGTGGTTGGCTTGGTGATCATTGGCAGATTTATCAGAGATACTGTGTGCCCAGGGCTGTGGAGCTGAACCCGCCTTGTCAAAAGCAATGCAATGGTAGAAAGTCTCCTCATTAGGTGAATTTGATATTTACCGAGAGGATAACCAATCTGAACTTTTCACCTGGGAAAAGATTTTTTTTTGTGGGAAGGAGGTAGAGGAGGATGGGTTTTTTTTTGCAGTGAGATTTTGATTTATCATTTCTACATACATATTCTTCTCATCCTTTTTATTTCCCATTAGCAACAAAGAGAAGGGAGAAAGGCAAGGCAAGTGAAAAGCATTAGCTCTTTTAACCAGGTCCACGACAATGGCAGATGCAGTGGGAAAGAAAGGAGGCAAAAAAGCTTTGAGCTTTTGCATTGAGCTACCAAGGAGGTGCTTATGCAACACCGTTATTGTGAGGGAGCGAACACCCTACTTTTCCGTACCCCTTTTAGAAATAGTGGCCTTGTCACCTTGGAAATTTTGCCGGGTAAACACAAGACTGTTGTCTCAACCTGTTCCTAGGCAAGTCATACAGGGAGAGAAGATGCTTTGTATCTTCTCCCTTAATTGGTGGGTGCAGGTTCCAAAATTGTTAGTGGCTGAAGGTGTTTTGGCTAGTGGATGGCCCAGCTGAGCTGCTTTATAATGAGCCTGATTTTCAGAGAAAAAGACTTTGAAACCAGACCCTTGAGCAACCAGCAGTAATGACTGTCAGACGCTGGGGCTCCACTTTTCGTTTTTAGCAGCCCTCAGTGTGGACCATCTCTAGTGGCTAGTGCAGAGACCTTCTGTATTAAAAATAATATAGTCGGTACCGGCTATAGATTCCCATCCTGTACATATCAGCCACCAGAGGGGGGTGTGGAATACTTGCTGAGTACATTTGGGTGCACCGTTTCTGACGGCTGTCAGTTTTAGGGTATGATCTGTGTTTTTTACCATCGGGCCACTTTTAGCACCAGGTTTCTTTTCCTGGAGAACCTGGCTCACAACTGTCTATTTTGAATTAAGAGCAGTCTTTAGAGGGGGTTGGTGGGAATATTCTAAATACCTAAATTTGACCCCGTTTACTCACGGAGAAAAGGGTTGCAGTTGCTTAAACACGTTGAGAGAACCGTGCAGCCACTCACACAAGGGCACGAATGGTGAACTTTGCAAACAAGTAAATTCCAAGTGATACCCGGTTCTAATCCCAGGGAGCCTGATTTACAACAACTGTGCTCCGATGGGCTGTTTGGGGGCTGTGCTGTACATACTGCGGAAAATTTGTAGGCAGTCGCTTTTGGGGACTGGGCGGATTAGTACATCATTGCATCCTAACAAAGTGCTAATTGCTCCTTTTGACCACAGGCCCAGTTTACAGAGCTTTAGCGCAAATGTGCCCCGTGCACTAAATTACAAAACTAACACTGCATTATTTCTCGGTACAGCTTGCAAATTCTTGTAGGGCAGTACGCATTGGCCTTAATTGGATGCAAAGAAAAAGGATGGCATAGGGATACTCACTTGCAAGTTAGAAAGCACAGCCCTGGTGCTAATTACCAAAGTTACAAATGTTGCATTTGCTTTGCAATGACACTAGCAAAAGCAAGCGGCATAGCTACATTATTTTAGGATTATCTATTGATACTCTGTGTAGTAGCTACACCAGCAATAATTGGTCTCTATTTGGTATGTTAGCTAAAAAAAAAAGTGTGAACTATTTTCAGGAGGTTGTTGGTATTGATTTCAGAGAAATGTTAAAATATCAGCTGTTTAGAAGGTTTCCCAATTAGTTAATGACCATTTCACAATAAATAAATAAATTATAAAGTAGAAGAGAATCAGGTAGAATAATCTCCCTTCTTTAGGGAATCTTACTCAAAAAGTTAGAAAAGTAAATATTTTCTTTGGAAAATAACAATAACAAAACAAAACAAAAGCAAACAAACAACAAACAAAACTCTTACCTTCCTGCTCCTCGAATGACCCTTTCTAAAAGTTAAGAATTTTAAGCTCTTTTCACCCCTCAAAGGATGGTAGAAGGAAGTGGCGTGAGCGGGTGCATGAAGAGCCAGCAAGAGCCTTCCCTTGTTCACAAAGGCATCGATCCACAGGTGTCATTCCCATTCTACTGCACATCACTTAAGCTTTTCCTGCATCCCATTCTGGTTTTATTGCTATCGGAGAAAATTAATGGTTGGACTTCTTCCATACACTTGTTTGCTTCATTTTTTTTTATTTTTCTCTAGGACTTCTTACATTATAATTTAATTATATCAATTTATTGTAATTTAATTGTAGCTTTTCAAATTCTTCATTCGGGATCTGAAAACCTCAGAAGCCCAACCCGAAACTTATGGTGTGCATTGTGATACTTCAGGGCAGGGTGTATTTTATAGTCTTTTAATAAGGAGATGGTATTTGTAAAGAGAAAGACGCTATAAAAATTACCTAGTGTTATGAAAAGTATGGACTAAAGTATTTTATGGAGCTGAACAGCACAAATTCCACTCTTTAATCAGTCTTAGTCAATAAATGAGTTGATAAACACATATAAATGTATATGTATATATAAATGCAACTGAAAAGGCCAGGTATGCGTCACTGTAAGAGCACTCTGTGTCACAAAGCATGCACACCTCACCAGCCAAAACAACCACCCACTCAGGGCCATGGAAGGTAGTCACGCTGTTATGACCCAGATTCAAATGGGGAGAGTAGGAGTTAAAAAGTAAAAGTGTTAATAATGCAGTGCCTCAAGCACAGAGGCCACGGCAGGGGAACAGCTGGGATTCCCATTCCTCCCTGAAAAGAAAATTATAGAGTTCCCTCAAAAAAAAATCTCTTTGGGTTATCACCAAATGTTGATTTTTTTTTAGACTGAGGGATGTGCATCAGGGCTGTGTACCTGCCCTGGCTGGAAATAGATGTGTGAATACTGAAGAGGGACAGATGAACTGAGAGGTTTAAAAATCTCAGAGGGCTGGAAACTTTGCCTAGTGCTGAAATGCTTTTTGAGAATGGAAAAAAAAATGGGTAATTTAAAATACTGACATACTTCTTTGTTTTGCTGCAGCTGACATAAATTTGAAATGCAATAAATCTGTTAGAGCAGTCAACACCAAACCCAGCAGCTTGCCCTACTATAGAGCTTGCACAATGGCTTTTCGGAGAGGATGGAGCATATGCTTAACATAATGCTGCAAAAGCTCCTTTTTCTTACTCCTTCTTGTGCCTGGTTCAGTTTATTCTTATTGGAATGATCATTGTTGTATTGTTGGAGTACATAATGTTTATATTTAACAAAAAATTTAGGAAATCTACCAGGTAGACTTTGTATCATGTTAACACCAAGCACGGTTAAATAAGAGTAACACGAGCAGATTCAAGCATTTTTTGATGATTGCTCATTTTATTTCCATTGTCTCTTACCCTAGATAACTAAGGAATTAAAGCTTAATCAGATTCTAACAGCTCCTACAATTAACAGCACCCATTGACAGGAGATATTTGATGCATTGCAAGTGGATGATTTAGATAGGTTGATTCTGCACAGCAAGCATGGGGATTTCAGCATCAAGCTCTGAAAACTTCTGCAGTTCAGGAATTCCTGTATTCAAGGCATTTTCCCATAGTAAGTGTGCAGCAGTAAAGATAATAATGAGGTAGTTCTCTCTTTACCTTGTTAAAACTGAAGTGGGTTAAAGGGCTGCCACTATCTCTTTCTGTTAATGTTTTCTTCCTTTGATGTAGGCAGCTTTTCAGTCAGAAAGAATAAGAAATATGAGTATGTGGTTGTTTGCTTACAGTGCTTAGAACGACACCAATAAAAATGACCTTTTTGCAAAACCAAAATGATTTATTTACAATATCAAGTAAGCTTTCAAAGAGTATAAATGAAATAGAAGTGGGCCTCAAGGATGATTTGTTAGCCTGCATTTCTCTGCAGCTTCCCATTTTGCAGGAGAGGGTGATGGAAGGCTGAGAAGTCGATTACCTCCTTTTGTGAAGGCTCTTGTCACAGCTTTTTCTCCCAGTGACTGAGCACAGATATTGAAAGTCTGTTCCATCTCCCCAAAGTCTGATGTCAACATCAGATGTCATCCCTAGCAGCAGCAGCAGCCGCCACCGTGACAGCAAAAGGCAAACAGAGGAAGACACAGCCAAAATGTTGAAGTCCCTGCTTCCCTGCTCAGGGCTAACAAAGCATGCAGAGACCTATATTCTGAGCTTGGGACACAGCTGTTAAAAGCACTTTAGTTTTCCAACCTGTATGTCTGGGAAAGTTCATGATTGCAAGTGATTCGGACAAGTCTGGCTTTTGAAGCAAAGTAAAAATGGAATTCTGAAAGTCTGAAGGGGTAACAACTGAGTGAGAATGGCAGAATTTCACACCTCTTACTTCAGATTTTCAGAAGAGGCAAAGTAATGTGCCTACTGTTTTAACTCGGCTATGTTTTTAATAGTGATAATGCAAAATTCCATGTAGGACAATAAAGCTATATAGATAGAATTAAATGAAGCATACAACATACCCCAGAAACCATAACAGATTGCATCTTTGTGGAAACTTGTTCCACAGGGCAGTTTGAAAAGTATTCACCTCACACAAAACGGTTTATTAGTCTTATGCAGCCACATCTTCTGGAACAGTGGGACTGTTGGCAATGTATAGCCGTATTGGAGAACTATTTAAATGACTGTATCCAAGCACTGGAGTGAATTGCCTTACACTAGGTGGTCATGCTGGTTCTTTTTCTTCTTCATCTTTTTTTTTTTTTTTTTTCCCAACTGCCATCTGTGCTCCAGAATTTAGCTTTTCATTGAAGCAAAAATCATCTGTAAGGATTTTAATCTCATTCACATTAAAACTCCTTGGAACAAATGACAACAAGGTCCTAGGGTTACAAAAAGCAACACTTAAATCCCATCCAATTCTTTTCCAGTTTGTATGCACTAGTTTTGTATTTACTATGTTTGTACTAGTGGTCATCATTAGTATAAAATCTAAGCAATTTTTAAGTTGTTTGGAGTTACCTGGGCACAAAACCAGAAGTCAAGTACCTAATGTTGCAATGAAGCATCTTGGCTCTTCTACACGCTTGCAGATGCATCTCTGAGAAGTAAGAACCATCCCTTTAATCTCAATGTAGTATTAATTTGGAGGCCTAATGATACTAACTTAAATGTCAGCGCTATTAACTTTCTCACTTTTGATCAAAATATATGAGATTAGGTGTTTGGGGATTGACACAGGTTGCACTATGCAGTAGCATGAGTAAATGGAGAAATAAATTACTAAGAGTCTGAATTACTTATTTAAAAAAAAAAAAAAAAACTGTGAATTTTCCTGTCATAACTTTAAAAATAAGTTTATTTTAAATCCATTCAGTGGTTTCGTGGGTGGGTTTTTCAGGAGGAGCACCATTATTTTTTTCCATTCTTGTGTTTGTATCATTTTGAATTGTGGAGGCAAATAGGCTCAAACCCCACCTTACCAATATTTGCTATTACTATTTGCATCAATATTGTTGTCCAAACCAAGGGGGAACTCTATAACTCTATGCTCTTTAAGAAGTAAGAGGCCACCTAGTGGTGCCAGGGTCCAGATTATCAATGACGTCAGGAAATGACACCATCAGGACCTGTTGAAAGAACACATGAAGATTGAAAAACAAAAAGAAAGTCAATAAAGCAAATTGCCGTTAATGTTCCACCTCCCACCGTTGATCTTTTTCTGCAGGGGGACTCATTTTCGCACATTTTTTATCAAAATTGTTTGTGTTGTGTTTCCTAACATTTTTGATTATGGAAGTATTGGTTTTCCATTAGCAAACACAGGTTTCTTAGTGTTTGGAAGTTTTAAAAAGTGACATTGACAAAAGAAAAAAAAAAAAAAGAGGCTTCTGTATAGCAATACAAAGAAATCGAGTCATGTTAGTATTTTGAAAGTTTGCACTGAGCATTTATTTCCCCTTTTCCTGGGTGACACCCTTTGTTGGAAACCTCAAGTAATTTCCTTCTGAATTTTGGGGGTTTTGTGTAGGGAAGGTCTTCTCTCTGTGTATTAGCCAGACATGACCCTATTTAACTTGTAAAATCTGAGATTCATGAAGCCTGAAATAATGTTTGCACAGCCCTTGGAAAGCATAAAGTGTATCATAATTGCTGAGTGCAACATAATTGTTAATTATTATGATGTGGCTTCAGGCAGCATAAAAACAGCAGTGTGCTCACACTCTTCATCTGCAGGAGACAAAACAAATCACAGTATTATAAAAAATACTGTATTCCATAGGCCAATTGACAGAAGAAGTGGTGTGGAGGAGAAATCCTACCATTGTGAAACACATTCTGCTAAAACACAGTATTTTATGGAAGATTTGGATCTTGTGTAACATTTTAAGGTAAAATAATTGTCATTGAAGTATATATCACCTTGTAAATAAAAAATATCAGTTCTGCAAGCAAAAGAAGTGAAAGGATTCAAGCAGGTTCCTTGTTAGAAAACAGTGCAGTGAAGATATTTTTCTTCCGCTAATGCAACACAGGAAAAGGCAATGCCGGGGAAAAAAGACGTTTTGTGAAGAGAGGAGCCAGTGGGTTGACCAAGTGGTTGTGCAGTTCACACCTTTTCCAAGTAAATTCCTTAGAAACCTGAGTAATTGGTGAGTAATGTTTTACTGAATTGCTCTCTTTGGATTGTCAGTGGAACAAAGCGAGAAAATGCAGTGTGTGAGTGCCAGTTGCAGGCTGCAGCTGCACTTCTTCACGAGGCTGGGTCTTCTTTGCTAAACTGTAGTAGAGAAAATGACCTAGGATGAAATGCTGATGGTCTTAAGTCTGTGGAAAAAATTTACCTGAATTTTTGGTCATAGATATGATTTTTAGTCACAGATATGATTTTTGGTCACACAGATATGGAGACACATTTCAGGCTGCTCTGAAGATCTCAGCTTGTGTGAACAGGGCAGAAAGAGGTGATATGAAATTACATTCGGGAAAGAAGAGGTTCCTGATCCACATGTTCTAGTGCAAAATCTATCAAGTAAAGAAAAGATATTTGCATATACCCAGTATAAGTGAAAGAGAAAATCATTTCCCAGTACAAAGGCACTATGGAATTGCCAGGTCTCATATTAGTATGGTGTATATCACACAGGCTGATGTGTACTAGTAAAAAAATTAACAACTGGGTATTTTGGAAGGAACGGCACATATTATATATTTTTAGGTTTCACGTTAGAGGAGACATTTTTCTGATATTGAAGGTACTTTTTATGCAAAACTTCACCCACAACAAATGACTCAGACCTAAGAAAACCACCCCAGTGAGAAAGGCACTTGGTAAGTGGTGAACTGGCAGGGGCATACTGATCTCATAGAGCAAGTGGTTTGAATATATCTTTTGTGACTAGTGGGATTCACCATCACACACAGTCTTTTTACAGAATATAGCATGTGTACAACATACACCATCAAAATATTTTACGATTTTGCAAAGACTTTATCGAAGATATTTTTTGCAGAACATTGTATTCATCTTTTAATACATAAGTTTATATTAGATCTGTTTGTCCTCATACCATTTGTGCAGGTTCTGCGGGGATCTTTTTCTTAGCCACAGTAATTATAGCTCCTACCAACTGTTTTCCATCATGGTGATACCCGTGCAGATTACCACATTTATCGGAGGAACCAAGAGGGAAAATAGCTAGAGCACAGAATTTCTGATGAGTTTAACAAAGTGTGATATTCAGGGTGGTTTAGATCATCTTCCCTTGTTTTTACTGTGCAGTGGGGTTTAGAAAGTATTTTAGTTATTACCATAGCGATGTTTAAGTTAGTTATGTTAAAAGAAAAAAAGTTATGTTAAAAGAAAAAGATGTATTTACTATATTAATACTAATACACATACTAAATGTTTATCAGCAGGGTGATTCAGATCAGGCAGTTATACAGTTGTGTAAATAATGCTGTAGTCAAGTATGAAATGGCGGCAATTCCACTTTATAGTCAAAACAGATCAGAAGATATGGGACAATAATGGCTGATTAACCAATTCCATATTGATAAAATGGAATTTAAGTGATGATTTAATGAGAAAAAAAAAACTTTAATTATTCTGATACTGGAATATGGTGAAATATTTAAAAGGAAAAAAATGCTACAAAATAGCTGCCAAAATGCTTCTATTTTCAGAAATAGAAAAAGCAGACAGAATCAAACTAACAGACTTGGAGCATATACGTTAACTGTAGAAGATATTCTGTGTAACCAGAGAGATGGCTTTCTAGTGTAGTGATCAAAGAATCTTTATATGCACTCTAGACTTAAGTGAATGGAATTACGTATAATTTAAAACACATTCCCTTGCATATTTTGGAAATATGATGAAAAGCTCTAAATCTCCATGTCTAGAAATATGCTAGCCATATCAACGTAGTAATCATTGTGACTCTTTCAAAATGAGCTAGAAAAAAAATGCTTATTTATATGGAAAAAAGTGTCAAGCAGAACTACTTTTCTCTATAACCTCATATATCCATGCTATTAAGAGAAATACATCCAGGGGATATATCAGTTCAGTTTGAGTTATTGTGGAAAAAACAGTTGGCTACTTCCGTGTTGGCTATATTTGGTATTTACTACTGGATACCCTTAGGATGTGAGGGACAGAATCCCTGTAAAGAGAAGCAATACCAGAAATGGCAAAGTTCTGAGGTAGCTGGTGTATAAACCAATTAGACAAACATGGAAAATAAAAATCTGTCATTATTTTTTTGTTGTTTTCTTTTAGTCATTGCAGCTCTGACACATATAGAAGTAGAAAGGATAAAGAAAGAAGTCTGTTCCTTCTATCTCCTGACTATATCAAGCTACTGATCACTTACTTATGATAATGTTGAAGTGGTTGTCTATCCTGTGTTGATGGTAGTATTTTCATTTGACTTCATTAACGTTTTAAATATGGATAGATTCATCAACCTTTATTCCAGCTTCACTATTACAAAAAAAAAAAAATGATCACAGAGAACTAAATTTTAAGCATAACACAGTTGGTTGTCCAATGCTATCTTTCAGCTGGTTGACCATAACGTAGTTTGGTCAACCTACTTCTTTTACAAGAATGTCATAAAATGTAGTGGTAGACTAAGTGAAATTTAATCATATTACAGGTGCTGCTTCTCTCCTTCGTATAAGGTCTGCTATTTGTCATAGATGGAAGTTAGGTTGGTATGACCTGATTTAATCTTGACAAATGTATTCTGGCTGTTGCTTTTCTCCTCATTATATCCTCGGCTTATTAATAGCTCATGTCATGACTTGTTGAGCTGAGTTAGGCTGACCAGCAGCTAGGTATGATTTTGTGATTGTATTACCAACATAAGCTTGTGCTAGGCTATCTTCCTGCTCATACCCAAGTTGCTTTTTCCTTGCTCCTTCTGTAGCACCAGTGTCCACCCAGCAAGGCAGTGAATCAAAATAAGCATTTGATTCATCAGAATTAACCCAACTGGGAAGGGAGTGATAGAGTAGAGCAGGAAGAGTTTTTCAGCCAGACTGCCCTGTTCATTGGCTACTCACAGATATGTTGGGTTAAAA
>JAWLRI010000642.1:995925-1079073 GCA_034781795.1 Crypturellus tataupa
TGATAGAGTAGAGCAGGAAGAGTTTTTCAGCCAGACTGCCCTGTTCATTGGCTACTCACAGATATGTTGGGTTAAAATGATCATCAACCCTTCTTCTCCTTGTAAATGCCAACATGGCAGCTGCCTATTTCTAGTCTTTTAGAACCTCTTGTGTCATTGATGTAAGAATAATTGTTAGTACATTATCCACTTACCTATAAGCTCTCCTTTGGTAAGTTGAAGGTATTTAAATTTGATATGGCTGGTGAAGTTTCCTATGGCCTAAACTCTAAATTGCTGACTCCCTTGCCTAGCTGAAGAGCCTCGCTTTGCATCACTGTGTTAGCTCTCTGATCACTGGTAACCTCCCGAGGCTGCAGTTTCATGTTTCTTGGCTAAATAGTATGCCTGTCCCAGTTGTTCTGGTGTTTGTCATAGGGCATCACCCTCCAAGCTGTGCTGGTGCAAGTGGTTGAGAGTCAGTTTTTTGGATTAAATCAGGGAATTGATCCAACTTGAAAAAGTCATGTTTTATTAATTGTTTTCTTTTAAACCCAAATCCTCAAGGGAACAGCATGTCAATGAAAACAAGACAGGAATCGGGAATACCTTAAGCCACTGACCACTTTCTATTGTGAAAACAAGACCCTGCAAAGACTGGAGCAAAACAACTTTGGATTTACATGATTGGAGCTGAGATTAAAATCTGGCCTTGATGCCTCAACCGTCAGTTTCCATCCCAAGAAAAGTGACTTTGTAATTCTGGGGGCAGGATTCTGCTTTCATTCCTATAGTTGTATGGGACAAATAGCTCTACTGACGATGCTGGTCTCTTGTTTATTCCAGTGTATATTGTATGAGTATCTACTCTACAGAAAATTACAGAATAAAAGGCATACTTTGGGAGAGAGCTGTGTTTCAGTCTCTCTGGGTTTACTCCCAAACAACAGATTCATACCAGCCCAGCTCAGAATACGGACTTCTTAAAGAAACATGAAATGAACATAATATTCTCTCTAAAACTGTAGTATACTGCAACCTCACCACTATCTTGGTAGCCCTGATTAAATGTGACATTTTTTCACTCCTTGAATTTTGCCCATATTTGAACTGATCTGCACAGGGAGTTTCTTAGATCTGTGATGCAAAAAAACCCCACACAGTTGCCTATATTTTGATTTCCTTCAAATCCAGTGAAAATATATAAAATAGAAATGAAAATAACAGTGAGATTCATTTTAATGAAAATGATAATCAACAGGGAATCTCATCATGTTGAACATTTTGTTTGCTAGGACACACTGTAAAAGTTTTAATCTCAAGAGGATAGTAATATTATATAAAAATAAGCATTGCTCTTTTCTGTCCATTATTAGATTTCAAATCTTATGTCTGGTGTGTAGTGTCACCCACTGGCTAATGTAGCCAGTGGTACAATGAAGTATGCACTTCTATTTTTTTTCAGATTTCCATCCACTTTTTCAGTAGGAATTTAAAGAACAGATACCACGACCTTTATAAAACAAGTTGTAAAAAAAAGGACTGTATTTATATTGCGGAATTTACTTGCTGACTGACGAGCTTCTATTTAAAAAATAATAAAGCAAAAGTTAAGAAAGATGATGTGCTCTCTACTTTTGTATACTTTGTGTGTGTCTAGGGGCATGTATTTGCCTATAAGAAGACACACAATTTGAAATTAGAAAAAGTTCTGCCTTCTAGCCTGACTTGTGTGTCTCTTCAAACGTGCATGTAGATGTTTGTTTTAAAGTGCTGTCTTTTCTTGCATTCAATTCCCACTCCCACGTAGTAGAATCCTAACTCTATCTTGGTTTCCATCTTGTACCTCCTTCCTCCCTGCTGCGGAGTCTTTAGATTTGCATATACAGCCAAATATTAAATACCTCAGGAAGATCAAGGAGGTCAGATTTTTTTAGCTCTCTCTTCTGGAACCCCAAGATTGGGTATATTTACAGATGCTCTTCTCTTTGCTTCTCAACGCGTCCTGCCACCTTGCCCCTCCGCAGGACCACACAGGAGCCGTCTGTTTCCCTTGCAGGCGTAGCTTCAGTCTCGGCGCTTCTGCAGCTTCACCAGACATGTCCTCCTTCAGCTTACAGTTTCCCAGGCCTGAATGTCTGCTCTACCAGGGAAGGTTTCCTACACACCACCACCACCAATAGACCGTGTCTCTTCCTTCCTTACAGACCGAGGCAGCTGCTTCACTGAACCCCTGCGTGTGGCTCATGATGGGGATTGCCCAGATCCTGCACTGAGAGAGGAGACGTTAAATGGAATCCCATGTAACATCAAACAGCACTAATGGAGAAGTGAAAGAAAATATCATTGGTTAAGCTGTTAATCCACAATTTCTGCTTCCTTGTTATCCTCAAGTACATTTTAGTATATTGTAAAATACTGCTGCTTTCGGGTTTTCTTTTGTTTTTCAAAATCTGGTTTTGCTCCTGTTTGTCATTTTCATCTCCAGGAATCTGAAGAAGAAGAAAACTTCATGTATTCTATTGTATTTGGTATACATTAGCATGTGTGATAAGTATATCTTTTTTGATATGTGCTATAGTTCTCTCTGGCAGGTCCAGGGAAGATATATGTGTGCTGACGGGAATATTTCCTGTTTTCTCTACATTATAAGTGAGTGCTCATACACACACATGTTCATACGTTGTCCTGCTCCTCATCCATGAGTCAGTAATGTGCTGGTGAAGGCTAACCACATACTGTGTAAGTAAGACTGTGAGTATCAAGTCAAGGAAATCATTTTCTCCTCTATTTGGCACCTTTGAGATCATTTCTCGAACTCTGTGTCCGGTCTGGGCTCTCTTGTGAAAGAAAAATATGGATATATGGAGCAAATCCACCAGGGTGGATTTCCAGAGAAGATTCAGGCACTTATACAAAAACCACCTATGATAGATGCATTTCCTCCTGCCGTTTCAGCAAATACTTCTCTTCTCTGGCTCATATCCATATTTCAGTAATACACATGGAGAGAGCAATTTTCCCTGCACACAAACAAGAGGTTGGACAACACTTCCTTGCAGTGTCCCAGTCTTGATTCTAAATCCAAGGTAGGATTCATAGGATCAATTCCCTTCTGATAAACTTAGATATTAACTGATTAATTGTAGATACTATCTATCTAGAAGCCAAGGAGAGGAAAGGTAAGTGCTGAGAAGGTGGTGTGCAAAAATTTCCAAAGAATAAAATCTGAAGATTGTAGTCCTGTTCAATCTTCAAGAACGGATACCCGGACACCAGGAGTCTGCTGGATGAGTTCAAGCCTCCTAGCATATACCAGCCCCAACAGCAGTTTGTGCGACTTGGACCATATCCGAGCAGGCGGTAGCTGCTATCACACCCCACAGGATTACGTGCACCCCCGATGAAGCAATGGGCTCCCTGCAGCACTTTCTCAACCACTACCTAGAGCCACTGGTGCATTGCTATGACCCTCTGCTTCTGCGTAGACAGGGGCCTGGTCTCCCTGCCCCAGCTGGTATCTATGATCGCATGTGTGAGCGAACAAGTGAATGTGTTATGTAAACAGTTATCTGCTAGCAATAATAACAGCTCAATGCTGCAAGAAATATTGGTTGTGATCTGCATCTCTCCTGCTCAGATCCCTCTTAGGGAAAAGGGAATTTGCAACACTTACCAAAAAAGAAAGAAATATAATGATGCAGAGAAGGGCTTCAGGCTACCCCTTTTTTATGTTTATTTCCAGTAGAAAGTAAACAGAAATAGACTAAGTGTTCAATAAATACCTAACAATGAAAATATTCACTCTCCAGAGCACTAATCATTCCTATTAATATTACAGTAATTATCCATTAAAATGTACAGAATAAATCAATTCAAGGCCTACTATCCTGCCTTGAACAGTAGCTAGTACTAAATATGTCACAGAAAGGAACAAAAACCTGACAGAATGATGCTAAGGCATTGGTCAGCTCTTACAGAATGTGTATTTGTGCCTCCAAAAGTTGCAGCTGCACATTAATACATGTGTCTGAAATAATTACTAATATTTAAAATTTAGCATTATAAATTTATATTCTAGTTATCTAGATACATATCTAAACTTAGTATATTTGTGTAGGTTTTCTGCCACAATGATGTTCTGTGACAAGGAGTACATATCCAGTTTTGTTTTCATGAAGAAGAGTTTCCTATTTCCACTTTTGAAGTTGTCACTAAATTTCAGTTTCAGGAAATGTTCCCTTGCTCTTATTATAAGGTCATTTATTTTATTACTACAATTCTTTTCGCATGTCCTCACTTAGTTGTCTCCTATATAAAGCAAACACAGGAAACTCTTTCAATGTTTTTACTAATTTTTATCTATATCTCTGATAAATCTTCAGTGGCCCTTCAGACAGAGGCAGTTAAAATTGTGCACAGTGTTTTAGATGACAATATACCATTTATTTAGCTTATTAACTTGCAATATATAGGCAGTGAAGTTACAATATTTCTGTACTATTACCATTCCATTCCTCGTGTAGCCCACTTTTCACCCCCACTTCTTCATGAAAAATTGTATTTTTTGAGGTATGTACAATGTTGGTTGGATTTTTTTTTTGAGACACAGTCTGTTTAGAGCTCAAGAAAGCAAACTCTTCAAAAGATTCCTTTCCAAGTGTGCTAAAGATATTTGCCAGCCTTTGGTTTCATCTGCCATCATATTTTCTATTCACTAAAGTTGCTTAAGGCCTTCAAAGTTTTTCACAGTTTCTCTGGTCTTGATCAACTTAAATAATTCTGGAGCGCCAGCAAAACTCTTTCCAGATAGTTGATAAACAACAGATGCCCAATATGGAACCTTGTGGCACACCACGGATAACCTCATGCCAGAGCAACCATTTTTCCTTTTTTATTTTTTGTTCGTTACTTTACCATTTTTGATCTATGCAACTACTTTGTCTCCTCCTCCTCCATGCCTGTTTAGCTTCTTTTGTTACTCTGTATAAAAGGTTTGGACGAAGATATTTTGAAATCTTAATAAGTTATGTCAGCCTTTTCTTTTACCTACTAATTTTTACTAATTCATTCAGGGGGAAAAAAGTAAAAAAATAGCTCCTTTACAGAGATCACAATGCCTAGATGCTGTTATACTGTAAGTATTTGGTAGTCACCATTGAAAATTATCTACCAGATTTTGGAAACAAACTTTATTGGCTTGCAATTCACTGGATGACTCCGTGCACTTTTATGTAAGTGCACGTGCCACACTGGCTGTTCTGCAGCCCTCAAAGATGGTAGCTGACAGTGTTCTCCCACTCAGAAAGAGGGCATATTGTTTGTAGAAGATATACTGCGTAATATAATATAACTGCAATAATATAATGCAATGAAGACGGGTTATTTGGTGTGAGTACACACAGGCACAAATCAGTACTCCTTTCATGTGGATCTCATATTTTCCTTTCTCTCTTCCCACATATGCCTTCATATCAAATTTATGCTTTTGCACACTGTTTCTACAAACAATAACACCACTCTTAAATTACGCCAAGCGGGAATTTGCACATCGCAATTTGCACCTGAATCTGATTCATTCGATTCTTTTCCAAAATTTTCAGTCCCAAACAAGTCTGCCTACTTGTTTCCTGTCAACTTTATGCTCCTTCCAAAGCCCACATTGCCAGCTTGTCTCCTACAGCTCGTCCGTACTTGCTGCCCTAGCACAGATAATGTAATGTCCAGCCTCTCCTGGCTACAGGGACTAATCTCTCGGTAAGAGAGCCTTATGCACCGTATACCAACCAGGCCTCTTTGACTTCGGCGCTGTTAGATTAGTCTATAGCACCAGATGGCCTTCTGTCTTCTTGGCACTCTCACAAAATGGCCAATCTTCCTCTGTTGCTCCTGGGATGAGGAGTATTTGCATAGGGAGGGTGACTGCTGCACTCTGCACTCTTTCCTTTTCTGCAGGAATGCTTTGGATTTAAAGCAGCTAAAGTCCGGGATGCTCAGGTAGCGCACGCTGATCCCCTTAGGATAAAAGGAGTGTCCCCGAACAGTATAGTGAAAAAATCTGATTTGAAATTTCCACTGCTCCCTTTAAAAGACACTGTAAAGTTTCTCTTCTAGGCACAAACCTATATAAATAGGAGATTAGAATGAGTCAAGATGTCTGAAATCAAAAAAGAAAAAAAAAAAAAAGAATAAAGGAGTAAAAGTAATAAAAATTTGTTGCAGGCTGCTAGAGATTGTACACTTGTGTATGGTTATGATCCAAGGAGAAATTACTGGCTGAGTCAAATCTGCTGCTGGAAAGTGACTCTAGACTAAGCGGATTCTTCTCTCTGGAGAATGCAGCTGCTCTGATGGCTCCAGTGCAATGCTCTACCTGCAGCTAGTGTCTGCAGAAGCATAGCCCTTTCCATGGGTCCCCACAGCTCTCCAGCTGCAGCAGCAGCTCTTTGATTTGCAGTTGTGACCAGTTTCTAGCCCGCAGAAGAACATAAACTTAGCTCTGAAGAAAATATTGACAATTATATATGACTATTAGAGACACTACTGGTGACACATTTTATCATACATCCCTCTAAGCACAACTAAAAGTTATGGCATAAATTTTGGTAATTGGATAAAAGAAAGCTCCATTCCTGTCCACCAGGTCAGAGAGAGAGGATGTCTAGCAAGGAAGAAAAATTAGCTTAAAAAGGTACAGATACAAGACATGACAAGGAAATTGTCAAAATGTAGAAATCAGAGTGCAAACTTTAGTTTTCCCAGGAGGCAAACTCCTGAACTCTTGCACCTTGCCTCTTGAGTGACCCTCACCTCGGCAGTCCTCCTCTTTCCAAAATGACCTCACACTCGTTGTCTGGTCACCTTCTGTCCAACCAAAGTGAGAAAATAAGATGGCATTAGAGCTATTAACACATTTGCTCAAGTGAAATGGAGACACGAGGAGTCAAGGCCTTGTCATGTTCTGCACTGAGCTGGTGCAACAGGCTGTCCTTGGGGCCTGAGGTCTGGAACAGTACCTGGCTAGGGGCAGTTAAAACTTATTTGTCCATATTTTTGTGCGGTGTAGTCAATACAGGTCATTTTGTGGCTTCCAGAGTAAATGACAAGACAAATAATTTGCAGTGAGCTCCTCTGGTATGTGTGGTCAACACACATTTCATTACAGAGCAAGCAACCAGCATATCAAAAGTGAAGACCTGGTACTTCATTAATTCACTTTCCTTCATGTTATTTCCAACTGTTCTTTTTCAGCATTTAGCTAAAGAAATCTCTCTGCTGATGTTATGAAGGATGACCAGCATGGTCTAAATGCACAGGGAGTAAGCGGATGGCTCTCCTTGTAGACATACTCTCTCTGTTTGACCAAAGATTTTAAGGAGTTTATGCTGTGAATGTCAGAAAAGGGTTTCCTGACCTAACTGGTCACTTCTTTAAAGCTGTTGAGAGAAAAGCTTGAACAGAAAATCAAACTTTCAGAAACATATTCTCTTCATATAGGGTAGAGGAGTAGCTGACTTCCCAGACTTATCTGAGGTAACTAGGATGCTGTTGAAAGCAGATCGGTTGATCCATGTAGGCAAATTCATCCAGCATCCTGCATGGGAACTTCACAGTGCTCATAGGATATCCAAAAACTGCGATGTGGCTCTTTAAATCACTTGAAGACTCCCTTAAAAATTGCAGTCCCTATATGAGGTCTCCATCCAGCCAATGTCATCAGAAAATCAAACTTTTCCTTGAGGGAAAGAGCTTAGAAGAGGGACTGTGTTGCTCCTGTGTTTTTAAAAGCACTGCAAGTCATTTTTTTTTCTCTGTTGGGACAAATATGTTGAAGTAATTTTATTCTGACATCTAATGTTTCCTAGTTCACTTGAAAGTTATTCCATGGCAGTTTAAGTATATATTACTTTGTTGATTTTTTTTTTCTTTTTTTGGAATTTGTGGTAGATGCTAAGTTAATTCCGGGATTTTTATCCATAAGATTTACTCATTCTGGATTTTTTATGCATATAAAATTTACTCATAGGAATTAACTCCCCTTTTCCACAAAAATAAAATATAGATTTTAAAAAAGCTGAAGAGTAGATCTTCTGTAAATCTCTCTTTTTTTCTTTTCTTTTTTTTTTTTTTTTTTTTTTTTTACCTTGTAAAAGCTCCTTTGAAAGAAAGAAGAAAAGGATCATATCATCTTTTTTTCTCAAATTCCTACTATTTAGCTAGAGTATAGTATTGAATTGACAGGACAATGTTGGCATGTAGCTTACTACTGTAGGATTAAGGGAACTGTGTGCAAAGGCAAACTAAATGTTACCTGGATGTGTGAGTAGATTCTGAGCAATAAAGCATCAGTGTATGATGGAGGAACACAGCACTGAAAAGGTATCATATCACATGGGCTTCTCTAGACCAGAAAGGCAAAGTAGGTTAGATCAAACCAGACAATATCATTGCCTGCTGTAACCTCAGAGGGAAGTTCCTGGTTGAAGGGTTTTTTTTTCTTAAATATTTACTCACAAACTAAGTTATGGATTAAAGCTAGATATTCACTTCCCTATATGAAATCCCTGTTTGCTTTGCCTGGTAGTAAGCAAAAAAATGAATAAAAAGCCATTTTACCCTAATCTATCAAAACAAATGTTTTTTAAAACTAAGTCAATAGAGTTCCTTTGCCAAGATTTTCTCTTTTTTGAGCATTATGGCCAGCCAAAGATCACCATCAAAAAGAAAACTATCCCTGTTTAGATCAACTGGCAGACATAAAACCCCATCTGTGTGTTGTTTAACAGGTGCCATTTTAGATCCATAGGGAGCAAAGCACGCTTTGTGCAGATGGACACTCATTCATTGGGCCCTTGCTAGGAGTGGAATATTTATTCAGCATTGCCTGCCTACTAACTCAACATTCGAAAGGCACGGTGAGAAACCTTCCTGGTGGAATATTTTCATGAGAAGCAAATAGGAAGAAGCAGAAGAAATTCCAGTAAAAAGTATTGGTTCACGTTTGCTACTAGTCCCATTTTGATCAAGGGCTGCAAGATCTGGCAGGTGTTCTGGGGAGTCATTTGGTGCTGTCCAAAGGCTTTAATCATTAACAGAAATGCTATTAAACCATATATTTTTCAGGGGAAAGCAAGTGAGTTCCTTCCACTGACATCAGCTGTGTTAAGTTGAATGGAACCTGATCGGTTCCGCCTGCTGTTCCCAGGACAGGAGGGCCCTTCTCCCTGCTTACAACATCACTTCCATGTTTTTCTTTATAATTGGCCTAGAGAAGAGGAATGATGTAGGAAATGATGAATAAGCTGTGAAAGTTTTAATTTATGTAAATAATAAAGGTTTATTTTGTGAAAGATACCAACATTTCCAAGTGGTAGTGAAAAGCTATCATCAATGCTGACTTGCTAGTGAAGAGGAATACTTTTTGTTGTGGAAATTGCTACCAAAATTCTGTGTTTTGTGTTGTTCTGAAAACAGACTGGGTAATTAGAATAGATATTCCTTTAATGCCATGAAACCTTGATTTTCTCAGTCTGTGAAGCTAAGACAGTCTTCCGGGTCTTCTTGCTCCTACAATGCTTTGCAAAAGGCTTTTCATAGCATCCCAGGGATGGAACTCATCTCCTTTATCTAGAGCCTTGGAAAAGCAGATACGGAGAACAGCCTGACTCTGTCTGAGAGGTCAACAGTGTTTTCAGTGCAGCAGTCATTTATGACTGTTGGAACGGCAAGTTAATATATCATGAGTATGTTGTGCGTGTCTTGGAGTGACAGTGTTGTCTGTGCCCTCACGGAAATGATGATGAATTCAGCAGTTAGAATATCCACCTGCTAATTTTTCCGTAGCACCAGGACACACATAGCTCCTCTGTGATAAGCATGGGCCAGCGACATGCATATTTTTTATGCTGTTTAAGCTTAGCAGAGGAGTCTCCATGTACATGACAATATGGCATGTACAATAAAGTACGGCAAGCCAGGCGGTGTGTCCTTGGAGCTAAAGGGCTGAATCTGAGGCTGCAATTAGCTACACTCTGATTAGCACTACCTGCAATTAGGTGAAAACAAGATTCAACCAATTAGTACCACTGTGCTTTTGATTTTACATATAGTCGTTTGTTAAAACAACATATGTACTCACAAAGACCAACATAACATAGTTCATTACAAGATATGTTTGCAAATCTGACAATTTGAGAACACTGAGTTAAACTTCATGTCCTTGTCCCCTATCTCTTTTTCCCTCATTGCTTCTGACTTATGTAGGAAAAAGAGTGCAAGAAATAAGTGCTATATGTTTGATCTTAAAAAAGAAGGCACCAGACCTTGCTGATCAAGGCACATCTTTAAATTTTGAAGGACAAAGAACAGTTTTTTTCCTGAAATAATTATGATTTTTTAGAGAGCACCAAAATAATAGACAACAACATAAGAGTCTGATTTTTAAGATATGAAAAAAGATGACAAACAGAAATGGAGCTTAAATTAAGAACCAGTGTGCGACACAGAGATTAGTATTTCTGTTTCTGCTATGAGTAAGGTAAAAATATTACCAAAGAAAGGAGATATTTTTAAGCTCCATGGTCAAACAAAGGGACAGATTGTTGCTGATTTTGTATCTTTTTCAGTGTCTTTTTCAGGTCTTTTGTGTGTGTGTGTGTGCAATGCTGCAAGAGATAGCATCCTGGGAATTGGAAAAGAAATATTTCATATCTCTATTAAGTTTTATGCACTTTCTAGAGACAGCATCTGCATATAAAGAAAGAACCAAAGCTATATTTTCTGGAAAAAACATAAATATGTGTATGCGGGAAGGATAATTTTTTTGATATTTTAATAAAAAGAAATTCTATGAAATATCTAGAGTATTCACAATATTCTGAGTGCTTTACCATAAATGAATAGCCTGGAACCTTCCAGACATGGAACCGCTTGCAAGAAAATGTAAGCAAGACTTTAAGTATATCCCGCTCTTTTTCACTTCATAAGTCTCATCTCAAACCCACTGAGCTTAGTTGGAGTTTTTACACTGGTTACTGTGCACTGAAAATCAGACTATCCTTAGGCTCAACAGGTCATTTTTAAGTTCTGGTACTTCTCTTGATTCTCTTGAAACTGAAAATTTCTGTTCTTTGACCGCCAAGAACTCTCAACTACATTTCTGCATTGCTAGAAGAATACCTTGAGAGATAAGGGGAAGAGCAGAAACCGAAGACAAGACAATCTCTGGAAGTCAAGTATAACTGAAACAGAAACATTTTAGAAAACTACTTTCTTCCCTTCCCTGAGCACAGCATGTACAGCAACTAAAAAAAAAAAACACTAAAAATATATATTTTGCATTTCCCCCCATAAAACACTTCTTAGTGTTTTCCAAATGTAAAAAAGAAAAACATAAAACTATGCCAGACTAAAAGAATGCTCTCATTTAGCTAAAAAAAAATCATCAGGGTTAAGTTTTAAAAATGACCAAGAGACACAGCTCTCCTTACACTGTAAAGAGCTGCCTGAATTACAATTCACTGTCCAGCCCAGTCACTGGTATAGATGCATTAGGGTAGCCTTTAACATAGACAGGCAAACATTGTTCCTGGTTTATTCCAGGTTTTAAAAGAAGACCCTGATCAGAAATGTGACCATTTACACAAGAAGGACTTTTAAGAAAAGAACCTGGATCAGGTTTTCTTCTAGTAGAGGAATTCAGAGAAAAATAAAAAACAAGTGCAAGGGGTAACCAGGGGCATACACACTATGCTTTAGAGAAAGAGCTTCTGAGGATATCTTGAAGAGGTCTCAATTGGGGCTATCATGTTTCTGCAATTCCCCCACTGGGGATTTTTCTAAACCATGTAAACTCATCTGTCACGAGTAGGGAGGAAGAAATTCAAATCAGCATTAACTTCACATAGTCGCTAACTGTGCCACCTGCCACAGCGAGATGTCACCTCTGTTTCAAATGATCCAGTTCTGTCATTGATAAAAACAATAGTATGAGGATTTTGTAAAGGGATGAGCCTTGATCACTCATAAGAGGAGATAAAATTAGAAGAGGGTAAAGGAAAATGTATTGGAGGGTCCCCAGATTTTCAGTAAAGTTTTAGGAGCTGCAGGCCTCCACCGTTCTTGTTTTATATGAATGTTTGCACATTTCTGGAGACCAATAATCTATTCAGTGACTTTTGCACTGTGAAATTACTCAGTGTTTTATTGTGTTTTTTCCTTTTAAAAACAGAAAGGTGTGAAGGAAAGGAAATGGTGAAGGAGGTACAAGATGATGAAGTCATTCAGCCACTGAGAGGGAAAATACTGTTATTCTCCCATATCAACACATCACTAAATTACAGTTTTTGCTAGGGGAACAATACTGTTTTGATACTTTTATTCATTATTTTTCTTTGTAGGCTGCTCTATGGCATTCTGATCTGCTACGGATCATGCTTATGATTCAAATATAAGATAAAGATGAACATTCACAAAAATATGTTTTGGGGTACTTCTATCTTCCTTATTATATGCAAGACTGACATTTCCAATCAGCACTAAGAAAAACTTGAACACGAGAAACTGTTGATTGACCACAGCAGAACATAGCAAAATGTTCTTTGATATCATCGCCAGACAGCTTGGCCTCAGAACAGCTTTCACAGAATCAGAGAATGATTGAGGCTGGCCAGCCTCATTAGACAACCTTAATTATTCTGTGATTCTGTGACATTGGAAGAGACCTTTGGAGATCATCTAGTTCAACCCCCGGCTCCAGCAGGGACATCTAGAGCACATAGCACAGGCTGACATCCAGGTGGGTTTTGAAAATCTCCAGAGAAGGAGACTCCACAGCCTCTCCGGTTAATCTGTTCCAGTGCTCTGTCACTCTCACAGTCAAGAAGTTTCTCCACAAATTCACGCAGAACTGTGTTTCACTTTGTGGCTGTTGCCTCTTGGTCTACTGCTGGCCACCACTGAAAAGAGTCTGGCCCCATCCTCTTGACACTTTCCCTTAAGGCATTTCACAGAATCACAGAATACTTAAGGTTGGAAGGGACCTTTAGAGATCATCTAGTCTAACCCCTCTGCTCCAGTAGGGACACCCAGAGCACATGACACGAGGCGGCATCCAGGCAGGTTTTGAAGATCTCCAGAGAAGGAGACTCCATAACCTCTCTGGGCAGCCTGTGCCAGGGGTCTTTACCCACACAGGAAAGAAGTCGTTCCTCATATGGAGGTGGAACTGCTTGTGTTTCAATTTACACCCATTACCCCTCGTCCTGTCACCAGCCACCATGGAGAAGAACCTGGCCCCGTGGCCCCTCAGATACTTGAACATGTTGATCAAATATTTATTATTATTTATATTTATACACATTGATTAGATCCCCTCTCAGCCTTCTCTTCTTTAGGTTAAACAATTCCACCTCTCTCTCAGCCTGTTCTCATAGACCAGATGTTCCAGTCCCCTGGTCATCTTTGTAGCCTACGCTGGACCTTCTCCAGTAGCTCCATGTCCCTCTTGTACTGGACCCAGTACTCCAGATGTGGCCTCGCCAGGACTGAGCAGAGGCGGACAATCACCCTCCTCAACCTACTGGCAACACTTTTCCTAATGTAGCCCAGGATACCACTGGATTTCTTGGCCACAAGGGCACACTGTTGGCTTATGGTCAGTCTATGGTTCACCAAGATCACTACGTCCTTCTCCTTAGAACTGCCCTCCAGCAGCTCAACCACCACGCTCTATTGGTACATCAGGTTTTCCTCCTTAGGTGAAGGACCCTTCCGTTGCCTTTGATGAACTTCACAAGATTCCTTTCTGTCCACCTCGCCAGTCTGTCCAGGTCCCTCTGGATGACAGCACAGCCCTCTGGAGTATTAGCCATGCCCAGTTATGTATCATTAGCAAACTTGCTGAGGGTGCACTCAGTCCCTTCACCCAGGTCATTGATAAATAAATTGAAGAGGATTAGACACAATATTGACACTGGGGGGTCACTGCTAGCTACAAACCCCCAGCTGGAATTGAGTCTCTGATTGCAACACTTTCAGCCAGTTTTCAATCCACCTCAATGTGCACTCATCTAACCCACACTTGCTGAGCTTGCCAATAAGGATGTTTTGGGAGACAGTGTTGAAAGCGTTGAAGCACTGTTGAAGTCAGGGTAGACAACATCCACTGCTCTCCCTTCATTCAGCCAGTCGTTTCATCACTGAAGGCTATTAGATTGGTTAAGCATGATTTCCCTTTGGTGAATCCATGCTGACCACTCCTGATCACCTTCTCGTCCTCCACATGCTTTGCTCCTAGCCCACTTTAGCGGCTGCATCTCCTGCTTGGAGTCCTCAGACTTCCTTGTGCCCTGGTGTACAATCAACCACTTGGCCCCATCTTGCTCATTTCTTTGCCCTTTGATTGTCTGCCATCTTCTTCCGTGCATTTTCTCGGGGAGTCCTTCCTCATGCTCCCCACTCCTGGCACATGTGAGAGAGCCCAGACGAGCTCAATGCTTCTCTTTTCGACCACTTTTCATTTCCAGGGCCTACGCTCTTTTCCTTTCGAAATCATGTGAGGTTTTCTCAGTAAGCTCCATTGTATTTCATGTCTAAGTTCACTTCTTACTTTGTGTTATGAATTCGTTTGTTTTCCTTGGGTCTGCTAAGTGCAGCTAGTCTGTGTATGACTCATTAAATTACTTCTAAGCAGCTACAACCAAACCTCAGCCAGTAGCTTCTGTTAAAGAAGTGGTATTTATTCTTGCTCATTCTCTCTGCCCAAGTAAAAAAATCATGTTTGTATGTAATTCATGTTTGAAGTTCATCCAATAAAAAAAGCAGATTCTCCAACCTGTTTTTCCCTTTATTCTCCAAGTGTGAAAATAAGATTTATCAGTTATTAACTTGTTTATTTTTTAAGGTATCTAGCTTTGTGTCACTGTTGATTTCACTATTTGCAAACTGGCTTTGTCATTTTATTGATAGCACTTGAGTGAAGAACTCTCAGATAATATATGCAAACTCACAGCTCTCAACAAGCTTTACAGCTCCGTTAATGAGGGGATTAACAAGAGCACTGCAATGTATTTAACCTGCGGCACTAGCTCTGTTTCAATAAGACTTCAACAGCCTATTAAATGGAGTGGGGGCTCAATTAACCCAGACAAAGGCCACTCTACCGAACATGGCAGGGAGGACCACAGTTAGCATCTGCCTAAGCAGCTTGTTCTGAGCTGGAAATAAAGAGGGTGACATGTTCTCGCCCCGAGCTATGATATAACTGAAATGGTGATTCTAGTTCATCTGGGCTGACTGAATAGGTGACGGCATTGAAACCCACCACTATCTCGCCATATGACAGTTTGTAAAACCAGAGTGCACTCAACGGTCACCAGAGCCTCCTGCGTGGTCGGCCTGCGGTATTGTTGGGAGCGCTGGGCGCTGCGAGCTCGCGCCAGCGCCGGGCGGCAGGACCAGCACGGTGTCGCCTTGGACGTCCAGGGGAACATCCCGCCTGTAGATCTTACAGGGAATGTTATGTATTAACAGGCTCCTCTTGGAGAGCGCTTGGGTACAGAGGTGCTACCGGTCTTTGTGTAATCTGATATTTCATTGGGGTTTGGTATATAAGCTGAAAGACGACACGGAACCCGTGTGGGAGATGATTAACTTCACTTAAAAGTGCAGGTAGTACGATATCAATATGTCTACATTTCAGTTCTTGCTTAAATTTCATGAGTTTGTTTCAAAAGCCTTATTGTTAGCTTTCTGTTAGAAATGCTCTGCTTGATAAAAATCTATTATTTCAGCCCTGTTTCTGGGAGGAGGAGAAAAGGTTTATGCTACTCCTGGGGCAGAACTCTCCCTGTAAATTAGCTAATTTACCTACACTGGGATCTACTTTATGTGGTGGATCTAGGTTTAAGCTTCTCAATGGATAGTGTTCTTTATTAGCAAATGGTCATTAATGAAAGAAGGATGCATCAGTATGATGCCATGGTATAAGAATCTAGGTGTCACATTGCAATTATATGCAAGAAAATTGAAAATGATAGCAAATAGTAATTTTTGCTATTGAAAACAACAGGAAATAACTGAAATATCTGCCTAGCAACCATTAAAAAAATGCAGCTAACTTTTAGTTATCTACTATAAACCACACTAGAGATAGACAGTAGCTAGAAAGGGGATATTATGGATTAAATCCTGCATTAAATGTAAATTCTTTCAGAAAACTTTTTTTTTTTTTGACCCCTGTGTCATGATACTATTCCACAGCTCTGCTCAAAAAAGTGAGACGGTATTTAACACATCTTGCATTCATTGAGGAGTGCCATGAATATGTTCCTTAGAAAAACACATCTTTGTGAGTGTCCATCAAGTAGTAAGTCTGCCAGTGGCACTTGACATTATCTGGCGACAGGACCAATAAAAATAGTTACATTTTTAGAGGAATTCAGTGAGGTAACAGGTCCACTGAAATAGTTTGGAAGGATGCACCATGGAGAGTGCAAATGCAAATGGTTAATCCATGTATATGTATATAAATGGAATTTACCTTTGTAACTCACAGAATACAAAATACATCTGTTTCCCATAGATATCAAACGTATGAATTTATCTAATTTGTATATAGTGATAAGCACGCAGACTTCTTTTGGCATGACCATTTATTCTAGTACTCTGTGTATGTGGTTGTAGGTGAGATCCACACTGAAAGAATCAGTATCCTTCAGAAGTCCTTCTCTTTTCCATAGGCCACTTCAAAGTTTTTGACTCTTGAGAAATCTTAGTTTTTAAGTCTTCCAAGGTAGAAAGCATTTCCAATGCACTAAAACCAAAATCTCCTTCAGAGATAATTAAGCATGAAAGAGCAGAGACTAAATTACTTTTCCTTTTAGAGTCAAGTTTAAGTTGATTTTTAATTATCATAATAAGGATACATGCTGCTAATTCTATACTTTTATATGGAGGGTAAATTTCCTTTCTTGGATACATTTTTTTTTATAGTTGGAGGATAAAATGGCTGAATTACCATAGTAATGTATTGGACTTCCAGCAGAGAAAAATAAAGGCAGGTTTTTAAGCAAAAAGGTTTTTTCTTTCCTAATGGAATGGATTTGTTCTATTTGTTGTACCTTTTTAAGGCCTTGGTCTAATCTGAGGTTGCTAGGGCAATATCATCTCTAACCATATCTAACTAAGCAAGCAGTATACACACATTATTAAAAACACATATTATTTTTAAAAAGGGAAAAAAGAAAAAATTAGAACAACAAATTGTATTCTCACATAATTAGGAACTGCCCTCCACAATCAGCTTTCCACAGACTTGGGTGCAACTTACTAATTTTGTTCTGATTCTTTAGCTCTGTGATACAATGAGGTTCCTCTGCTGGGCACTGTACAAACATATCAAAATCAAGATGCAATGATGATATTAATGTTGGCCTTGCCCAGCTTGAAATTTTTTATGTCCTTTTCCTCCTATCCAATCCAAGGTAGTATTTGGTCTGCAGTAGTGACAATAACAGAAGCTATTTGGAAAGAGCATGGAAGCTTGGTTACTTTGGTAGTTCCTCGTATTTCACCAACATCCACAGCTTTTGGACTTTAGAGAATACATCCTTCATAATTTATTTTGCTGTCTTCTTATGGATGCGTCGTGCATGAATTTGTCCAGTTCCCTTTGAACCTGCTATTATGATTTACCGCCAGAACGAAGGTGGCAACAGATTCCATAATTTCACTACTGTTTTTGGAAAATAAAAAAAAAGTAAAAAAGGACTTTTAAAAATATTTATAAGTAGAGTTCCTATTTGTTGTGTGCAGCCTGTTTCAAGCTATGTGAGATTTGCTGAAGAGCTCTCGTGTTTTCCACCGCCATCATAACTTTAGAAACTTGTTATCCGCCCCTCACCCATCTTCTGCCCAACTTGGAGTCCCAGTCATTTAGTATAAAAAAAGAGTGCCCTTTACTTAGTTATTTTATTTACTCTTCTTCAGCATCTCACTTCCATGTGCACTCTTTTCTCCTCATTCTTTCTTTTGAAAGCATGATCAGAGAATAATAGAAATAATTCAGTGAAAAGAAGAGATACAATATGAGAAAACATACTTAAGGTGCCTTTCTGCTGCTCTTCTTCAAAATAATTTTTTTTTCATTAGACAAAAATATATGCCTATATAAGCAGCCCACAGATCCTTGTTCCCTCTCATTGCCATACTGGATTTACTGGCTTCCAGACATGAAAACAGGTCAGTTAATATCTTTAACATTTTTAAGTAGTTATTTTCTTTACTTTTATTGGCAGCTGATTCCCTGAGGGTTGAATTGCACAGGAATAAAGATGTCTGTTAGTTTTTCAGCTTAATTCATGGTTATCAAGAGGCGACATAAATCACTGTGGTAGTAGAAATTGAGATGGTACTGTAATAGGATGAATTTATTTCTCTGATAGATAGCAATATTTCAGAGTATCAAGAATATAGAAATTGATTAAAGTATAAATCATAACAATACGGGTTAGGAAATCCATTAGATTCATTTCTATGGAAAACAATGAAGAGTCTTTAATTGAAAATATCAGATATCAAATATCAGAGAACTGAAGCATGCTGAAATGTGGATATTTAAATGAAGGGAAAAAAGAAAGGGTGAAAGAAAAATGGAGAATAATATACAAAAGGACATATGCAAAATTTCGTGGGTGGGCAGAGACATCTCACAGCCAATTTGTACCTACAATTAAAAAATATGTTTTATGGACTCATAAAAGCGTTCCCTTATTTTTGGACCTTTAGCTGTGGCTTGTTTCCTATCCAGGATCATCACACCTGGTGAGACCTTAGATTGTGCAGCTTATGGCTGTCACAACCAACGCTGAGTTCAAAAAGAGACTTGGAAGTCTTCAAGCAAAGAAAATGAACATCTTTCTGGGATCCTTGGACAGCTGCCAGCTCACGCATTAAGCTCTCCTTTCCAAACCAATTGTTTTGTTGTTTTCCGTGTAAATATAGACTTCATCTTCTGCCTGGACTTCAGGTTTTGCACAAAATAAAATTGCTAGGCTAAACATGTTTTGGTTTGTTTCATTTCATTTTTCCTATAACCTTCTGATTTATCATCATTTGCCATGATGTAAGTTGTATATGTTGGAAGGAAAGATGACACTCCTTAATCAGGAAGGATTTAATCAGAATCATGTTTTCTACTATCTGTTATATATTAAACACTTTCAGTTGACAGTGAACATAATTGCTATTAACAGCTAATCCTTAGAATGCTGCAGTCTATTTCACAGCTAAATACTGCAGCTCAACCATAGCAGTTGCCCAGAACTAAAGGTATTGGCCAAAAAGAAATCTGTAACCTGGAAAATATTCATATCCTGGAAAATATTTGCGATTGATGCCACAGATGGTATTAAGTATGTGCCGGTGAAATCTGACTTACAGCTGATTTTCAAGAGATGTAAATTACTTTATGGCCATCAAAAAGATAACTATATGAGATAATGTGTGAATGGACCTTGAACTTTCAGCCAAATAAGAAATGTGCAAATTGCTTTACTAGGTTGGACCTGAAACTTGAGCGCAGCATCCGGCAGATGACAATGAGTAACAGTAAGGTCTGTCTCACCATCTACTCATCAAGTTCTGGTGGATCAGTTTTAACATTCCTTCAAGATTTTTATAAATAATATTTAATATTAATAATTAATTATAATATACCTAGATACTCTTGATATGCTAAATACTCTGCTTAATAAAGTCCAATCCCCTTTTGATTCTTCTTGAATTCTTGATCCTTTGGCTTTCAATGAGTATTCCAGTCTAAGACCAGAGCTCATGTGAGAGTGACTTTCCTTTGAATTTTCTATCTTCCAGTGTAAATGAATGTTCTTCCTTTCCTCACAGTGCAAAACTTCTCTACTATGTATTTTTATACACTTCCACTTTAATTTTCCTCTTTTCTTAGTTTCTCCAGACACAAGAATATAAATGTCAGGTAGATGTCAAGCTTTCTAGGCTTCTGAATGTTGTTTGCAGGTAGGAAATTGAACGGATTAAGCTAAGCGTGTCATGGTTTTTTCTGTGAGTCTAATTAGATCATTTACTTAGGATTTTATTAAGTAGTACTGGAATTAAGGAGCATTTATGACAATGGGAACTAGATTACTCTTCATTGACCTTGGTGCTTTTACTTAAATTGAAGGAACTGAGATTTGAGAGAACCAAGAAATTCATTCTTCTTCTCAGCTTCACCAAACTATTTTATGATTTTTTGTCCTCACTGAACCTTTATCCATTTTTTCATTCAGAAACTTTTGTGTTTGAAATTTGAAAACATGAAACTTCTGAATGTTTATGAAGAGAGACGTGAGGTCTGTTATACTTAAGATCATGTAAGTGATTTTAATTCTTTTAGCCACTTATCTATTGAAAGTGAGAATAGATGCTAGCCTATGTACATTCAAATTAATACCTTAATTAAGCTTGGGGATGTTGAGCATAGTAACAATAAAAAATGAATAACTCCCAGTTAACAGCTATCTCAGGTAATCTGATGGAATAATGGTAAATTGGTCCACTGATTTATGGTGTTTTCTACGCGTCTACAGTGGACACTGTAGATCTTTGTGTTCTGTAAGCCCATAGATAGTAATGTACATTCCCTAGCGGTTACTGTGCAGACAACACAATCCCCTTGGTCCCCTCCTGTGTTGTGAGGCTCTGGCATGGCCTGGTTGTGTTCCCTGTAACTCCTGTAAAGTACTGTACTGTATGGATCATTGGTGTTTATTTTGTTATTTTGCAATAAATAAATGCAATGTAGATTTGAATGGACTATCATAAAGTTAGATTTCTGCTTCCTAAGTTTGAATCCTATGGGTTTTTTTCTTTATTCACCCTTTTTTTCATGAAGGAACATCTGCCCCTACAAGCATCTCAGCAAGACAGACGTGTGAAACAGAACTCACCAAAGGCAATAGAAAGCCTGGAAGTGGATTAACAGAGTTTGGATGAAGACCTGTGTGGGGAGATTTGTGTTAGGCTCCGGCTTGTGTTTATATGTAATTCTCTTGTGTAAGACATCAGATTCATTCTACAGCAGCAGGGAAGATTTGTACTGAAGACAACCTCCACTGTACACTCAAGCTTTTAGCTGAACACGGCTCTCTGAAGATGAAATGCTCTTTTACTTTTGCTAACTTCCATCCTTTCATTCAGTTGCAAAAAAAAAGGGAAAAAAGTGCTCTTCTAGATGTTATTTTAATCAGAAGTGTTACCTGTAGCATAATCACAGGGGGGAAACTGTAGCGCGCTGAACAGGAAAAGATAATAATTGCAAAGTAAACAGAGTGGCTTTCTTTTCTTTTATATTCTTGACAACAGCGCTCACCGGAACATTATGATCTTGAAAACAGTGAAATAGTGGTCACCGCAATAGTTTTCATACCCTTACAGCGCTATAGGGAGGAGAAATGCAGATGTTATTTCTTTGTCATCAAGAGAAAAGAGACTGACACTTCATAATGTTAAGACAAAACTGTCAGACTCCACTGGAAATAATGAAGCTTGACAGTTCCTGAGTTAATACTGCAAGTACCAATCCTGTAAATTTCAATTAGCCCTGACAGCAGTAGGATTTAACGTGATGTTTATGTGAAGTGGTATCTTGGTAGCTTTCCTTCACACTTACAAGGAAAAGGATCTCACACACATGTGTGCACAAACACACACACACACACACTCAAAATAGGGTTCAATCTTCATTCTAGTTATTTCTTGAGATGTGGTGGGGATATTTTAAGTGTCTCAGGCTACACTGTGGACATATTTAGTATTCTAGCTATTTAGAACTTATTTATCGAACTTGGGTACCTAAACTAGCCACAAAATATTCATATTTTGGCATCTAAAATTTGTCCATATTACACTGGCTTTCTAGAGTTCTGGTGGTGGCAAACAAACAACCTTCCTCCTTAAACCTGGTGCTGGTACAATCTCAGGAACAAATTTTTTTAACCAAGTTTAGCTTTGGAAGCAAGACCAGCGAGGCTTTCAGCCCTCCCGTCCGTTTCCTGTGTTACAAACCCATTCAGGACATGTACCTGTGTGACAAGATTCGATCGCGTCTCTGCAGCCCCATTCAGATATATATTCACATCCACTTTGACTTCTATCCGCAGGACACCTTTTTCACTACCTCTTGTATCAGTTCCCTGAATGAAATTAGCTTTTACAGCCAAGAAGTGAGGTTTTTGTAACTGTGTCTGTGCTAGCGCTTGTGCTGACATTAGCAAAGCTGCACTAAAATCACACCTTTAACCAGCTCTGCTACGCGCTGCTTTACCAGCAGCCGGAGTTTCTATGCAGTGCTGCTGTCTTGTAGTCTTCCATGTCAATTTGGTGCTAAATATAGGTGTTAGGTGTGAAAATGTTGGCTCACTGTGTCAAGCTGCTTAAGAGAAGTCAGCAGTACGTCTTGGTTTGGCTAAGGTTCCTCTGGCAAAGTACGATACGCTACCGACAGAAACAAATCACATCTGTACTTGAGATGAGTGCAGGTACTATTTTTCTTTAAAGAATGCACAAATGCAATGCATATAAAAATATGGGATGAATAACCCTTAGTTGGACTTAGAAGACACTGTGCAATGTTCTTCCATCAGTAGCTTTTTGGTAGCTGCCAGGACAGACGTTGGTAGCTGTCAGGAAAACGAGCTCTAGGACTGGATTCTCTCTCAACTGATCATCACTACTAAAGATATGTGTAAGAGCCTGAAAAGGTCATCAGATTTTAAAGATGTATGATTCCAAGGAAGCAGATCCATTGACTCCCTCTTCTCCTTTCTCAATTATGTGCCAGCTCTTGTGTTCTTTTGATCCCATATCGCAAGTGATTTGGCTCACTAAACAATCAGGAAATCATCCAGCAAAAGTATGAACATTTTATTGCTTATTTGGTGAATCATGTTAAGCCTAGTGCTGCTGCCACTGACTGGGACCACAGACTGGCAGAGGTGATGCCGAGAGTGGAATGTGCTGGTAGTGGTGGAGCGAGAACCAGGACTGGCAAGTTATTACAGTCACTCAAATACATGCAGTTTCACCATATTTTCAGCAATGCTATATGTAGCTCTACCCAAATCTCATTTCATTATGTGATTCTATCACTCTCACAATCTGGGAGGTATCCGTAAAATTTTATGCTACCACTGTAAACGTAACGAGGCTGTTTTGTGGGCGTTCTTACTTTTTTGTAGATCTTGGACACCCCATATAGCTGTAGGTATAAAGATTATTTGAACAAATAGAATTTTCATTTAAATGATAACTTTGCCATTTTAGTGTGACTCCTGCATATAATATAATAAGATACTGAAATTAAGGAAAACGATCTGAAAATTACAAATGGAAAAAGGTGGAACATGTAAACATTTTGGATTTGAAACTGGTGTTCAAGTAGAAATTAAATTCCAGAATGACAGAGAATTCTATCATTTCAATAGAGTTGAAAAGGTGGGAGGATTAATCAAAATCAACATCTGCATGTGGAAAATGTGGAATAAATAATTCTAATGGAAAGAAAAAAAAAACAGAGCTTAATTATTGATGTACATAGTCATTATGGCATTCTGTGCATGCTTTAATTTGGCCTATCATCTGTCTGTCTCATGTGCTTCCGTTCTTCTCTTCCCACCTCCCTTGTTACTTGTAGGTGATTTACTTAGCACTTTGCAAGTGCCTCTCCTGTGCGATGCATATTCAATGTACCAAGCTCCTCAGAGCAGGTGTCCTCGGGAGGGGAAGTCTTTTTCTTCTTTGTCACATTTTCTCTATGTAAGCAGCAAACTGCACTAATTGCCCTGAGAATTTAGGATCAGAGAGCAAAGACGGCGGTCCTCATTTCGGCCGCGTCTAGCAAATGTGCTGATTCTCTGTGCTTTTTGTTTCAGAGCTATACTTCCTCTTCACAAGTAACTCACTGACAGTAAGAAAAGGGTGTTTTCCCTTGATGTTTGACCAGATACTCATACCGGCAGTCCCTACGTTGAATTTCTTTTAAGAACTGAATTTTCAAAAGTACTCAGTTCTGTCTCAGCTTTACTCTACTTGAGTAATGAAGGCTTATGGTTGGCATCAGGGAGTGAAATCAGGACAGCAGTGAACAAAATCCACACTGCAAAATCTCAACCTGTATCTGTTGCACTTTTTATTGCCGTTTTTTTTTTCTATTTTTCCCTATGCATTCCCCTCCCCCATTTTGCAGTTGACTGCTTCTGGGAAAACACACACACTGGAGACAGTAAAGTCCTGTGATGTGCGAGTGCTGAGCTCAGAAATATTTTCCCACTCTCTTCTTTCCCCTGTTGGGGCATCCTGGCTTTGCCAGCCTCTCTTGCACCAGCATTCTCCTGCGTTGCAGTGCCACTGCATTTGCTTTGCTCTTCAGCCTCCATGTATGGCTCTGCTTAAAGCACTGAAAAAATAGCTCTTGGATGTTCCTGCCTCCAAGAAGAGAAATTTCATATTGCGCCATTTGATTCTGAGTGCAGTGAGGAAAATTAAAATGCTCCATTCCTGCCTCAGGAATTTTTGGCATGTTTTAACTTTATATTTTACAGTGGTGACACCTGGTACACAAACTTTGATACCTGTAAATATTTGCAAAGTATGAGATTTCATTGTTTTCTTCCTTTACCTCTTTTTTTCCTTTCTATAATTTCTCTTCATCTTTTTGCACATCAAAAGCAAAGGAACAAAGACAACAGATGTAAAGCTAGCATGATGGGAATCACTCGCAGGTTTCGTATTGAATTCGACTCAGGATTTCATTCTTTTAAACTGAGGTATATATGTGTGTATTGGGTACAAAAGTGAATTTTAGCCTGTCTAGCTAACTGGCCGCCCAGTGCTAATACTCCTGGGTGCTCTACGACTAGTAGTGTATTTGTTTTCATCCGACCTTTGAGATGAGTGCTCTGCACTCAGAAAAGGAAGTGGAATTTTCATACTACATCCAGAAGTGAACTTTCATCTTTGTACCATGGGAGTAGCTGGGACTCAAGGCTTATTTTAAAGTCATTTAACTGATGCTACTGTGATCTTATCTGAGAAGGCTCTATCCTATTTGTTCAGCCACGTGAGATTCAGACAAAAACCTGGGGTACAGCATGCTGCAGGCCGGCTGCAGAGAGCTCATGCGCACAGGCTGCCGCTCTCGAGAGTCTTCTGGAGATTTTCCTCTCTCAGTTTGGGCCAACCCTTGGCCAACCTGATACCAGGCTGACACCGTTACATTTCCCTCTGAATACAGCACAAATACTATACGTACTATATATTGAGGTAATGCAAGAATGCTTTGTATAGAAAATTGGGTCCTAGTGAGGAAGACGTGGCTAGCGCACCCTTGTACCTGGGTCTTTTATATGGAAATCTCTGGCAGCTCACAGACATCATTGCCTGCTCTCTACCAAAATAATCTCAGATCCCTCTTATTATCCTTGTAGTTAGTCCCTTGAGCTGTCCTTTCATTTGTATGACTCACAGTTAGAGAGTTCCCTTAACTTAGGAACACAAAATGTACACACTTAAGAGGGGTGCTGCTCAAGACACTATACTGCCAAATATGCACACATAAGCTTAACTTCATGCAACGTGAATTTGATTCTGCGAAAATAATGGAACACTGGTTCTGATTCAAGAAGTTCTGCCTTTAACCCTGTGTTCTGATAACATATATATTATATACATCCAGAATTAAGGCTTTATTCTGGGTCAATATCTATATCGAAAGTGTGACTTTCCAGACTACAGAATTTGGGCAGCTGGCAGTTCTGATAGCTGTAGTGGATGAGCAGCTTTGAGAAAACAGACGCAACTTCCTAATTTGGACATATAAAAATATTGGCACCAAAAATCAGAGCTCACTTGTGATGTATTTTCCTGTGTGCTATCAGAGCCAAATGGGGAAACTATTAGAGGAATTTCCTTCTCATCAGCAAGCAGCCATTTAGAGTAAATATTGGTTGCGTTTTCAGTCAGTTATGGCTAGTGCTAAGAAACAAAAATTGAAAGTAACATAGCTTTAAGGCAGTGTAGCAGTTAAGAAAAGAAATGATTAAGGGAAGGCTTGATACTGCTTGAGAGAGGGACTCTGGTGGGTTTACCTGGGGTGGTTTAAGACATTAGTGACCCAAACCACTCTTCTGCCCTTTGACTGGAGGATGAACCTCCATCTGAAGGTGCCAGAAAGAACCAGTGCTTGTGCATCAGCTCTCCCAGGCCACAGTTCAGCACTTGAACGGCTGCCCGCTTTTTTACTAAGAGAGCAAATGGGGAAAAGGAAGTGGAAGGCTGATGTGTAAAAGAAAAGCCTCAGAAAAAAAATAATTTAAATCAGTACTATCCCAATCTGTCAGGAAAAAAAGAAATAGAACGGCAATTTTTGTGAAGATGAGGACAAAAGAATGTTTACTCATTTTCTTTCACCAATCAGGGACAATATTCTTCAAAACACAAATGAGCACATTAACAGAGAAAACTGAATGCAAGGCCAACTCCTGTAACATGACAGCGTTCTTTTGCTTCAGCACAACCTTTTGTTTTAAAGGCAGTAGAGTCAGCCCTGCACAGATATCCCGGGATTCTTTTCATCCTCTATGGGGGAAGAAACCATTTGCTATGGCTTCTATTGCACTCAGTAACGGTCTGCTTTAAAGGAAGGGCAAAACCAGCATGATCCGGTGCAGAGGTTGTTGCTGAAATGATTGCCAGCCATTTGTCTGGCCCTCTGGTTACAGAAGCACTGCAAAAGTTTCATCAAGAAAGTAGTAATAGATTCAGTTCTGCAAGAGAAGCAGCCAAAATCTGTCAATCAGAGTGACATGAATTCTATCTCCTCCTGAAACAGGCAGTTCACTGTCCATCCTCTGAGTTTGGAGGAAGTTTGACCGCAGTCAGGAAAGGGCGAAGTGGCCTCCTGAGTTCACTTCTGTTTTGGACACACGCCTACCTTCATGCCATTGCAGCAATCCCAATGCACTTGGACTGAGCCTGGGAGTGTTGCAGAATTAAGGATGGCCGTTCCTTATTAAGGCTTGTCTATCCTCACCTTGAGTTCTGTTTTTATTGTAGCACAAGCCATGATGATGAGGCAGAGCTGTGAAGGGTTTTAGCTCACAGTGGGAAGGAAGAACAGAGGAGGAAACAAAAATGATCGATGACTTCAACAAGAAACGTTGTGTGGGAGACTGAAGCATTGCTAAGTGAGGTTTCCCTAGTTATGTATTTGCTCAGGGTGCAATACCTTCAGTTATACACTTTCGCTTTTGTTCAAGCTCACAAAATGAGTGCATAATTGGAGCCACTTTTTTAAAAGTGAATAATTGGTAGAAAGATGACAGGGCAGATTTTTTAACAACCTTCTATATTATTACTTCAAACTCTGTTGGCTTGGTTTTATTTGGGCACTTCCTGCTACATAGTCATTAAGGTATTTTTCAAGATGATGCTGAAAACCACAGGCTACTGCAATAAAGGAATAACTAACTAGACCTTCCCTGCTCTTCCTTCTCCCTTTCTCTTGTTCTATGCATCTTCCTTTGCAACGGGTGTAGCAGTCGTCAGACCCTTCCACGAGCCAATCTGACTCACTGACACAATGGACACAACGGTCCTTTTCCCTAAGATTGTTTTCTGCCATTTTAGAGAATGAAATCGACTCACAGAAGGTTTAGATATACAAAATGGTTGGTATGAAGTCATACCTGTTTTATAAAACTAAGCCTGAAGAGTATGCCCTCGCATAAACCTGTCATGTCAATGAGGTGGGTTATTTTTATTTATTTATTTATTTATTTATTTATTTATTTTTAGGTGGGAAGGCAACAGTTCTGCATTCCATATATGCAAACCCTCATTTGATGATACATATCTGCTATCGACATCCAGGATTATGGTTACTCTTGAGTATAGACAAGGCCTTGGTTATCCTCTTACCTTAAGAGATGTTTAAGCTACAAGCAGTGAAGAGGTAAGCCATGACAGAGAAAATAAATGGAATATGTTTTACCAGCATTCATTCAGCTATATAATTTGGCCTGTTAATAAAAATAAGATTCAGGAGTAAGCCTCTTTATTTATACATATATATGAATATACGTATATATACATATATGTATGCAGGTACAAATATATATGTATATATAACTGCTGACACAACTAAAACTTAGGAATTATTGCTCTTTCAATAGACTATAAAGACAGAGAGAAGAAAGAAGAGCCTCTCTTTATCCTGAAGAATAGAGGAACAGAGGACTGTGAGCCCCAAAATTAATTTAGATGGTCATCCAGAATGGATGAGCAGGATTAAAAAAGCAATGTTAAAGTAGTATCTTCTCTGAATCAATCTCAAAACTCAATACCACTGAAAAAAGACAAAGTTTGGTGCTTTCTTTGTCTGAGACCTTTTTTGTAGTCTCAGTTGTGCAAGTCTCAGAATTTTGGAAAAAGGCAGATAGAACAAAATGATTTTTACACAAGTTAAAGAAAGGTGCCTGTTGTCTGTTGGTAGGTTTGTCCCAGATACAACTGCCTGTCAGCTTATGTCCATATTCTAGGGGCCTATTTGCAGCCTACAAACATGTTGACGCAAAAGTTCCTCCTGACACTATTCAGTCCTGCTTGTTCCAGCCTATGCTGCATGAAAGAGACATTTTCCAGCACCTGTGTTCTCACTGTGCCTTCAGCAAAGCCCTGCAGATGAACCATTAGAAATACACGCTGACCTTCACAAAGAAGGAACCGACATACTTCACTCATAAAACTCAGAGAGCAATCAGATGGCATCCCGGTGACATTCATCACTGCTGCTGGCAACGGCCTTTAATTCATCTGGTATTTAACCAGGGTGAAATGCCCTGTAGCTCTATCATGTTTGTTGGTGTTAGATGAACCCAGCTCATCGCCCGCTCACTAAAGTTCAGGATTTAACACCAATCTATGGTTTGCAGGCAGTTCATCTGCTTCACAAAATGCTTGTCTCCTCTTTGTCCTTTATTATATTTTCTGTTCTCTGGAGCTTGTTTTCTAAACTCTTCTCTACTCACCTCCAACAGCTAATTGAATACCTTCACCGGGATTTGAGAGCTGTGTTACATTCCAGTTCAAGCCAGGGATGCAGCCCATCAGTGACATAATTCAGCCTGGTGAACATGAGGAAAATTTTCAGCTTTCATCATTAAAGTTTAAGAATATTCAAGATGTGAAAAATGCAAGTGTGTTTTCAAGGTTGAATACTTAATTTTTAAATGATGTGGCTGTAGCATCCTTTTAAAATGATGGATCGGGATGAAAGATAAGTAAGAGCAATGGCTTAAATAAAGAGTTTTACCTCACACACACATTGATTTCCGTCTTTACATAAATTAATTAGACTTTATTTCAGTGTGATCTGACTCAGAGAAGTCAATAGAAGCTATTTTTCCTTTACTGAGACCTAGAAAAAAAACAGAAAAAGTTCATCTATGGCCTGTTGAAATTATATAGGAGTATCAGTGAGACTGATACTGTGAGACAGTGAGACTAAGGTCACGTCTTAAAATTTTTAGAATCTATTCTAAATAAAGTCTGTAATACTTGTAAAGGTGGAGAAGGAAAACTTTCTGAATTAAATGCTAGTTCCACTGAAGTCTAAAAGCTTCTTCTGCTTTTAACAAATTTATGCCCTGTTTAACTGGGTGCAACCCACACCTGTGGCTTTGTGATATGTTTACAAAAGTATGTTTGTGGCCCACCTTTTCTCACTCCACTTATACTGCCTTATCTGCTTTGGATCTAATTTTGCTTTCAGTATCTCTAAAAGTCTTTAAAAGCTGCTGTTGCTCAAAATCAACCTTCTGTTAAAAAATATTCTATCTAAAATATTCCCTCTGAGCTCTCCTCCCTGCTCTGAAGGGCAGCTTCATCAGGTTCAGCCCTGAATAAGTAATTTTCTTGACCTAGAAAGCAAGAGTAGGGATTCAATAGCTGTACAGAGAACACAAGGAGGAAGTTGTAGATCTTCCTTCTGCCTTCTCATGGTTCCATGAACCATGCTAAAGGTAGAAGAGAATGCACATCACTCAAAGGTGGATCAGTTCTTGTGGGGCATCCAAAAAGTTAAAAATAGTTAAGTGCAAACTTTTGCCCAGCAAAATGCATGAGCAAAATTCCCCAAATCATTAAATTTTAAGCAATAATAAATCTGATTACTTTTTAGAGCAGTGATGAGACTTGATTTCTCTCTCAGACTTCTTTTTTTCATCACAGTACTGAGAGGTAGAAATGTTTTCTTACTTTTTTTTTCTTTTTTTTTACCCTAAACAAAAGAATATTGAGATTGACTGACTTTGGAAATTTTCCTGGCATTGAAAATTTGATATATAGGCAGAGCATCATGTACTGGGGAATTTCTGTTAAATCTATAAAAGGTAGCACAATCGAACATAGTTAAAATGTGGGAATAATTTTGTCAAGGTGCCAAAGAAGCATAAATTAGTAATTAAAGGAAAGAGAAGAGTCAAGTATAACTTTTAAATGACTTAATCATAATGCTCAACTTAAAATTATTGAACTAGTTGCATCTCATCAAATTGGTTTTCTTACAACCATGCTTAGCTTCCTTTGCAAATAATTACTGTGATAAATTTAAACATTTTCCCATTTATTGTCACCAAACTTTATTTTTCCAGTTCTATTCAGGAGTATTTGTTGCACATTTGGTGATGTCTTTTTAAACCAAATTCCACCTTGACATTTCAAATCAGTCTTGTGGCTGATATTATATGAATGTGTTTGGGGAACCAAGATGAGACATTTTGGAGCATCTTGCTTGTTAGCAGAAGGGTTTACAACCCCTCAATATCTCTTAATCATTGGAGCCAAAATTGCAAGCCGCCTTCAAACTATTTGCTCTTCAAAATGGAGAGATCTATGTTTAAAATCTGAAGGAATGATTTAGATTCCTCTTGATCGCTCAGCAAAATGTCTGCAAAGCAAAGATGTGATCCAGAATGAGTAGATGTGCATGTCACGCTACCTTCAGTCTAACTTGTGTAGCTAAGAGCATTAAGAGGACATGCATCTGCTTCTGTGCTGGCTGTGAGCATACGGCACAGGCTCCATCCGGCTTCACTGCGGCTAATATCTGTGCTAGAATACTTCTTGCAAAGCAGTATCTCTCCTTGGAGTGTAGTTACTTCCAGCACAGACAATCATGTTTTGCCACCCCTGATTCAGAAACTATATCTCCGTGTTCATCAAAGCTGAATATGTTCATGATCAGGTCACCTGAGGGTGCTCATCAGGCGTGCTTGCTCAATGGGTTCAATTGACCAGGGTGCTTGACGGCCACTTTATGTCATTCCTGAAGGGGCAGCACTTATTTTGCAATGGGTGTCCGGGACCCCCGTGTACTGTATTATAGCCACTTGCTCGGATAGTGTTTAGCTAGAGGAATTCCCCTGATGAGCAGATCCTTGTATATTACTGAGGATGGGACAGGAGGTTTAGAAATTGCTACACAAGATGAAATATTTATCCAACAAGACTGTCATAATCAGTAAAACTCCTACAATGTAAACGGCCCTGTGTACAGTGCTATAGGTCCAGATTCACATCTCCAACATGAGTCAGTTGTCATGGGTGAAAGTGTTGTCACTCTTGCCTCTCTACCCTTCTCCTGGAGATCACGGCCCAGAGCAGACATAGCAGAAAGCACTTGCTTGTCAGCTGCTCTGATCCACAGTCTGCTGTGTTAACATAAAGCAAAACCAGGCCTCGGTTCTTAGGTGACTGCAATGGGGGGATCGCCAGCTCTGACATCCACGTGAAGGGGACTCCCCCCTCTGACAGGGGCCAGTTGGGCAGTGGATTGCAATAGATCCTGAGGTGGATCTGTCAGAGATGGAGACAACCTCTTCGGTTCCAAGCCCTTCATTGAAAGAACTATTGATCTACTAACTCTCCTGTATATAACATATAGTTCTGATATAACATCCACGCAAACAAACAGATTTGACTTCCAGATATGACTATTAAAAACAGTGATTTAAGGGCAAATAAAGCTGTTTCTTTGATAGTATCAACCCTCTATAGTTGTACTTCCCATACTCTAGAATCGCCATTTTGTTGGCATAATTTTTTTTTCTTGGGCTTCATGTTCTGACATGACCCTCTTAAATCTGAAGAGGATTGGCCAGGCATAAAACAGTACTCAGTGGATCATGGATTTGAAATACAATCTTTTATTCTCAAATATATGTGATAGATAAACTTCGTAAATTCATCATGACACAGAGATTTCCCTAAAACTTATTTTTAAAAGCATGTGTAAAAAGCACTTATGGAAAATATCTAGCTATATGGTGATTCCTATGCACTTGGGAGCATACATAAATATTTTGAAGGCATCCCATAAATGTGAAGGACGTCAATGCAGTGAAAGATGCTATTTTTTTTGAAACTGTAGGTAAAGTGATGAGTGAAACTTGAAAAAAAATTAAATGTCAAAGCACCTGTCTGGATTTTTTAAAGCTGTATTTGACATTTAAAAATTGATGAAGGAGTTTCATTTTTAGGCGGCTAGGACATAGCATGTTGGAAAGAGTTTGTACAGGTTATTTATTGGAGGGTAAGGTTAAGAGCAACTTCACTGCTTCAACTTTGTGTAGAAAGATGAATTTTGTGGTTTTATAATACCAAGAGTTCTGGAGGAGCTGTCAGTTTGAAAGACCTTAGAAAGAATATCAATAAAAAAGATATCAGTATCTTTGTCATTGCTATTGTGATTATAGTCAAAAAAAAAAAAAAAAAGATTCAATGCTTAGATGGATTGACACGTAGGATTTTCCGGTAATTGCTTCTCTTTCACCATTTTGCAGTTTGCCCGTTGTGTATTTATTTTGTGTTTTCTTGATTTTTCTTCTTAAAGCTTTCATTTTTTTCCATAAAATTATTTTCTATAATGAGGAGGGCAATTCTGACCACTCTTAGCCTGATAGTTCTTTGGATAAATAATTTCATCAATATTTTTGAATTATCAGTAGAAATCAGGATTATTTGCTAACTTTACCTGGATAAAGAAGCTTACATCCATGTAGAATAATGGCTTCAACAACACAATCCACTAGCAACCATCCTAAACAATCCAGCATGAGGAAATAGGAACCACAGGGTCTTTCAGCGTTCAACATCCAGTACTTGCATCAATGTCCATTCTGTCTAATGGCAACAATGACAAAAACCGGTCTCTCCCTCAGTTGTTTCCCTTGTCCCCCTTGTCCCTCCTACGCTTTTGCTGCCTTTCCCTGCTGGGCAGTCGTGCAGCCCCACTCGGGAGCAGCCAGCCCGGCCAGCAGTGCCTCTTGCTGGAGCTGGCAGCTCCGTTGCCGCTGCCACATCAGCTCTGATGTTGCCTCGTTCAGCCTGCTGCTACAGAGCGGCTTAGGGGATGCTGGTGAGGATACCGCAGCGAAAGCCTCTCCTGCTTCTAGGAGGAGGAATTGTGTTTTGGATACAAGGACCTCTCCTTTCTTCCTGTGTGACTTGCAGATAAGATCACTGCTGGCTCTGTTGCCTGCTGGATGGACTCACTTTTTAGGGTATCGTGTCAGCAAGTCACCTTTCGTGCAGTTCTCCTTAAAGTCTGTTAGGACTTACATATATAGCAGATCTGTCCCCACAAAACCAAGCAAAACACCAGGCGTAATTATGGGTCAGAAACACTTTATCTCGTGCAAAAGAAGTTTGCCAGGTTATTCCATTATTGGGGAAGCATTATTTTAGCACAGGAATTGGTTTTACCAAAATTGTAGGTGTGGTATCTTCTGGATTCCTGCAAGAAGTCCTTCACTCCTTTCCAGAGTATTACATTGCTGAGCCACATCTCCAAACAGCAGGGCAGCACCAAACTACCAAGGCAAAATGACCCATCAGAGCTGAAAGTAACACCTCACCTGCTTCCAGGATCAGCCTTTAGAAATCTACATAAAGAGCTGTCCATGTTCCCATTTTTCTGCATTTGGAAGCTTTATTCCTCGGAATGCATTAGGTGTTGTACACTTTACAATATCAGGCAGGAAAAAAAAAAAAAAAAAAGGTTTGGTCATGTGTCTGTTCGACAGTGACTCACGCGTAAGGGAGAACTTTCAAGTTCTCTTCAATTTGCGATTCTGTTAAAATCTGAGAGCCAAGTCACTGGAGTTGGTTATTCTGCTATTTCTGTCTTTTGGTAAACAACCTGGCATTTGACTTGTCTGTTCAAGGACTGTCTGGGATGGACATGCCTCCAAGCATAGATGTCCTTCTGCAAAACCTCATTGGCTGGGGTCTTGATTACCAAAATCAAGAATGGCTCGGACCTTGTTTTCCTTATCTGAAAAGCGCAGGGTGGAGAGCCAGGTAAATGTTTCTTCTCTCTCCATTGCAGTAAAGGGAGGGGTTTGTTTGCATAGTCACCTGTGATCTGAGTGCTTGTTTTGCAAAGGAGAATGCAGGGCTGGTTTCCTTGGGTTCCTAAGCCCGAGGCGATGGTGCTGGGAAACATGCAATTGGGGGCACATTCTTAATATTTGTAAAGAGGACCTAGGCTTGTCTTTTTCTCAGTATAAGCAATTCCAGGCACACAGAGAGGCAAAGGTTTGTGAAAAACAGGTGTTTTATTTATAACTCAGTACACTAAAAAAATAGCTAAGCAAAACAAATACAGCCCAGTTCAGCCTTTGTGTTTTTTTTCTCATCATATTACACTTGCTCTTTTTTGTCTCAGGATGACAGTCCTGGGATCTTGATGCCAACCTGTGGAGGATGGATTCCCAGACGCAGCATCTGGCTCCTCTTGCGAGTCCTGAGGCAGCTGCTTGCGTTGGTGGCCACGGAGTTGCCTCTGGCTCTGACATGTGGTGGCGTCAGCCGCTTGACGGGCTCTGGTGGGTTTGCGCTTCTGAATGCTGTCTTGGTTTGACTTTTCAACCCGAGTCAGTTTGCACTTCTTAACTATTTTTACAGTGACCATTCCCTTGTAGAAGGTATTGCTCTTCCCTCCCAATCTTTCTATCGCTGCAGGTGGATGTAAGAGCAGCACTACATATAAGCAGCAGACAGTACCTGTCTGACACAACTTCTGTTTTGCAGTGTTCTGTTTCTGAGCCTGTCTGGCAGACAAAATTGCTCTCATTTGTTTTCTCCTACGCTTAGGACCTTAAAGCCCAATTCTTACTCTTTCCCCTCTGAGGACCTCAGAGGAACTGTGCACAGAAGTAAGGCTGTGGATGTTGAAGTCATAGGGCTTTACTTGTGCGAATAAAGCAAGACAGGTTTAAGGTATTGACTCCTGCAAAACACTTTGATTGTTAGCAAGAACAAAAGAAGAAGATGTTCACTTGCATGATGTGTGCCCTTGCTTTGCTAATCCTGGGGATGAGGGGTACACACTTTGCAGGATCAGCCTCCTCTCGTTTCAAGGCTGGATACTGCTGATAGAGCCACAGTGGATCAGAATTACACACAAGACCTTTCCTTTGGTAACTCATATGCTACAATTTTCCTTGTCAATTATATTAATACTGACAATTTATTTCTCCCTCTTGCCCCATGAACACAAATTTTAGTAATTTTAGTCTCTTTACCCTTCTACCTTTAGCCATTGGTATAAATCAGAGCCTATAACCATTAAAACTGCAGTGCAAAGGAAGATTTAGTAACCCGGAGAGAGGAGGGAAAGTTGGGAATGGCTACTGCAGATCACGGTGGAATTATCCAAGTTGGTGCATTAGCCCTGCACTGAGGATTCTGTGCTCACACGCTACCAGTACCCAAGTTAACACGTTTAAATCCAGTACGGTTATCTCTGTATAACCTTGCATCTTCTTACAGCTATAAGCAAGGGAGAACAAAAATAGAAACTGCTTAAAATAGCTTGTCCACATTTCTGCAAGTTTAGCGTTCTGTCTCAAAGTCTGATAGTCTACCCTGGAGCAGGGAAACGCCTGTCTCCTATTAATCCGTCCTGATCCATATCCCCTGGACCACCCTCCTGCTGGACTGTTCCCCTTGAGCTAGAGCAGAATGGTGCTGGTTTAGTGCATCAAGACAGGGCACAACATGATTGCAAATCCCATACTTGTCAGCAGGTTTGAAGCACTGCTGCATGAGCGACAGCATGGGACAGGGGAGGATACAAGAATTTCTTGTCCCAGGTTCATTCACTGGAGCTGGCGCATACAATAACAGCATGAGAAATGTGTGAGAGATGTTGGAAAAAGTCTAGGTAGAGATGCAAAAGATTAAAAGTGCTTACAGAATTCAGAGTGCTAAAATGTGCTGCTAACATCTTGGGGTTTTTTTTTGCTACAGTATCCCTAGTAATAACTGGCATCTGTTTCCCTCCATGAGAATGCTCATCCTTTTAAGTAATCAGTAGTCATAATATCTCTTGTTGTCAGTGAAACAGATTATATCCCAAACACTGAAAGGTGGATCTTCCAATTAGATGGATAAAGCACAGCCTGTTTGGCAGAAGCCACAACTAGTGTTAAAAGTCTGTTAGTAGCAAAACCTCTCCTGCTGTAATTAGCACTGTGTGGTTTTCCCTTTTGCTCCTTTCTCAAAAATCTGTTACTTCAGAAATAGTTGCAAAAAGCAGAATAAAGAAGAATTAGTGACCTTTCCGTATGATAATAGTTGCTGGCAAGTGGCTTGAAGCTTAGATACACAGAGACTTTATTAAACAGATTTTATTTTGCAAAAGCACACAGATTCTTTGTTAAACGCTTCGTTTTCCTACCATTTTTGATGGAGCACAGGAAAGAAAAGTCTTTACAGGGCTGGCTTGCCCATCTGGGGTCAGTGCAAAAGAATGGAACAGATTTTTTTTATAATTATTTATAAGATGTCTGCTTTCATAATGCTGTTCCTTGAGTGGCTGACGACCTTGGGGGCCCTTGCTGGCCCACCTCCCTGCGTAGCGTGCGATGTGCTGTTGGTCATCAGGAGTGATTCATTCCCCAAAAGAGAGGGAGCAACTGTTAAATCCATGTAGTTTCCCCTCCTTCCGTGTGCCATCCGTCCTCTTTGGGTATGCTCTGACCAAATTGCAGATGTGGATTTTCTGGCTTGAGGAGCGCAGAGTTTGTTCAGTTTTCATTAGAAGAAGGATACTGTTTTCACTGAAAACATTGCTTTGAATTTATTTGCCCCACTCTACCACAGCTGCTCAGTGGTGCTCTCTGGCACTGATAACACCTCACATACACTCCCGTGACTGCTCCCTTCTTCTGTAATTCTTATTTACAGTATGATAGCTCTATGGCACCAAACATTGAACCAGATGCTGGACAAACCTCTAGTGTTTATCTATAAAAAGTTTTACATTCCTAGTTGAAATGGCTTGGCTGCTGATTGACTGATAATGCTAGGCTGGCCAGACCCCAGGTCTTCCTTCTAGGATTCAAACGTTAGTGGTGCTCTTTACATTAACTTTACTCCAGAAATGTCTGTGCGCTGGGAGTAACAAGTGCAGTGTTTAGCTCTTTCAAATACATTGGGAACTACCAACATCAGTTAAAAATGTAATCTAAACTACCAGGCTAGCTATGTCTTCCAAGAATTGATAAAGATTACAGTCTTACCTAAGGGTTCTCTTGCAAAACTACTTAAAATGATAAAAGGTGTCACCACCCTGTCTGTTCATTAAAATCCTGTGCAGAGTTTGAATAATTCAATCAACTGCATTAACGCTCCTCTTTGGTTGGAGTGCCAGCTAAGGTAGATTCATTTGAAGAACCTCTGTCCATAGAAACTTCTTCAACTGCAGCAGTTTTATTTGCAAGCGCGCACTTGGCTATGGTTCGTGTCGACAAGACAGAACAAAAACAGGGGGTTTGTCCTTGTTATTTTTGACCAGGGTTGCTAAAAATATTAGTTAACGTATTCTAAAACGTATTTCCCTTGCCAGAGGAGAAAAAGCTGCTTCCTGGGCATGCCCTGTGAGTGGCACCTGCTCACAACAGCTGAAGTGGGGAGGCTGAGACGTTTTTGGCTTTTATCACGGGATAATAAAAAGTTAAACACCGGATAAACACATCACGACGGTCTGTATATGTCTCTGCTGTTAGTGCTGTAAACTGGAGTATCCTCTGTAGTGCTTGGAGTGGATGAGTGTTACCTGGCCTTAGCTTTTGATCAGCACTTCCCATCTGCTCTGCAGGAAAAAGGAGCCAGGCAGTAATCCCACCTGGGGCTGGGCTACACCAAGGACCTATTGAAAATGTTCTGTAAGACTCTTCTTTCTTATTTGCTGGTATTCTGGCTGGTGTAGTTTGAATATCTTTCTAGTCTGGCTTTCTTTTCCACATTTCATTTTTTTTTTCTCACATTATTTTTCACAATGACTTGTGCCCAATTCCTGGCAAAGTCACTGCACCCTGGCAGCTAATGGCCCGCCTCTGTTGGAAGCTGCTTCTTCCCGGGAATCCAACTGGGTAAAGAAGTTGATGTGGCTAGGTGAAGAGGGCAAGATGTTTCTTAAGGAAGACAGAGACGTTTCTGAGGCTCTGGAGAAGAAGTTGCATTTGGTCAAGTCGAACATGACTTTAAGTACTGGGCTGTCTGATCCAACATCATATCTCAACCTTGTTTTACAGGGAGTTGTAGGCATATGCGCCAGGCAACCTTCTCTCTTTTCGACCTGTCTTCTCTTTGCCAGCACCTTCAGGGCACAGCTGCAGGATTTCACGGAAACGTGCCACTAGAGGGCATCTACACATCCCCACAACTGTCTTGTAAGCGTGGTCACAATTGCAAAGAAGTTAGTGAAGCATTTACAGACCAAGTTATAAGATATCGGAGCTCAGACAGCACCCGCTGCTTTGTTGTCGTTGTTTTGTTTTACTGAACACACCATCCTCCTTGGGGTCCTCAATGGAAGATCATGCTGAGATGCTTTAGTCAGCAAAGCTTAAGATGCAGCAATAAGCCCTGAAGGTGACAAAGGCACAAGGTTAGAGAAAAATGGATATTTGTTTTCATGGTAAAGGAAATGGATTGTTATTATTTGAAACTATACTCCCAAACATCAAAATTCACAACCTTTCATTTGTAAGATGGTTATTTGACAGCATTTACGTGAAATATCTATTTTACTTGCAGTCCCCATGGCTTGCATTGCATTGTAAAAATGGAGCAGACCAAATGTCAAGGTGTTAGTTGTGTGTCCAACTGGCTGACCGAGCAAATGCATCCTTAATACATGGGTATTACCATGTTAGCACAACTTCAAAATGCAATTTGATATACATGTATAAGGGGGCCTGAACACAAGTCCTGTTTAAAGATGAGCCTTGGAATGATAGACAGGATTAAATACAAGAAAAACACAAGGAAAAAAAATCCTGTCAAGTCAATGACAGGATTCTGCATTGCAGAATTCTGCAACTCTAGATGAAATTTCAAAATGATTTTGGCAAAGATCAGAGAGTACCTTGATTGGAATGATGTGTTTTTGAAAAAGAACTGTAAGGTTCTGATTCAGTAAAACGTTTGTTTACAGGAACATTCACTGATTTGTGCTACTGAGATGATTAGACAGACGCATATATATACAGTCATTCTGTACATATGTACATATATGTACACATATGTACAATATTCTGAGTCAGGCCTGTAGTAAAGAAAACTTCCTTTACTGTACTGAAAGGAATTCAGTGCTAAATATTCTTGAGTTGTATTTGTATACTGAATAAAGTTAGCCATCAAAGGAGATAGAATACAAGTTCCTGCTTTCTTAAAGCTTTATTCATATAACTTACCTCAAAAAAGTGTTTAATTGCTACATCTTTTTTTATATTTTGGAGTGTGCCTCATTCAGATTATCTCTAGTGATAATAAATATCTAATAAATTTGGAGATTTAAATTAATGAACCTTTTACCAGAGATGCCAAGGAGACTAATTAACATTGCTAGATCCTGTTGTTTACATTTTGGTATGAACATGCCTGGACTTCAGTGTTGAGGGAACTGAGGAGAGCATTCTCATTCTCTAGATTAATGGCCTTATTTACTATGCCTTACTTCTCTGAGAACTGGGGAGAGACAGAAAAAAAAGTGGTTTTCTCACAGATTTGATTATTTACATACTTCAATTCAGGTGCACTCACTTCACAGGTTAGTATTTAGCTTTTCCAAGCCTTGACTTCATGTGTGAGGCTTTAGGAGCTATGGGGACCATGTGTGGTAGCTGCTGAACCACCTCTGTACACACTGGAGCCGGGGGACCTGGATGGAGCAAGTTAAAGTTAGTTGGAGACGGCCCTTGGAATAGGTGAGTGTGGCCACGAATTTATTCACATAGGGCTGGTCCCTCCTCTGCTTTCTCTTGTGTGTAGATCTCTTTTCTTCTCCAAGGGAAGGCTCTGCAGTACTGCCACCTCTAGAGAGGAGGGAAATTATTTGATTTCAACTGTATAAATGAAAACTTGAATGGGTTCCACAGCCAGGAGCCAGATATGATTTCAGGTAAAGGATGTCAACAATCCCACCCGTCCAGTCCTGACCTCCATAGGCTCCATTTTTGCAGCTAGAGGATGACACAGCCCACACTAATGCAGGTTAAGCCTCCTACCTGACCTTCCCCAGATTCTGGACATGCCATATTGTGCCAAATCCTTTATAGTGGCTTTGTGATGTGCGCTAGTATCTGCTGGAGATGCCGAGCTGAGGCATGAACTCATTTCACAGAGGGCTCGACCTGAATTCCCTGAAGTGAGAGTCTAGTCCTTTTACTCACTGAGCTCCCTCTTTTTGTAGTTAATCAAATCCTAAATCCTCTGAAGTGAAAAAATGCACATTTTGTTTTCAATGACTTGCTGAAGCTGAATGCTTCTCACAACCAGCAAGGCCTATGAAACTAGTATTTATTAAGGATGAGTGATTTCTCACACTTATTCTGTTTCTATCCAAGACTGCCAACTTGGTCCACCTGGGCCTCAGAACTGAGATATCACATTTCCCACGTCTCATGCCTTCTCTCTACTTGCCCTGCATTATTTATTATGGCACTGAGTGCTCCTGGGGTTCGCTGTCAGGCAGGGTCAGGCTGCTTTGGGCTCACCTCTGCCGTAGCAGAGAGCTGCAGGGAAGGCTGCTGCGCTGGGCAGTTTATTGAACAGGCTCATACTGCTTTTTTACCCCTTCCTTCTGGAGCAAATAGGAGCTCAAAAGCCTCCAGCACACACTGGGGACACTCGGAGGAAACTGGGAACAAGGATGAGAGCCTGGAGCTTCGGGCTTCTCAGGAAGATAAGAGAGAGCTTAATTGGCATCTCTCTCAGAGCTGTTTTGGCTATCGATTCTTTCAGGGCAGGCGAGGGAGGGTGCAACATCCCTGCTGGCAGTAACACCCTTAATGACAGAGTTGATCAAATCAGTGTAATCCATTTGGGCCTTTCTTGCCAGGTTTGGAAGGCCGCTTGTAAAAGGGTTTCAGCAAGTCTTCACTCAAGGGGGTTCCCAAACCAGCTCAGAGGGGGCAAGAAGAGAGTGCTATTTAGTACAAAAGGTCTGTTGCCATCTCTCGCTTGCTAACTGGATACCATCCCCAAATCCCTCCAAATTGAACATGTACGTGGTTAACGCTGATTTGGAAATTTTGCTGTACCATCTTTTGTCACAGTAAAATAAGAGTGGCAGTGACCAGGCCTTCAGAGACACTTTGCTTTCCCTACACCTATTATATTTCTGTAGCTTGAGAGGCGCAGTAGCTGATTGTGATAGAAGGAAAAGGTAAACAGACATTTACAACTCGGGAAAAGATGCTTCTAGAAAGGGTTGGAGAGGTGCTAATTTTCACAGTGTTTATTTCAGAACAGTTCTAAGCGATGCAGAGCGTAGCCCCAGTCTTTCTGCCATGGTGAGGATCACGAACTGCTCTATGAAAGCTGATATTTGGATGAGATCTTCAAGTACAGCTAGCAATAAAAGAAGCCGAGGGCACATATTTCCTCCTTGGACTGCAGAAGAGGGACAGACACTTCCCATATCTTAAAAGGCAAGTTTCACATCTTAAAAATTTGGGTCACTTACTTCTTTAATTAAAAAGCTGTTCCTTTAAAAATGTTTCTAGTGAGATGTACTGCAGCCCTGGGAGATGGAGGGTTTTTTTGTCTGAAACCTGTATCATCCATCAGAACGTGCAGCACAAAAACAGCTGGGTCTGGTGATTGAGTCTTCGTAACTGAACTGAACATTTAGACTGTCTTTTTCCATCAAATGTGTGATTTAACAGTGCAGCAGTGGAGGAATCTAGGACAGTCTCTGAATTGCAGATTTCTGTACTAGCTGTCTGCAAAGCAGGAAGAAAAAGAAATGACAGGCTGCTGGCAGAAAAAATACAATGATACTACAATAAGCATACACCACAGTTCATTTGATGGACAGCAGTGCCTACTCCCATGCAAAAGGGCTGGGAATCATGCAGATTAGTTCCTCGTGCTATGTGTGCAGAAATCCCAATATTCTCTTCTCGGATATTTTGATCGCCATTCTGTTTTCCTCTGGTCATTTACTAATATTGGAAGTGACAAACTGTGAAACCAAAGTTGCAGGAAAGGCATTGTATGTTTGCAAAAATTTTAGCCTGCACGAGTCCTTTCTGCAGTCTTTCCTCCTGCAAAGCTTCCCATAGCTTTATGTGTGTCTATATGCATGCCCACGCACGTGGATTCCCAATTGCCACAAGTGACTCTGTCCCTTTTTTTTTGCATCTGTCAGGATGGGAGTCTGTACAATGTTTTGCTTTGTGCTTGACTGAAAGCTTGAGAAGTTAAAAGCTTTTAGAAAATTCTCAAAAAAAAAAAAAAAAACATGTAAATGAAAACACATGAGAGATGTGAAAAACAGAAATAATGCAGCATGCTGTAACATTTGGAAGCTTTCGCTCTTTTAACCAGTGTCAAAGAATCTCGGTAAGAATGGGACCCCCATAATCCACAGGGCCTCCATAAGAAACACAGCAACAGCTGAACAGTGTATGAGAGCAGAGGCTTCAGGGAAAATCTCCATGAAAAATAAAAGGAGGGGAAAGAAGAAGAAAAAAAAATGAGATTTTTTTTTTAAAGCTCTGTACAGATGCGATGACAATTTGATGAATCCTTCTGCTTTTTTTGCTTTCATGCAAATTGATAGTCTGCTCTTGGGAAATGTCCACAATGCTCGTGAGCATCTTATTTTCTGCTCTGAGTTACAAGCTGCCTGGAACAGCTAAGAAAAGCAGCAACATGGAAAAGGGAAAAGGTGTTTAGTGATGTCAGGAACTGTAATTTGCTGGTGGTGCACACACTTAGAAGTAAGGACCACATGCAAGCTCGCACTGTTAGACAAAGCTGTAGCCGAACCAGTGCCAAGCACTCAAAAGACTGCAAGCTTTGCCTCTCAGAGAAATGAGGCTGTTACAAAAGCGCGGGGCTGTTTCAGGCCATGAGTGATGCGCTGTTGTGATTTGCTTTCTGGTTTTTGACATGCTGTGGGTTGTGTTCACAAGGTTCTCCTTGCAACCACAGAGTTACTTCTTGCATTTTTTACCTGACACCTGAGTTTCTCATGTTCCTTCAGCTCCTTCAAGAAAAGATCGAGAGTGTGGCCTTTAAGGAAACTAACAAATATGATAAGTGTCAGAGTGAAGTCACAAACACTGAAACTATTTTTATTATGATGAGTTTGTTACATACGAATAAAAAGACTCAATTATACTGGTATTTGCTCGCTCTCTAAGGCCTTGAATATGTAAGCATTATATTGCAATTTTGTTGGCAGCATCAGCTCCACTCTGACCCCAGTGGGCACAGTTAGCCTTAAGAAGCAGCGTGTAGTTAATGCCATTTCTACTGACTTATTTTGTAGCCTGTCAATGTGGGAATGCGTTTGCATATTTTGCTCTTTATTTATCAAATCCTCTGAGGATAAATATGGTATAAGGGTCATAAATGTGGAAAATTTATGGAAAAACTTTTGCTGACTGGACTTGAACTGAAGGGTATTTTGAAGCTGACCTTATGACGAAGTACTGTCACCTGGGTGTTTTGGTCCAGAACATGTTGGGTTTGAACATCTATAGGCTTGAAGAAATACAGTCATTTACACCCATGGAAAGTAAGTGAAGGTGGGTGTAAGATGTGACTGCTCTCATGTGGTAACATTTCACACCCACACTGAACAGGTGTAAGTGACTATACAAGGTACAGAGCACGGGAAAATCAGACCAGCTGTTATTAGGTCCAAGCCACAAGCCTTGCTGCTAAACTCTGAGCTAGTCTGCCATTGAATAAATGAATTGGTAGAACACAATAAATGCCCTCTGTGGAAACTCAGCTTATCCCAGCAACAGAGCTCCTTTAAAAAACAGCCCCTTGGCAAGAGTTCAGTCTTCCACACACAGCAGCAGCCATGAGTTTGGATCGGGGACTTGAGTGAAGACTCATTCTGATGAATTTAAATTCTACTGTCAGGCTGCATACGAGTCTGATACCAGGTTTCTCCTATAGTCATAAAAGGGATGGGGTGTGCAGCGAAAACTGGCAGTTTTCCAATTTTTCTATGTAGGTAATGTTTGCAAGAGAATTTCTTTGTGGTTGTAGCTGTCTACACAAAATTAAACAAGCTTTTGCCTTAAATAAGGCAAAAAGTTAGGAGCTTTGCCTTTTGGTCTACACAAGAGCATTTTACCAGCATGGGTTTTAAAACTCTGGTGTGGCTGTGAAAACCGGAACACAGTTGCTTAGCCTGTGTAGACATCAGAGAAATGCAGCAATGTTTTGATCAGCAGTGCAGCAGTCTGAAAGTTCACAAGGTGAGAAGCACTTCTCGACAAGAATACGCATTGCAAAATGTATTTGGAAATAACATTTTTTAATTAAAAGCAGCATTTCTGATCCTGTTGGCAGTAGCTATGAGGCATAAGTGAGGATATCTTTTCTGACAGGAGATGTTTGGGGTCTTGATGTAAGAGACTGCAAACCAGTCTCAAGTCTGCTTGAATAATCAGATTAGGAACTTCCATTTTCGGCACACATTTCTGAAGAGGCACATGCAGGTTTGGCACAGAGCACTCGTTATTGCCAATAGCAGAGCTGACTTCAAGAGTTTTCCTGCATTAGGGAAATCAGTGAAGATATAAATACAGACCCTTCATGTGGATCCATGCTGCAGTTTCATAAGATGTAGCTTTTGGTGGCACGACCAGCTTTAAATGTTCCAGCTCCTCCTGGCTCACGAGTCTTGTTCCTTCTCCTTCCCTCCACTGCTCTGCGCTGCCTGTTTGTGATCCAGATGAGAAGCAAACCAAACACTTTTTATTTTTAGCAAGGATGACTACTTTGCCGAGCAGCCCCATAAACAGTGATGAGGCATGCGTGATAGGTGGCGAATTTCAGCATGAAGGTGGTAGTATGTCACTAGGAGCAGGGCTAGGAAGGAGGTGGGATTGTCTTGCCCTGGCACGGTGCTGCTGGCAGCATCTTGTGAGGCTGTAGGATGCTGGGGCAAGAGTGTCATTGCAAACTCCACCATGACATCCTTGACATCCCCATCCTGGAAACCAAAGCACAGCAGTGCCTTGCTCAGCTATCCCCAAATGGAGACTAATTTTATCCAACCTGAGAAAATGCATCTTGGATTAACTACTCATTAGCGCTCCTTCCGAATTAGCATAAGGAGCCCTCGGCTGCCAGACTGTTCCCGGTTTAGATCCAGCTCCTGTCAGGCTCACAGCTTCCATTCCCGCACTGGCAGCAGCGTTGCTCTCAGAGCCACCTCAGGGTCACAGCTGCCTCCCACGGTCACAGCCCAGGCCCTGGGAATAACCCGTGCTGGAGCCGCCTGGGAAGGCAGCAGCCTCCCCTTGGGAAAAGCAGGGGACCCGGCCTATGCCAGGCTGGAAACACGGTGCACAGGAGCGGATGGGGCCATCACCTAGATGGCCACCCCTGGTGGTGACCCACGATGAGGGCAACCAGGGCAAGTGTCACCTCACCAGCCTCCAAACCAGCCTAGAACGGTGATGGAGACATCCGGGCCGGGCTGTCGGCGCTTGCTGTCCCCACCAGGCCGGGGGGACGGGTGCAAGTGACAGACGCCTTTGCAGTTAAGCAGTCTGCGTCCTCCTCCTTTGCACCTGGCTGCCAGTCGCCCCCTGATCGCCCCTATTTGATCAGGTACGAGCGCTGTTTGCTCGCCTGCCCTCACACCGGGCCGCTCGGCCACCCCGCTGCTCGGGCCGGCAAGTACCTGATAACGGGCCCTGCTGCTCCCAAAGAAGGGCCGTGGAGACCGCCCCGTGCATCACGCAGGCGGCTCTGCGGGGAGAAAGCCGTGTGTGCGCTCACCCTCGGGACCCCAGCGCGCCTGGGGCTTGCCTCGGCGTTTGCGGGACCTCACAGCTTGGCAATTAAAGGCAGGACTGATCTCGCAGGCCTTCCTGCCGCAGAGTCTTGGTCTTAGTGCGTCTTTTCTTGCCAAAGCTCAGTCCAAATACAGTGCTGATTAGCTCTTAATGAGCTGCCGTATTTTTTTTTTTTTTTTTTGCTTCCACCAAGATGTTGACCTCTGCAACCAGCAGGTAAGGGAAATGTCCCCCATTTTAAAGAAAGGCATTTTCAGTTTTCTTTTCACCTCTCACTCCAGCACCACCACCAGCGGAACAACTGGGGCTGCTGCTCTCGGTTTATGTCACCATCTTTGCTGGGAATTCATCTCACTACTGTCACCGTAAATTAGAGATTGCCTTATTCCATTCAGCTACCTATGTCCAAATCAGAAGAGCTGCGATAGTCACAGAGAAACCTGCAGCGCTCTCTGCTCCTTTGGAGTGTGTCACCACAAATCATCCCAGCTAAAAGGCCATATGCCACTTTGAGCTACATTCTCCCCGTTAATAAAATGCTTCAGATCTTAATGCCTTAGGGCAGAGAGACGAGCCTCATGGATCGTGCTTTATCTATTGCAAAGCGCCAGGTAAACCGATAGCTTTACATGGATGATGATTGATTTACCTTAGTTCTTGCTAAGGAGAGAAGCAGATGAAAAATAATTTTTGATGGTTACTCAATGCTTTCAGCATTGACTCAAAAATAATCAACAAAGGAGGATACTGAGTTAAAAAGCCTGACATTTTACACATGTAAACATGTATTTCCCCAAACATGTATTTTCCCAATATATGAACATGTTATTTCCCCAAAGAAACACACATACATATTTACAAATCTAGGAGGAATCTTTACCTCATTTTTCATACGCATTTTACATTCATGTTTTCAAGCTATCACTAAAAAAGGTAGAGAAGTTATTTAATTCAAAAGAGCAAAAGAGAAGCCAAATCTCCATTTAACCAGAAGACTTGAAAAATTGGAACTTTAGAAAGCACTTCATAAAAATTAGCCAGTTATACTAGAGCTATGGTAAACTAGTCTTGTTGATAATACAAATAATTTTAGCGTTTTGATCTTGGAAGGCAACCAGGGCAGGATGGATGCTGTAGAAGCGCACAACTGTTGCTGCTACAAAAGATTCTCCTAAAAGAGATGGAGAATGTCATCTTTGCTGTCTTTAATGGAAAACTGAGAACTTGCTACTGGCTAAAGAAAAGAGGTCCAGAGTATAGGATGGGTCACAAATAGGATTGTTCGCAGTTATATATGAGTGTATAAGACAAGGTGAAAATTAACTTATGTTCTCCTAACAGGATAAAATAAATATCTTTCTTATGGCAGTAGGCTTATTTTATTCCTGAATTATTAACCAAAATATGTGACAATTAACAGAGAACAATTAAACAATTCATCTCAAATTAGGGCTCTAACACTCAGCCTATGGTCAGTAGTAGTCTTAAGTTCTTTATTTTCATCAATATTCAGTTTTAAATGGTTTAATGCTGCCTCTGATTGCCAGGTCCTAAAATATGAGTCTTCACACTTCTGAGTCACCGGAGTAACTAAACTGTGACTTCAGTATCAGAGAGTTTCCTGGGAGTAAAGCAAGCTGCGGCCGCAAAAACATCTGAGTCACGATTTCCAGGGTAATTCAAGCCCACCCCTGTCAAAACTGAACAAACTCCCACCTTTCCCCTCTTCACCCCACCAGCGCTGTGCAGCAGCTCCCCTCCATGCTAGCTGGGCGGTTGGTGCCCCAGTTTCAGGTCTTTTCTCTGACTGAAGGTAACTCACCACTCCAGCCTCTTCTGTCAGCATCAGCACTGGCTTCCATAAAGGCAATTCCCTCAGATGTTCCCCTCCCCATATGTCCTCTTGACTGAGTGTCCTCAACCTACAGATCTACAGATGATCAGGCCTATTAGCCAACAGCACCAAGTACCACAGACTTCCCCAGTAAAACGTGTGATGTAAAGGGCTGCAGATACATCCTTAGCTAGACCTTCTTTGGAAGTGAGGGGCTACAAATAAAAAAAAAAACACAGAAGCTGGAAATCAGTAGACTGAAAATGTCTTTGGTGTCAGCGTAATGAGCTAACCACTACAATAACCACAATAAGTGGCAGAAAAAGGAGGACATGTTTTGTCACATTGAAACAAACAAAGCATCCTTCATCTTTGTTCCTCCTCGAATTTAGCAAAAATAAATAAATAAAATAAAATAAAATAAAATAAGCTCTAAAGTTTGTTTAAAGGCAAGAATTGAAAGAAACTGTGGAATGCTTTCCTTTCTTTGCATTTGATTTTCTGAAGTCTTTGCTTACTTCTTGAGCCTTCTAGGATTGCCTGGGCTAACAAGAAAATTTTCTAACGGTCTTTGTGATATAGATTTTTCTTTCCCACAGAAAACTATACACAGGGAGGAGATAGGAAGTAAAGGTGCAGCGTGATGGGTGTTGTCCTACCAAGGGTCTAACAAGTCTTGCAGCTGGGCAGCAATACACCCTGAGGATGTACTGTGCTCCTGGCACTCTTTCTCCAACAAACATTTCTCCTGGAGCAACTTTTATTAGCAGAAGCTGTGAGAATCTGACTCCAGCCCTGGTCCTGTCTAGCTGCAGAGTAGGCTGTGGGCACAGAACCGTCTCAAAGGCACAAACAAGGATCGACAAGAAAACCCCATTTTCTGAAGCCAAAAATCAAAACTCAATCACAAGTTCCTCAAGGAGACACTCACCCACCCAGGTGCCTTTGGCAGCTCTTGCTAGAAGTTTTTCTATCAGAAAGCAGACTTGAAATATTCTCTTTTTGACTGGCGTCCCCGTGCGTGTCAACATCTATTCCTTTGGCAGAGATGTGGCTGCACCACAGCAAATTGACATTACTATAGGGAAGGAAAATCTAGGCAGAAAACACTTTTGAAATGCCTTCTCTCCTCAACCAAAGAGGTATCAATTATCATTAGCAATTGTAAAACACTATTGACTATCTACATTACATCAGTCATGCTTCTTTCTTACATTTTTTCCCACTTGTCATGTTGAATATATCTGCTTGCAAGAAGATAATGAGCCTAATCTCACCCACTTTCCGTCCTGCAAGTCAGGCATAATGCAATTCTATTAGTACCAAACCTATGCAAGTCATTGTGCAACTCCGGTTCTTAAGATTTTCACCACAGCCTGGAAATGACTTGTGCTATTTTCAGAAATTAACCAATGCTCCAGCTTGCCGGGGCCCTTTCTGAGGGATTAAAGCCAGTACCGTTGCTTTTGCTTGAGTCTTGTAAAAACAGTGACGGCAGAAAAAAATCCTCAAATTATGTTGGAGTGAAAAAGAATCTCCATGATGAAAATAGACAAAGGGTTGCTTGTATGTGACAAGGCTTATGTACAACCTGGACGCCTTCAGTCAGGCTGTGTATGGGCACCGAGATCTGGTTTTGTTAACATTAGCCACAAGCCACAAGAGTTCAGCGGAGCTTCCCTCAGGAGCAATTTGTAGAGGATACAGGTGAGCCTGTGAATCAACTGTTTTCTTGCATATGCCAAACACGCAGAGGTCCTTCACTGGGGCTTTCGGTAGTCTAAATAAATTAACATGAGGCTTTTTTTGGGTACTCAACTTCTTTAATCTAGTCAATTAATTTTAATACATAAATAACCAACAGTGAACAGAGCACAATTATTCTGGAAGAGGTCCTTAATATTTTGTACATTCTAATCCCTGAGTACTGCACGGGTGAAGGACACGGTTCTTTCTCTTTGAGGTCTAACCACAGGCCAAAATTGTACTGTTTTGTTTGACAGCAAATTGCACAACAGATAGATTAACTTCATAATTAAATTTATTGTACAAAAAAAAGAGGCCAAAGATAGTTTCTGGTTTGATTTCAAATCATAGAATCATAGAATCATAGAATGCCTAAGGTTGGAAGGGACCTCTAGAGGTCATCTAGTCCAACCCCCCTGCACATGCAGGGCCACCTAGGGCACATGGCACAGGACCGCCGCAATGAAGTTATTCAGAATCTTCTATGGACTTCAGATGGGGCCCCGAATTTGCTGAACATTTAAAAGTTGTGGGTGGAGATGTTGGCCGCTGGCCACCCGGTAGAGTGGTGCAGGAGGGCAGCTGGAGAGCAATGGTGGAAGCTTTTCCTGAAACAGGGCTGGGTATTTGCCCTTCAGAGCTCATTGTAAAATGAGTGAGTCTCTATTCCTCTGAAACCTTCCTCCTGTTTAGCAGCGGGGGACAGTGAAAGACGGCAAGTCTATTTGCAGTGTTGCTAGTGGAAAAGCAACTTATGCCTAGTGTATTGGCTGGTGCTTAAATACAGTGCTCCCTTGGTGTGACTATACCCCGGCTTCCTGCTCTGCCTCCTGTGCCTTTGAGAGCTGCTTGCATTTAAATGGTCCTACCTTGGCTTTGAAGTTAATATTTCTCCAGGGGAATGAAGTGATGTACTTATGCCTTCAATTGTTTGTTTGGGGACAGCTGTTTGCGAGACTGGCTCAGTGAGGAAATGGACTTCTTGGAGTTCTACATTCACCGTAGTAACCCGTAGCATTTCTACAGCCTCTCTTCTCTTCAAAGTCCTGCGCTAAAACGAGATGATTAATCACGCTGATGAGCGCCTGGTAGGCCATCCTTTTGCAAAGAAAGCGTTTTGTTCTGTAGAAAACAAACAGTAATGAGAAGCTATTAAGACCACACTATCCATTTACTCCCTCTGAATCTACATAGACTGAAGCTTCAAATAACTTACAAGAAGAAAACAAAGGCACATAAACTTGTAGTCTAAATAGTACTCTCGCCTCTCCAGCTACCTCCAGCGTCAGACCGTTGCTTCAATTGTCTTCACATTTCCTAACATTTGAAAATTAAGAAGATGCAAAGAAGAGTAGCCCAGGAATTCAACTTCTTATCCGCCTGGCTTTTAAGGCAATCACTGCTCAAACGCACTGTTGTTTTGTGAGGCAGCCAGACAGGCCAGAACAATAGCACCCTGTATAAACTTTCCCCATTCACCTCAAAGCGGGCAGGTTCTAGCACCTCATTAAGATGGTTTAAGTACTAAAGCTGCCATTTTGTTGTTGATTATCATATCAGAAACCTCCACCGAACACATATAATTGGTGCAGCCACAAGCCCTGACATGTCCTTAGTTTTCATGGAGGAGCGGATCTCAATTTTAACCTTTCTACACACTGAAATCATCAGTCAAGTGGTCCTTGAGCCTGGTCTACAGCTGTCTTTGTTAACACAAAGGTCTTTCCTTCTTTTCTGCTTCTTCACTCCTGTTCGATAGACCTAACTTTGTTTTATCTTGCATTGATTTTCTACCTCCATAATGTTTGTTCCTAGGATCACAGCCTTACCCTTGGAAAAAAAAAGAAAGAGAGAAAAAGAAAAAAAGAAAAAAAAAAGCAGTTAACAGTTTTGTGTTGATGCAATGTGATATACAGGTTAGAAGGGTGATTTCCCATTTCTTCCCCTCACTGTCTCGTTCCAAGGCTCACTGCTAGAGTTAATATTAATTTCTTCCTCTGCATCTTGTTAGTGGGGCTTCAGCTCAGCTAAGAAGAGGCTTTACTGGCATGACAAGCAGTGCATTCAAGCAATGCATCACCAAAGCATAGGGAGAAAAGAATCACGCTACTCTTAGCATGAAGCAGTAGCAGCCTGAGGTTGGGGAGCTGAGCTCCATTCAGCCCCCAGGCCTGTGGCCTTGCACGGGACCAACCTGAACCAGCTCCCGTGGAGCTTTTAGCTGACCCTGGTAGCTGAGACGGGGAAGGGGAAAGATTTGTTAAGCCAAGAAAATGCCAAGCCCACAACACCTGTGCGGTAGCTTGTGAACTGCCTGATTTGCACTCAGATACCATCAATGTCACTGTGTTACAAATGCCTACATAGACAATTTAGGAGACTGGAATCCAGTAGGTGCCTTTAAATAGGCAGATGGACAGATAAGATCTCTTTCTACCTGCTTGCTTTGCCTATCCCGTAAATGTTCTCTTTCTGGTCAGCCCACCCATCTGCATTTCCACAGGACAGCACGACTGGGCTAGTAGCTAGGTGTTGTCTGAGAGAGGCAATATATGACAATACTAGACCAGTCTTGCCACAATAGCTTGCCCTTGTCCCTGCTTGCATCCCAGAACTGTGCATTCTGGAGTGCATTATTTCTACCTACAAATGACACCACATTACAGGTTAGACACACCCTTTCTGGTTCGTAGAGTCCCTGCAGATTGCTGGAGAATAGAGGGCTATTTTGTGCTACCTCACGCTGCCCTAGGAATCCACTGCTGACCAGAAGAGGGGACACTGAGCTCAGTGCACCTCAGGTCTGGCCTGAGGTGACCATTCTTATATGTTGTTAACACGATGCTGAAGTGGGAGAGTGACTAACATTACGGTGAACAGGCAGAGAGTCTTGTCGTGCTGCTCCTACGGTTAGGCATGGGCAGCTAACGCTATGGCAGCGTATGCTGGACACCAAGGGGGTTTGTGCAGCTCCTTGCAGTTGTGTTTGGGCGTGAGCTTTTCCCCATATGCAGGTACTGCGGACACCTGTTGTTAGCACTGGCTAGTTTATCTAGCGTAAACAGAAAGTAATTCTATTCAGCTGAATTGCCAGTTTGTCTATTGACTCTCTTAACAAAGAAACCAAATAGGGTCAATTACTAAGGATACTTCTCAGAAGGGAGAAGTGGAAGGGGGAAGAATGCAATGGATACATGAGGTTCTGTACTGGGACCACTAATCCCTCTGACATGGCACACAACACCACTCCTCAAATACTAATAATCTCATATGCAGCAGTTCAAATACAAACAATCTCATATACAGCATTTTGTTGTTGTTGTTTTTGTTTGCTTATTTGAGAGTGGAAGGCTGCTGCTTTGGCTGAGTTATCCCATCTTCCTCTTCCCATAGGAATAATGTCAGCTGGAACAAAATAAAACCTGCTAATGGGCTTGCTATTGTTATGGTCTCAGAGTCATATTTTCCAGTTTCCGAGCTCACACTGACTGACCACGGTTTTGAGTTCAGGCACTCAAGCACACATGCAACTTTAGGCATGCTTGTGAAAGCTTGTGGCACGTGAACCTGTTACATTCCACTGACACGACTGTTCTCTGAACTGGGTAATGTGGTAGGTGCACAGCTGAAAGGGATTTTTATTTTTAAGCTTGAAAATGTTCCTTCAAGCTCATCCATGTCTACTAGCTACCTCTAATCTTCATTTTTCCTGAACTCTAAGATACATTTTCACCTATGGCACTTAACAAAGAGCAATTCAGTGAATGCAGCTTATATTAAAGAAATGAAAAAAAGTCCCAAACAAGCCAAGAAACTTGGTATCTCTAGCTAGCTGCTGTCATATAGGTCAGAGTTTATCTATGATGAGAATTGTAAGCAGTGGCCCAAGAGGAATTTTCTTATTCCTATACATGAGTTCATTGCTTCTTTTCACCCACATGAACTTTGGAAGAAAGGTACATTAACAAGAACAAGCATTCTGAAATAAGTTTAGTATGTGAGGCTATTCAAAACTGATCCAAAGTATGGTAAGACCATGCTTACACTAACTGCTAGTTATTAACATTAAAGGTACAAGTTTCCAGTCCTTACTCATGCTGGAGCGCATCCGTGGGAGTTAAACCCTCTTTGACTCTAAGGAGGTCTTTGGGTGACTCAGTATTCATCAGTATGACTAAAAGTTACAGTCCCTACCCACTGGGGAAAAAATCTAGTTTTCTTTGCACTTCAGTTGTGTGCACGTCCCTCATTGCATTAAAAAAATGACCATGGTAGTTCTGCAATTAGAGGAGTGTGAAACTAGGGAGACGAGGCATGCCTGTTTTCCATGGCATTTGCGACATCTAAGGAACTGCCTTTGTCTAACAGTCCCTGTGTACTAATATTATAGGTTCCTTAGGCTAATATGGAAAAAAAAGCTGTTCCCGGAATGTTAACATGTGCTTATAACCCAGTAACAAAGCATGCAGAGCAGGATATGTGTCTTATGTGGTGTAGAAGAGAACTATGAAGAAGATAATCATGTAGATAAGGTTTGAGAAGAGGAGTAAAATCATCAGAGCAGAAATGTCCCCAGCTACCATTTTTTAATAATGACTTCTTGTAAAAGAGATGGAAGGGCTACATTTGGGAAAAAAAAAATAGACTAAGCAGCTAGATTGGGAGGAAGGAGAGCTTTGTGGTTATAACACTCTACAAGGACCAAGTCAGAATATCCGGGTTCACTTCCTTAGTGTCCCAGAGGCTTCCTGTGTGTGTTTGAACAAATCACTTAGCATCCTTATACATCAGTTCCCTCTTTATGCAAAAAGGTAGGATGTTTTGTTTGGACTGAAAGTTCTTGCCTCTTCACCAGTGTGTAGCTATTACACACAGCACCGTTGTTTCGCACATAATGTGTCATGATATCCTATAGAGAGATTTGATAAACTTACACGTGCTTTTGTAGAATTCTGGCTAGATGTCATTGAGGCACAACTTCTCTCAAGCCCTCTCTACAAAGTTTCTCATATGAGATGAAAAAGGAGAATTTCACAGAAAGGGATCCATCCTGAAGTAGAGGAGGAAAACATGAAGCTAAGTACAAACTGGTTGGCTACTATATTCAGTTTTCACAAGCAGTAGCACATCATTGCTTCTCCTGCACCCCTCCAAAGCAGTTCTTTCTAGGCACCAATATAAATCTTAGCGCTGTAATATCAGCAACTCAGCCTTACAAGACCTGCCAAGCTGCAGGAAGCAAAATCATCCTCACAGCCTCATTTAATGAACAGGTGGGACTGAAGCACAGGCTACATTCAAACTCAAATCACACAGGAACCCCACATAAAACTGGGAGCAGGGGTTCTCCTCAGCCTGCCTCTGACTCTGTTCACTAAGTATGGGCTTCATCCTATCAAAGTTTAGAAAAATAGCTAAGGAGTTTCTATGCATTCTCTATAAGTAATGGAAGGAATCAGTTGCCATAAGATCTACATCACTAGCCTAGAGGAACATATATCTCTCCACTGACTATACAAAGAACTTCACACAGATACTTGAATTTATGTGATGTAGGTGTTTTGCTGTCTTATTTTTTCATTGCATAATTCTTTTTTCCTCAGAAACAACTTTGGCCATAGAGCAGTAATGTTAAATGTCACAATCTTGCCTTAGATATTAATGGTATTATTTCTTTTGTAATAATTTAAATTGCTATTATTTTCAAGTAGAGGGACATCATTTGCCAAATGCCAGACAAGACATAGCCAGATTTCAGATTCTGAGCAAGTAAAGGAAAAAATCTTGAAATAACTGTTTTTTTTTTTTCCTATGAATCCTCAAATATTCTGTTGCAGGTTGGGAATTGTACACATGTGGCCAATTGTGTGAAGTTGTTTTAAAATTCATTAATCGTTGATAAAAATAGGGTGACAGGAAAAACATAAAAGTGAGACAGGGGATCTGACCCGGCATTACCAAGATAAGGAGGAAAAAAAGAGAAATGAATCTGTATGCTATGCACTGTCTCACACCTCCCTGTGTTCTGCAGAGCTCTCTTGGTTTCAGGGTAATCTAGTGTTGATAATTCCTATTCCTTTTATTTGGGGGGGATGGGCAGAATATAATAGTTTTAGCTAAAATGCAGTCCATCTGCTATCAAAAGCATTTAATTTCATTTTCATTTTGCATCATTTTGAACTAGGTGTTAGGGAAATGGCTGTGGGGAATGGCTGTTAGGGAAAGGCACGTGTGGATTGCTTTCAGCAGAGTAGAGCCACTCCCTTTAAAAGGGAGAAAAAGGAAAACAAAAAGAAAATTTACAGTATTAGGGTATTGTATTTTGGTATAGCCCTTGTCATAATTTTCGTCTTTCACCAGACTGGTCTCATTGCTATGTGAGACCCCTATGCAATATAAAAAGAGAAAGAAGATCACTATGGAAATAATGACATTATCTAGAAAAGTTATTTGGAAAAATTCATCTCAAATGGAGAAAAATGGGGAAAGTGGTCTCTCATAAGGGACACAAAAAACATTTTCAGATTTTTTTTTTTGGCTAGGTAATTATTTTTAAAAAAGGCAGAAAGGAAATAGGGGAAGAAGGAAGAAAATCTTTACTATATTTAGTTTACATGCATGCTTAATGCATAATATCCTTAGTGTTAGTAAGACAAGAATTATTAAAATAAGACTAGCACTTTTTATTTAATAAACAGAATTTTCTCTTTCATTAAACAGAGATTTTTTTTAACAAATGCTGATGATTAGAACTGCAGATAAGACAGCAGGCTGTTCTCTTTGCTGACATGGATACAATACAAGATGCCAGCTAGAACGCTTCACCTGCAATGACTTTTCACTATTCTTAATTCCTTTAGGCAACAGCACTTCATGTGGTCTACATTTTTGTTTCAGTGCAGGCTGAAAAGAATTAGCCAATTTATTTTTGGCTTAATAAAATCAAATCACAAAGTGCATCTTTAACAGCAGTAATTTACTGACAATATGAATTGAAAATCCTTTTCCAGATTCTAGACTATGTTTATAATCACAATTGTTTCCATTTCTTTATGAACAATCGCCATGTTGTCTCTAGTCATCTTGGGTGTAGCTTTACAGAGGAGTTAACCATGGGTAGCTGTGACCTTAATCTCAGCACTGGGCTCAGCCTTCCTTACATGTTAGCAATTGCAATGGAAAACACGGACAAACAAGTCATTCCTCCCTGGTATTGCAGTGGCCACGGTCAGTCTTGTGGGGCTAGTTCCTTGTTTATAAGCCTTGCAGGAAGCTTATCTGCTTTGGGAGCAGATACTAGTATTAACTGTGGTAAAAACATGCCCCATTTTGACCCACCAGAAAAAAAATGTGGAAAGCACTGGAGGACTGATAGGCTTCCAGTGGGTTAATATGGGCCCCTTTATCGCAAAGTTAGCAGGTTGCTAACCTGAGCGAAAAATACTTGTGAGCTTTAATTTCTTAAGTGACATCACTATATGAAAATACCAAAAGTAGAGCTAAACTTAGGTCAGAGGTTTCTGCGTGTTGATGGAACTGCATTAGGGACAACAGTGAAGAAATTGATTACTTATGCAACTAAGATATCCATATAAGACATGGTGAAAAGACTGAATTATGTCCTTAATTACCATAAAGCATCTTCTGCCCACACAGGGTAGTACAAAAAAAAAAAAAGGACAAATATAAATAGTTATGTTAAAGATGATGCTCTTGTTTCATTTGAAACTTGAAACAGAAACCAAAATTACCCTGCAAATACCTCACGATTCATCTAGTGAAAACAGAATGTCTTGTCAGTCCTGTGCTTTATTTAAGAGATGAAAGAGCAAAAGGAAAAATCTCTTGAATATCCAACAATTATAAATAGTTTAATCCAATAGCTGGGGGTCCTTTAGTAGTAGGGTTGATTTCTGTTGTTTCATGCTATGTCTTAGGCTTTGCTTCCAAAGGACACTAAATCCAGTTACAGGGATCCTAGTATGAGATATAAAAAAACTTGTGGTCTGTGTATTGCTCTCTGCACGGTTAAATTTGTTCAGAAAAATGGTGAACAAAACTTTGCATTGGCAGCCTTCATGGCAGGTCAGATATTGCCTACCAGTCAGCATGAAATCATAAGCATAGGGAACTTGCATCAGTGTATTACACAGCCCAGTGTCCTTACAGAACCTCCTTTGGATTTACCATAAGATAAGTGTATGGACATACAGAGATGAAGCTCACATCCTAGTATAATTAAAGAAAAAATATTTTCTTTAATTGTGAGGAGGGTTGACCAGTGGGAGGAACTATCAATATTTGGATTCCTAGTCTCGCGGCATGTTCATGCCTAGACTGGATGTCTTTTTGGAAGATGTGTTTAGTCAAACACATGTTATGGGTATCAATTTAGGGGTAATACTGTGAGACTTAGAGTAGTGTTATGCAGAAGGTCAGTCTGTATGATACGGTAGCCTTAAAATTTGTTAATAATCTATGGGCAGTACTCTTCAACTAGAAGAATGCTGTCTTTTACATGGTGGAAGACTGTGCACAGGCCTAATTCAGTTTGGTTACATCTGTGTGAAATGGAAGCCCAGCTCCATTTCCTGCAGATCTGACTTTGGTCTGTGCCTATCTTCTGTGCTTCAGTCACAAATGAGTCTAAATTCTTACCTACTATTAAACTCCTGGATCAAGTCTAACGGGTCAAAAAAAAAAGCAGAAAGCAGCCCCTTTAGTGCCAAACTCTTCTCGGTGGCAGCCAATGACAGGACAAGGGGTAATGGGTACAAATTGAAATACAGGAAGCTTCAACTCTGTATGAGGAAGGACATCTTGATTGTGAGAGCGACAGAACAGGCTGCCCGGAGAGGCTGTGGAGTCTCCTCTGGAGATCTTCAAAACCCATCTGGATGCCACTGTGTGGCATATGCTCTGGGTGTCCGTGCTTGAGCAGGAGGTTGGACTAGATGATCTCTAGAGGTCCCTTCTGACCTCAGTCATCCTGTGACTCTGTGATACCATGGTCCTGTTCGTAGCTGTAACATTTTGACAACCCCATGAATACTGAGAAAGACTTGGGAATCACTCTTTAATTGATGGCTTGATTGACAGGGATATTATAATTTTCCATGATAGCATAAATTCATACTTGACCATTTGGTGACAGACACACCTAGGCACCACCTTCTGTTCCAGTCAGAATAGGTCACTGTAACTTGGAGAATTACAGTGCATGTGACTGTCTGCACAACTGTAACCCCAAGGGCAGCGTGTCGCTCACGTACTAATTGCATATAAACTGTTGCATTTCTAGGAAAGTTAAGAACAATAAGATATCTTTGAGACAGAAATTTTGGTGGTCAAGATACCCCAGCTTCATCTACACAATGATCTTTCCCACTGATGCAGGTGCAATGATGAATGAGGAATAAAAACACCAAGTTTGAGCTGAGCAGTGACAAATGGACAGGTTTTATTTGCATGGTCTGAAATAGCCATAGGTGCACTTGGCATCTCTCAGCTGCAGCACTACCCACTGCTACCCCTTGAGGAACCAACAGCCTTCCATGCCTTCCATGCAAGCTGAGAATTTGCTGTTGTAACTTCTTATTCGTGCTATGATACTTCCTGTGCTGTGCAACAGGAGATGTGAGCTGTTCTTATTCTGTGATCCTTTCTGTGCCTTCTAAAGACAGCAAACTCCTGGCAGAGGGCATGGAGATGGAAAATTACAATAATCAAGTCTGGAGAAGACAAAAGTGTGAATAAGACTTTCAGCAGAAGTGTGACTGAGACGGTGTTGAATATAGGGCAATATAGTGAAAGTGTTAATAAGCAGATTTACAAAGACAGGAAATGTGAAAAACAAAGGTAAGCTCAGGATCAAGAAGAGCACCCAGATTTCTCCTTTAGACACAAAATGGCATGAAAGATTTAAAATAACCAACACAAAAATTAATGACTTTTCCACAGTAGTCACCACTACTAATGAAAAAGATAAGAAAAATAATGATTGATCCTTGCACTAAGGCAAGTGGAATCTGCTTAACTTAAATCAATTTACAGCTACTTGCTTATAATAGGAACTTCCAAAGCTCCTCCAGTGGTGAGAGAGTGGAAAGTTTCACCAACCAGGTGGATCTCTGTGGAAAGTTTGGTGTCAACAAATCAGCATCCTATGCTAAGAGCCATTTTTGGCGGGGGGCAGTGGAGGACAGAAATCATGGCCAACTCGTTTATTCAGATTTTTAACTGTTTTCATTTTCTGAGATATTTACACTACCTCAGCTCTTGGTGAAGTCACAGGGTGTCTAGCAGAGTTCATCAAAGGCAGTTTACATGTTCAGCAATGGGACCACAGAAGTGATCCCCCAGTCCAACCACTCCTCAATCCTGTGCTGTCTCTGGGATATGGGTGGACATGGATTTGCATGCAACACTTTTTTCCTGTTCAGTCAGCTCCCCAGTATGTTTCACCATGCAACCTTGCAAATGCTGTGTCAGTTCACGCTACTAAAATAAGGCCAGAAGGATAGAGTTACATTTCTGAGTTTCTTGGCCTGGTCTAAAGCAGTTACTGCTCCCAGCCATCTACTTTACATTTTTAATGGATTTTTCTGCCTCTACCCAGTGACATCTATTTGTTTATGTATTTATTTATTTTCCCCCATCTAACTCCAGTGTTACCCAGGCCGACCAAAACTGGCCTGCAGCTACTTTTACAGGCCAAAGCAATGCTTCAGGAGCTAGTTCATAACGGATGAGATGGCTGGATTTGGTGTTGAGTGGACTGCTGAGAACAAAAACAGCCCTGATCATCCAAATTAAATTCACTGCTCCATGTTTCTCAAAATCCTCAGGGAATAATTTGCTCCCTAGGAGTCCTTTTAACAGTGGTTGTGCTTTAGTTGTCAAGTCAGATGCAGCGACTCAGTCATGGGGCATTTCTGGGATATCTCATGTATCCATTCTAAAAGAGGGATTGTATGCACACACAAGACAGTGACTGCAAAAACTGAGTTAACTGTGGTCTTGGAGATCACCTCTACCCTCAGAGTTTCACCTGTCAAGGCTGGGAGTTTGACAGTCACATTTTCCTATTTTTAATATACTTTTCTCTCCCCTGTTGCTGTGTGAAGCCACACAAACAGTAGGGAAAGCTGACTGAGTGGCTGGGAGGGGAGACTGAATTTGACAGTATGTGAAGTGCTGCCAGATGCACAACACACATAAATGGAAATCTCACTTCTAAAAGTTCCTCCCAGTGCGGCTAATATTCAGTATTGCCTTTTATCGACATAAATAAAAACTTGCCAGATAGAAAGGGAGCCTCTAGCTTCACAGTGCTTTTTTGGTACAGATCACAGAAAATATATGTGGCCCTGGCAGGTCATTTGACCTTGTTAACCCAAGGCATCAGCCCCCCAAAAACTTCAAAAGGGCTATGCAGAGCCTCCTAAGTCCTCCTAGAGAGGAAGATTTATGAAGGTAGAAAAACGGGTTTTTGTCTAAGAAGGGGCCCATGAGGGGCACGGACGGCAACCTCTTTTTTGAAGGGAGGTCTGTGCTGCCTTGGCCTTCAGCTACTTCTGTTCAGCGGCGTCAGGGAGCTTCGCGCCCACCACAGCCCAAGGGCCCTCCAGACTTTCCACCCTCCAGGGGCAGAGGCACCTCAAAGGTCCTAGTTGTAACACACGAGAGTAAGAACAAATGAAATATGGTTGAGCAAAGTAAGGGATGGATGATCGTCCAAGATCATATGTCAGATCATATTTCCTGCTGAGGTCAGTCCAAGAAGGACAGAAACTCATAGAAGCATTCCCCTTTGGAAAAGACAAAATAAGGCCAGTGCTTCACTGGAGTCAGAGTTCGGTGGGAGATGGGCAGCGTTATTTCCCACAGATTCCACTTAAAATGCTGTGGCAGTTAGAGCCGGCTCTACGCTTGGCCAACCCATAGCTATTTTTCGACTGCCTTGCCATAGCCTCTCGATCTGAGCAACAGAAAGGATGCTCTCTAAAATCTCCCATCCTTTCCAACTTCAGAGCTGCAGCAATCCAAGAGGTTTCTTGTACCAAAACCTGCTAAGTGCAGACATGATTTTTTCCAGAAAGAAAATGAACATATTAACGGGTATTTTCAGACTTCCTAGGCCAGGTTCCTCTAACCATAGGTTTCCAGCAATTCCATGTTCATCCTGGAATGGCTACAACAAAAAATAGGCCTAGTTGTGCCAGATACTCAAGAAGAAAACGTGACAGAGAGGGCAAGCTCTAAATTTCCTCATGGAAATCTCCCTTCTGATGTCTACCTCCTTCCTTGTGCCTAAAAGTAGTCCCAGTTTGGTAACTAAGACATTGTAGCTGATCCAGATTTCATATAAATTCCTAAATGCAAAGGAACAATGTACTTTCTTGGTATAAGTTATATGTAACACCTGCCAATTCCTTTTTGTCAGTCTAAACTGGCCTTGGTTGGTTTCCCATCAGTTTTAAGAGTTGTTTCACTAGTGTAGCTGTGGGATATGCACGCTGAACCAATAGGCAAACAGAAATGCCATTTCCTGTTGAGTTTAGCTCAGCTATGATCAGTACGACCACAAAAATGTCTACATTCTGTATTAAAATAGTAACATTGAGTTTCCTACCTAAACCCGCAGAAGCCAGGAAATTCACAATTAGGTTGTACTAGGCTACAGAATTAAAAAAAGAAAAGCTACTACAAATACTATCATCTGAAGGTCAGGACAGAATTTTACTCAGACTAAATTAACACTAATGAAAATGAGAGCTAAAATAAAGTATTTCCTCCAGCAATGCTGAAATACCAGTGCAGTGCAGGATCTGATACCTTAGCCAGGAAAGCTCTGACTGAAATAGTGGCAATTTTGCTGGAGGGTGCTTTGGAGGGCCAAGCTTGCTAAAAGCTGCAGGACGATCCCAAGGCCAATGTGAAGCCTTGGGCTGCTCGTTTGCTAAACTCTTAAAAGAGACACAGTCAACACTTAACTCCCACTTCTGTCTGTTATTTGTTTGTTTTTAACGTTTTGTTGTCACAAGAGCTTAAAGATTTTTTTTCTGCCTTTCCAATTCTTTCTGCAGGGCTGTTGACAGTTTTTGGTGCATACACATTTCCATTGTTTTCTCCCTATAACCAGTTAGTCAGACTTGCCCATTTGTCTGTGGGTTCTGCAAGTGGCAACAAAAGAGATTCTTTTTTCTCAACATAGGAAAATGTGATGTAAAATCACAAACAGTATACAGGGGGATTCAAGGACAGGTGTTCCACAAACAGCAATTTGTTTGTGAAATGGCCTAGATTTCAGCTGTGTCTCTGTTGTTTAAGCATGGCTTTAGCATAGGAACAACTGGAAAGCCAGTAAATGCTTTCCAAGCTCTTATAAAAGAGGAGTGATCAAAATTCTCCAGCTCAGAAAAAGCATTAAGGAGATGGGGAGAGGAAAACACGGTCATCACCTCTTCTTTCCGGGGGAGCTGGAGATTAGCGTGGGGGCAACACCTGTAGCACAGGGCTGCCGCACACCGGGAATGCTGCCTGGGTGGAGGGCTGGTCTTGTTTTCTTATTGCTGCTTGTGAGCTTTGCCGTGGGGCAGTGCTTTGAGGTACCTGCCAGTGCTAGTCAGAGGTAGCGCTGGGTGGTTATGTCAGATAACCTTGGAATAAAACTGGCTCTTTGGGCTACAAATTTGGGCAGTGCTGCTATGAGAGAGCCCTAACCTGTGCCTCCCTTTAACCCCTTATGCCGGTTTATCCAGCAGAGAGGAACAACTCACTCTCTTGTGGAACTGCTTTGTTGTACAAGGGCTCTGAAGAAAACACCAAATTCAGATCACAGCATCCTTGTTACCAGACTAGAGTATCTCCAGTGGGTGACATAAGTTGCAGGAGGGAAATGACTATCTCGCCTAGATATTTTCTACAAAAGTGAGTCCAGAACTCTGGGGCAGTAGTTGAGACGTGCAGCAGATGACTGAAAACAGAGACCAATTTATTGTCAGGAGATGACAGAACTGGCACGATGACTTTGAGCATGCCCTGAATTGCCTCTCTCTTGTTTCTTGATTCTCAGCCTGTGCAGACCAGAGCATTATGTCTCTGGTATCAGTATTACTTCTTGTTCATGCACTGATAAAGTGCATGAACTGATAAAGTTCAGGGAAGAGCAAGTTACTCCGAAGAGAGGATCTATGTCTTCAATATATGTATATCCACTCGTATATGTATTAGGCATAAATTCACACAAATTTGGGAAATCTTTGGGAACACGAAACTCCCATTTTGCCACTAAGTACATATTAGCTAAATATTACAGTAAAATGCAGGCCTATGTTACATTCAGAGGGAGATGATGTTGTATAGAACTCCTGCTTGATGAGCAAAGCCGCATACTGAACCTCATTCGTTAAGTAAAATGTGCGGAATAAGTCGCTACTCAAGCCAGTGGTCTTTGGGCAAGACTGTCAGCTCTGTACCCACCAGCATGAGACACAAAGCAAAGGGGGAATAAGCAGCAGAGGTACCAGGGGCGTACACAGTCATACGTTCCTCTTTCTAACCTCAGTAACCTCCTTTCCCCCACTCACAGCCCACATACCTCCACCCTCACCTCCAGCAACCAATGACTACCCGAAATGCCAACTGTGTTTGTTGGTTAAGCGGTTCGTGATGACTAATGGAGAGCAGGTTTAATAAACTACAGTGTACTTTTGTTATTGGTGGTAAAAGTAAATGAGGAACTACTCACGAGCTGCAGGCAAGCGAGTATTTGAGCGTAACACTGCGGAGACAAAATGGATGTGAATGGGTGAGCCAAAATGAAAATGGTAATTTGGAAGAAGCAGTATTAATAAGCAGAATTTGAATCTGAAAGTCTCGATATGTTAAATGAACGACCATTTATAACTGACTAGTTGCATCTAGTAACTAGTTACTAGTCATTCATGAGTAGTTCTCGGAATAGGGAGAAGTGGACAAAGTGAAAGAAAAAATATTTCAACAAGCAAAAAAAAAAGTAAAGAAATTGCATAGAAAAATAAATGGCTCTTTGAGAGTTTGCCATTTAATTTTCATGTAAAATGCACTATGCTTTTTTCATTGTACATAATGAGAGATTTTTCTTCTACGAAAGTTTTTTTTCATCTATCATTTAAGTAACATTCAATATTCTTTCCAATTAAAAAGCTAAAATATATATAGCATGAAGGGAAATAGGCTATTGAGAAAAATATATTTGAAACAAAGTAACTTCACCATTTTTTCCCCAACTCTCATTTATTTTTCCAGTCAGTTTTGACTCTTTGGTCAAAGATTTGGCAAATAAAACTCATAGAAGCCAAGGTTCAAACCCTACATTAATTGTGTTATAAACATTCTAGCCTATTTAATTAGCATGAGTAGATCTAGATCTGCTTGACTGCTATTTTCCTCCAAAAGACATGAAGCTGAGACAATCACTAAATAACATCATTTTGAGATCCAGGACTTCAGGAGAAGTCTAGGAGAATCTCACATTCATGAGATTCACGATAAACTGTGAAGACTGACAAAGCTAGCAGAAGATAATTCAGACTCTCGGCCCTGATTTCCCACATTTAACTTAGCTCTTTATGAGTACTGATATACACACTTATCTCTAAATCAGTGCTTAGATGCCCTAGAAGCCTATAAATCATATTGATGTAATATTGATGTAAACATTTGGTTGTAACAGATCGTAATCTCTATAGGGATTGTGATAGTAGGGATCACAGTGTCCCTACTGTGATGAGCTAGAGCTGTGATGACCAAGTCTTTCAAGCTTTGCCGTGGTGAAATTCCTTCTGGTTTGGAAGCAGAAACACCGATGCACGTTGAGAAAGCCTGTTCTCGCAGTATTTCCTGCATCTCTGGCAGAAAAGACTAGCACAAATCATATTATCTTTTTTTTTTTTTTTTTTCCTAATTCAGGGTTTCTGTGTTTCACAGTTCAGAAACTGTGAAAGGTTCAGAGAGCCCCTCAGAGCACCAAGTGCCTGAGCACTCAGCCAGACCAACCTCAGCCTCCTAAGCTTATTAACTCTGGCCATCAGAGCTTCATAGTTATATGACAGATAAGCAGCTATTTTTGTTAGAAAGACAGAATTTCATGGTCTTTTTGTTTCCTTTTAAAAAAGAAGTACGGGTGGCGAAGGGAGGTAGGGCAGGAGCGTGAGCGCCCGCCGCACGTGCAGACGGTGAGGTTTGGGCTGCACGTTTCTGTGTCCTTACGGCAGCGTTTTGCCAGGAACCCCATGCAATCAATTGCACAGACGTAACTATGCCCAACCTGAGAGGTTTGCTCGACAAATTGTAATTCAGCCTAAAGCGATGCCGTCTTTTGTTACACCCCTCCAAAGCTTTTGTTCGGGGACACGGCACTTGCATTTAACCATGCAGGCTCAGGATGCGCTTTTGATGTCCTCCCCGGAGCCCGCGTGGTCTGGAGGTGGTCAGTCTTGCTGGAAACCGTGCGGGCGAGGGACTGCTTAGCCCCTTCCCGCCCAGGGGAGCTCTGCGCCGGCCCCAGGATCCCGCTGCAGCCCCAGCACCTTCCCGGGCCCAGCGAGGACAGACTCTGCACGCCAGAGAAAAGGGCTGGTGGGCGGCCAGCAGCCCCCCTGCCTGGTGGCCCCCCGGGGCCGCAACGGAGGCCAGGAGGCGGGGGGATCTGCTCTGCGGTTTGCCGGCATTGCTGTGTGTCGCTGGCAGCCCCGGGGAAGCCGCCTCTGCTGTTCGTCAAGGCGAGGGCGGCTGAGCGGGACGGCCCGGCCTGCACTCCGGGCGCCGCGGAGCATTGGGGCGCCTGGAGCATCGGGCAGGACCTCAGCGGGCTGCGACTCCGGGGGCATGTGGAGCTCCTGGCCGGCTGCGCGGCGGCTCGCACCGCTTCCATGAGCGCTACGGACATCTCCACGCGCTGCCGGTCTGAGGAGATGGGGTTGTCACCAGCCACCTCCTCAGCTGGACACGACCATTTTTAATGTATCGATGGATAGCTCAGAGTTCAAGTTAATTACATATATGTGTATATATACATATACATCTGTATATATGCATACACTTGATCTTCTCTCCCCTCTCTCCGTTCACGTCCTGTTTCGCAGCAGCCCTCACCGTTCTTCGCCCACGTGCCTTTCCCCGAGGGTGTCCCCGTGCACCTTAAGGCCGTCGGAGACCCGCACGCTGGCAAAGAGCCCGGTCAAGCCCGGTGCGAACACCTCTCTAAGGTGCCCGTGGTCCATGAGGGCACGGACGGGGCTGCCTGGCTCTGCCTGTCACCGCCTGGTCGCAGTGGCCAGGTCTAGCCTGGGGGACCCAGCAAAGCCGCAGGTTTGGCACATGCAGGCCCTGGGAAATCCCTTTTGAACCTATTTTTCCTTCCATAGTACTCACTTTTTTTTTTTTTTTTGGTGTCACTACTCTGAAGCCCTTATTCATTAACTGATCTATGTGGGTTTTCCCACCAACCTGCTGCGATGATAGGTTAAAAACAGCTTGTGATTTTCCCCATGCCTTTCCCCTCCTTAGAAACGTTGAGGGTATTCGTTTGTTATCTAAGAACGTGTTTTGATGTGAGCTCTCACCTTAATTCAAGTGCTGAGACCGCTGCGTTTCTAACAAAGATCGCCCTTCTCCAAAGTGCTAAGTTATCGTTAAAGCTATACCGGTATCAAAACTAAAGGCATCCCAGGCTTCAGATGTGCTGATGAGGAGACCAGTCTATATGATTCATATGCTTATACGCTCCTGTGAAGGATGTTGGTAATTTTCTAGCCCAACAAACTAGAAAAGTGTAGTTTGAGCACAGAAAACAGTCAGAAGCCCTTCCTTCCTTCCTTCCTTTATGTATATTCTTTAAACTAAAAAAAAAACAACCTTCCAGGCTCTGTGTACAAATAAAAAGAAGCTATATTATTCATAGATTTTTTTTTTGATCTACCTCATCCAAATTAATGTTAGATTTATAATTTACCTCTATTTACAGACTCAAAGAAGGCAAAAATAATATCAACAGTTTCTGTTGGAAGCATGGAATGATTTGTTTTTAAAACTGCTATACTATAAGCAGGATAGTAATTATGAAAGCAAACCTTATTCAGAGATTTTTCTTTCACGCAGTATTTTGCACTCAGTTGCAGCCTTCCACTACAGTACCAAGTGCTATATCATAATAAATCAGTGATGAGAATACTACATACATACAGCAAGTATGTGTTTATATTAGTGATAGAGTTTAGTTTGTGCATATTGAGAGGTGGAAGGCTTCTTCATATGAGTTTGGAAGGGGATTAGACACAGTCATGGACTATATCAAGTTTGGGCAATCAAATAGAAACATGCAGCTTCTGTCTTAGGAATTCCCTGAACCTCATATTTTTGGAGTCTAGAAGAATAGACCCAGGATATATGGCTAAATAATTTTCCCATTCTTATGCCCTTACCTGTCTGCAGGATGTGAGGCTAAATGGACTTTGTGTCTGATCCAGGACAGACTTTTTAATGTTTACGATATTTCTTATACTTATTTTAAAAAGAGCACTTTGCCTCCTGTAAATAACTGCTTCCATTCATTTGTCAGTGATTCTGTAGTCTGAAAGTATCATAGATGTGAAGCCCAGCATAACCTTTTATTACTTTTATTTTCTCTACAAACAAAAAGCCAAAAGAACTATAAGTAGTGGTAAAGCAAATTGGATTTTGAAATATATATATATTTGATATCATTATCGATAATCTTATATTCTACCTGATAAAAGAGAATCTGGCTACTTAAAACCTCTGTGGGATTTTTTTATGTTTCTCTTCTTTTATATTGAAAAAGACAAATTTTGGCATGATCTGCATTTTAACTGGACAAAATACAAAATGAGAACCAGTACTCTGGACTTCTTTGAATTTCTAACCATTGTCTCAAGCTGGTTTGGAAACCTTCAAATAGTTTAGGAATATTAAGAATCTACTTTGGTTTAGAATCCTTTAGGCAAGGGGTCAACATAAACAAGAAAAGACCAACAATGGTCGGTTTTGTTTCATTTTGTTTTTTACTGGTTTAATTCCATTTCCACATCTGTTTGGTTCATGTTTTGTGAAGCTTCTGTTAGCTCAATATGCTTTCAAACCATTTTTTGTCACTGTGGTTTTGATTCTAGATCAAAAACAACAAAACAACAACAACAACAACAAAAGCGAATATTGCAAAATTTCCTTGAGATATAGACTTCATCTTGACTAACATTGTTTTGATGTGACTTCTGTTTACCAAGGAGACCACTGATTTTGCTGCCTTTTGAGCCTGAAAGCTTATAGCTAAGAATAGCTAATTCCTAAGCCTGCTTTTTGAACCCAACTCCTAAAGGTGATTTTCAAAACCAGATTCTACTTTAATTCTACCTCTTCAATCTTTTTAGTCTATTGTCATGTTCCATTTTGCATGGATGTGCTTTCCAAGCATCTATATGTCTTCTGGAAGGGACTGGTGATGGAAGTCCATCCGTCCAGAGACTTTTGTATTGCTATCAACACTTTATTTTCTTCTAATGGAATTTCACTTCAGTATAAAAGAAACCTTTTCAAATGTAACTGAGGAGGCTTCTACTAAGCAGCTCAATGAGAAGTCCTGGTACCTGGACAGATAGCTTTTAATTTCATGTATTCATGCTATTGTAGAAACCCTGCAGTCTGTTTGACACAATCAGAAAGTGCTTTATTTCTAAGGGAGTTGAGAAGTTGGGGAAGGTGGGGCAGGAGCAAAAGAAAATGACTGAGATGTAACCCAAAGAGGCCCACACCAGAGCAGAGACCCGTTCTTCTCAGAGAAAAAGGGGGTCTGAACCTATACTTCTGCTTGGCCTCCAGCTCATTTCTGGTCCTCCAGTTCTTTTTTTTTTTTTCTCATTTCTATTTTTTTTTATTACTTCTACACAGATATAGTGCTCTTACAGGTTTCAAAACCTTTTATAGAGTAATATATTCCTATTAGTTATTGCTAGTCTTCATAAAGAAAGAAGAGAAAGAAAATAAAAAAGTTCTTTAAGTACTGCACCCACTCATAACCTTTTGACTGAAGCCAGTGAAATAACCTCTGAAAAATCCTGTTGTATGAAAGTCCCCCCATGTCATCCCACACACATTGCCAGGGCAGTTCAGTTTCTGACCTGACTCTGTACAGGTAATTTTATCTGGTTTTCAAACACAGTTTAGCTTGGTGCCAAGTTCTCAGTCGGAAGTCAAGTTCTGAAATGAGTCCAGAGGAGCAGAGGGGACTCTGAAGCTGAGGGGAAAGCCGCACTTCAGCTTCTTCTGAAAGGGCAAGTTACAGCAGCACTAGGCTCACTGCATGGCACAGCCCCTGCCACGGATGTAGGATGGAGCTCCTCAGTTACACAGGATCACAGAATGGTTAGGGTTAGACCTGCAGAGAATGCGACTTCATAACTTCTCTGGGCAGTTGTTCCCTGTGAGTTTGCAGATCCTTTTCTCAAGACTGTTTCAACAATCATATTCTTAATGTCGCAGAAACTGGTCTACCATCGGGGCAGTAATGTTTCCCTCTGCTTGCCCACTCCCATTAGATTAACAGACTTTATTTCAGAAGTGTATTAATCCGAGGAATTTGACTACTTTGATGATACATGTTTTCATGGATTTCCCAGTGTATATTCCTGAGTTCTGTTTGAACGGGTGCATCTTTCAGATACATTCTTGATTGGAATTTTGGGAGTTAAAACCCAGCACATTGCAAGGGGCACAAGACTAGTTTGAATGAAATCCAATAACAGAATGAAAAAAATAATAATAAAGCAAAACGACTTAACAGTATCCCTTTTTCTCCATCCTTCACTAGAGGTTTCTACCTCCTCAGCTAGCACGGGACTACCCAGAGAGCTGAAGCAGGATTTTGCACAACCGAGAGAGGGGAAACTTTTGCCGCAGCAGTGGGAGCTGGGACCGGCTGGGAATGGAGAAGGAACACGCGCTCTGGGTAGCGGGTCTGAGCTAGGCCCCAGCTCCAGCCTGGGGGAAAAAGGGGTACGTGGCCAGGGAGCTCTTACAGATATGCTAGATTAGCAAACGGGGCATTTGGGAAAGTGATCACGAGGAATCTAATTTTGTCTAAAGGCATCATAGAATCTTTGAATCATTATTGTTTAAACAGACAGGATCATCAAGTCCAATCGTAAACCCATCACCACCATGCCTGCTAAATTATGTCCCAAAGTGCCTCATCTACATGTTTCTTGAACATCATCCAAAAGCACCTTCCCTCAGCTGGCCATAGCATGCTGCCATGCCTTTGTAAGCTAAAATAAAGAGCCCTCTGCTGCTAAAAATCTAATTGACATGGTACTTAAAGAGTTGAAGTGCATTGAGCCAGTTTGGATCTAGTTAAAGGTCAGTTTGTCTAGGTAAAGTAGTACAGCTCCCCTACTGAGACTGAAGGTTGTACAAATTTGTGTTGTGACTCTGGCTGGAGAAAGAAAATGCATTTGCAGGACAAGGGGCTTTTATAGCAAAGTAGCTGAATTTGCATTTAAGTTCCTCCTTGTAGATCTGTCTATGAAAACAAAAAATGCTGTTCTCCAGTAAGGCTGCCACCAGTAAGGTTTAGAGCAGGCTCCAGAGGAACCAAAAGAAGCCCTGGCCTTTTGGAGGGCTTTGCTGACACTAACAGCTGCTATAACTACTGCCATTGCTCTGTAGACCTCGCCATGTTTCTATTCGGTTTGCCTTCCTTCCTCACAGATTACACATCCCTGTAACCAAACGGTTCGCCAGGTAACTTCTCCTAGAAATCTATACGCGCGTAGTACAGGGTTAGTTTCAACACGGGTTTCCTTCTGCATATAAGTGGAAACCACCTCAAACAGCACCATGAGTTCACAGGTTAGCTGTGCTCTGCTCTTATTCCTGTGTGCTAGGGCCGATGAGCAATGGCCTTGCCTTCCGTGGCTGTGGCATTCACCTTGGACCAGGCGCCCTGGTTGCTGCCCCACTGCCACTTTAGCTGAGCTGCCAAGTTTGAAAGCACAACTGTGGCAAAATAGGCTCACCCGATACAGCGACTCAGGTGCAGGGCCCCAGCACTGACTAGAACCTGATGGCTAGCAAATTCACCCAGGGCAAAAAAGAGAAACCTGCCTTCTGCCTCAACAGGTGCTTTAGGTAATACATTCATTATCTCGGAGCATGGAGCTTATTAAAAGGGATAAAACCACTCCCAATGACATCTCATGTGAGAACCTGTTTCTGTGCTCACCAAAGCCTCTGGCAGAGGCTGCCTTGGTCATGTAGAGACAGGGGAAAGCAGCTGAGACAGAGCACCCAGGCTGCCTAATATCTGCTAGGGGCTGTCAAAATGCTTCAGCTGTGTTACCAACACATTATAGTTTAAAGCTTCTCACTTGTGCTTTTTAAATGTCATATATGAACTCTTCTGCCAGAAGCACGCTCCCTACAAGCATTCTTTGTGGTTTAGAGAGACAATAGTTGAGTTAGATATTGAGATGACCATGTTTTTGTCTTCATATCTACACACCTGTCATTGCTGTCATTCTCCAGTGCCTCTGGGCCTATGCACAGAAGAGATGGAGTGGAGCACCTGACAGCAGTATTTCACCAGGACATGAAAAAAAAGCAGGTAAATGCATCTAAATTACATTCAAACTCACTTAAATCTATGGTTCTGATCATGTGTTTCACCACTGAGCTGTCTGGAAGAAGGAATACATCTTCCTTCACTGTGCAGTAGAACCCAACAGTTTTAGTTTTCTGCCCAGACACTCAAATACTTGAGAAGGGTAGTAGTAATTTGTTCTGTATTTCCAGGCAAGAACACAAAGAATCATCTTGTTCAGTGCAGTCACTTTGCAAATGGCAGAAGAGAGATGTACCCCCACACGCACACCCCCAAAAAAAGAGAAGTTTCAGGACCAACATGGCCTAATTCCTCTGATTCCTGTAAGAAATCTGTAAAAAGAAATAGCAGTTAGGAAGCTGATTGGATCTGATCTGCCTTGAGGATAAACCTGAGGCTGCTGATGACTTGATTGAATGGCTCCGTCACTGTATATCAGTGGTGTTTGGAGAATTTGTTTTGCTTTTGTTTTAAATGGTGCCTGAGTTGATTGTGCATTACTCTGTCGCAAGTCAGACACTTGCAAAGCTGAGAAACTTTGGGAAACCTTCCAGCCTTGTCCTTCATTGTGTTTTTCTTTGCACGCACATAATGGTCATCCTCCTTGGCGCTAGGAAGAGTTTGTGGATGCATCTTCAAGCCCTACCTTATATAACAGCAGTAAAATTTTGGAGGGCTAAGGGAGAGAGGAAACAGGGGAATGCAGCTATCACACATAGCAATTAGCACTTTCCAGCTGTGTAAGCACATAAAGCAGATTTCTTTGAGCAAACTCAGTGTTTATACTTCTCCTAATGAGAAGAAAGGAGGTCCATTTCCCTTCGCTTTTCCTTGAGCAGTCCCGGGCCTAAACCAGAGCAGGAGTGTGGAAAATCCCCCTCACCTGCACGGTCTGCGAGTCCGGAGGCCACTCGTGAATCCGAGGTGTCTGGACACAAGTGGCTATTTAAGCAGAAAAAAAAAAAGAGGAAAAAAAAAAAGGAAAGAATAAGAGGAGGTTAAGAAATCATGGTAGCTAAGAAGTAAGAACTCAGCATTTAGCCTGTGCAGTGCTAAACACAGGAGAACTTAGCTGTTGCTCACTAATGCATTCTGAATTTTAGAATATGCAAAAATCACATCTAACAACCTTCAGAAGTGTAGCAGCTAATCCAGATGGAGAGCAGTGTGCTGCAGTTTGTTTTGTATGGTTTAGGCAGGTAACCATATCCTGAGAGGAATCATCATGTTCAGAACGTGTTTATTTTTTACTGTGAGAATCTTTAAACATGCAGTGTTTATTTATCCTTTAAACAGTGGGTGCATCGCTCCTTCCCAGCTAAAAATTGTCCAAGTAACATTGTCATTTAGCACTTCCAGCAGTGTTTGTATTACAGTACATCTGTCATGAACAGGAATACAATTTGGTTTCACACCTCAGTCACCTCTTAAATCTTTAACAATAACAAAATCACAAATTGTGTGCAGAATACAAATGTAGTTATGTTTTCTAGCCATTCAAGATGTTTCAGGGCTTCCAAAAATCTCAGCATGAAAGCGAGAGCCCTGTCAAGAGATAACAAGGCGCCCATCTTGAATTAATTCTGATCTAATCAAATCTGATTTGATCGGATCTACTCTAATCTCCTGTCTATCCAACCAGTAGGACTTCATTAAGCTATCTGCAGAAATGATGCTCACACAATGGCTTGGGAAGTTCCTCCCTGCTTTAGCCATGCGTCCCTTGATAGCTGTGCTGCCTGATCCTCAATTTCTGGCTTCAAGGATTATGCCTTGGAAAGGGAGCCAGGTTGCTCTCATATCGATTTGAAGAAGTTGCTGCATGTCCAGAAGCTGCTAATTTGCTTCCTTTGGGTGATAGTTCCTTTGCAGAGAGCTAAAGCAACAGCAATTTTTACAGCTGGGCTAATCTGAGGAAATTAGCCAGGGGGAGGTGATACCTGTTATAAGCTCAAATGATAGGAGGAAAATAATAATAATAATAATAATAATGGCACTCAGCACCGCTGGCAGAGACTGGTCCCAGGCAGGTTTCATTTACCAAGGCAGATGCAGCTTTAAGGCTGAAATGTCTTTGTGTGACAGTGAAATGACAAAGAGTTTCTTATGCCAAATATTGATGAGAAGTTAATATGCACCTCAGGCACACGCTGTGAGCAGGGGAAGTTACCTGCTGCTGTTGCATGAGTGCTCCCAAGTCCAGCAGTGCTGGACTACGGTAGCAGAGCAGAGGAGAATCACAAGTGCAAAGTGCTCTAAGATCACACGCTAGCAACTTTTACCAGAAAAATACTCTTGATTGAAAGTGTGATTTTTTTAACAGCATTTCTCTACTACCGAAAGCCCTTTGTGGATGCAGTTACACTGAGGAAAAAGTAAAAGCTTTGGCCAAGATATCTTGCTTGGTTTGGGGAATTTGTATAATCTGTACTGTCAAAAGCACAGTGCAGGAGGTGGAAGTAGTTCTGCATACAAATACCATAGACAGATCAGCTAATGTTTTTAACATTTGACTTCCAGCACCAATTTTCACACTCTTTTCAGCACTACTGAGTCTTCCATTACAAGCCTTTTTTTTTTTTTTTTTTTTTTTGCGTTTTTGTTTTTTAAATGAAATTTGTTTGGTGAAAGTGAGTTCTCCACCTGGTCTAAATCCTTGTGGCCCTCCCTGTTATTGCCAGTGGTCCATGTTTGGCTGGAGCAGGAGGGACTGGGAACTGCTGTTTGACTTTCCACATCGCATCTTGCTGCCATCACACGTTTGGCTGCATTGTGGGGTGTCTCTTCCCTGGCAGAATAGGATCAAACTGCCACTAAAGTCCTGCATAAGGGGACAGTTGCTTTGAGTATGCCTTGGAGTAAAATTATACTGCTTGGTTTTCACTCTGTCCGTACCCAGGGTAAACTCAGGCATATTAGTTGTTCTGAGATCAGCCTGGGTTGAAGACAAAAGTAAATGGAGAATTTAGGAGTACTTCATTGAATAAACAAGAACTAGTCTACATGATTTCTGAGGTATAAGAGTTGAGCATTCATTGCTAAAATTAGGGAAAAAATAACGCACACACAAAAAAACCCTATTTCTGTAAAAAAAGGGATCCGAATTCATCAGGTTATTTTATTTAGTCTGTGGTCATACAATCTCAGCTGAAAAGGGTGCAGTTATGGCTAAATAATAATAATTAAATTGAGTTTTCAGTTCTCCTCTTCCACCACAGAATGATTTTTTCACTGATAATAGATGCTGCTGGAATTCCTTGCCTAGGTGTTTTTGAGCTGTGCACAGGGGAGAAGTAGTAATATAACAGATGTTTTGGGTCAGACAAAAGCTCCATGTAGCACATATCTTGTTTCTTATGGTAGGCAGAAGCAGATGCTGTGGGAAGGAAGAGCCCAGGAAGAGCCCATAGCAGTCCTTTCCTAGAGGACTCCCTCAGCACCAACAAGTGAAGGTTCTGGGGCATCCCTAACACAGTAACAGTTTCTTGGTATTTAATTTGAACAGGAAGAGTGTTCGGAAATCATCCAAAAACTGAATCTAATTTTTTTTTATAATATTCAAATCAGACAAAATAAAAAATCCGATTACATTGTTTATTGCTTTTCAGCAACACCATGTCAAACTGTCCTCAGATTTCTTTAAACGCTAATGCCAGGGTCAGCCTAGATAAAAGCTAAATAGCTGCACCTTTAACTGTTGTGAGAGGATTTCTAAGGAGATAGGTGGGTGGTGGTAAAAAGTGTGTCCTATCCCATGAATAGCAATGTTTTTATCCTCCTATCTCTGTTCCTAATACACCAGTGTACGTTAAATAGTGGAGAGAAGAGATGCACAAGAAAGGACAGTGACTGAAGAAGAAAACTGAGAAGAGGCAGTTTGAAACAATTCAGTAGAGAGAGGAAAAAAAAAAAAAAAAAGGAAGTAAAAGTAAAATTCCTTTTACTTAGGTGCTGGGGCACTAGGTTGTCATTATCCCTAACTACAGGGTCCCTCTTCATCAGTCTGGATCGGTGCACTGGACCGGCTAACCGAATGGGTGCAAGGGGGCAGGAGTCTTGGCAGCTCGCAGGTCAGCTTGGCCACAGCACTGAACTGCACCTGGGGTATTTAAAGACCAGTCAAAGTCCAGTCCTGCAGCATCTCTTTCCAGTTGCATGCTGGGGCAAATCATCACCTCTTTCCATTGACTATGAAGAGTATTCGGGGTGGCTAGCTGAGAAGTCTCAGTAAGATGCCATGGAGCAGATGAACCCTCCTCCTTCACCAAAGAAATCTAGTGTGCAATGGAGGAACTCCTTGAGGAAGAGTGCTATACATGGTGAAAATAGAGAAAGACATGATGACTGATAGCGTAGGCTATTCTGTATTACACAGGTTTTACCAAGTGCAAGGCACCACAAGCCTGCATACATGCACACTCACTCTAGCACTCTGGTGTTAGCAACAGAAACTCACAGTCACATATCTGGTGCAAAGCACATAGGGCATAGGAGGAGAACAGCGTTTGCTCTAAGGAAACTTGTCAGCATTTGGATCCTGCATTTGCAATGCTCGAGGACTATCACCAGCCAGAGGGGCCCAGGAGGAATAGCAACATAGCCTAGGTTTCCCATTTCTAAAAGGGCAAATTGATACCCCTCTGCCAACGCAGCACTGCCTGTCATCCTCTGTGCACCTGGGAGATACGGCACAGCTGGGAGCCCCGATGCTGACACTTAGCTGATTGCACGTTAGCCTCTTGTAAGTGGGCTTTGCAAGAGCCATCAAGTACAGAGATAGAAGAAAAGGGATTTGCCTCCTACGGAGAGGCTGTGAGAGCAAAGCATTTCTCCCCTCTGCAGTAGATACCATGCATGAAAAAATAAAGAAAGAAAAAAAAAAAAAAGAGAGAGTCTCAAGAGCAAAGGCTAATGGTAAGAGATACCTGCTCTGTGTGAAATGTTCTCCCTCTTAAGGAGCTTAACCAAACACTTAAGAGAGTATTTGTTGAGAGGGTTGGGCAAAAGACTCTTATTTTGCATGCTGTCTGTATAAGAGATAAAAGACATATCAGTGTCCTTCTCACAGATGAGGACTCCGCTATGACAAAAGATTGACAGATACAAAATAAAAGGACACTTCTTGTCTCCGAGACCTTGAAGTCTAACAAGACAAAACACACTGAGTGCACCCCCAAGTGTGCCAAGGAGTCAGAAATTCTGGACATTCGTGTTTAGTGATCTGGCTGCCTACTGACTACATGAAGAATCACCGAGGAGAAATCAAATCGTTGCTTCTTGATGTAGTTTTGTAGAGAAATGCCTCACCTCAAAGCAGAACGTTGAAAAAGGAATAATATGGATGACTGCTGGAAAATCTGCCTGACTGTTCAGATGGGACATCAGGCACACAAGTTTTAGCAGGAAGAAGATCACAGACCTTAGGGGAGACAATGATATCTCCACCATATGATGTTCCCAAATCCAGGTTGGACTTGTCCGGCTTTTAATGGGGCTGTAACACACCGTAGTTCTTGGCAGGGGCAGAGATGATTCCTGAAGAGCCATCACCTGTGGCCCTCAAAACCCATGGATGAAACTGCAATTTAGAGAATGGAGGGCTCTTCCTCAGAGCTTTACTCTGAAGAAGAAGGCTGCACATCTGCACGGCCACATGTGCCGCCTGCAGAAAGCCGCAGAGCGCGGGAGCGCCAGGGCTGCGACGCCAGCCGGGTCCAAGCGGCCTGTCGGCTCTCGCCTGCCCCAGCCGCAGACGGCGTTGGGTGCCTCTGGCCTCGCAGTTTGGGTAATCATTAACACCAGCTCCAAGCGGATGGGCTGGCGGGTGTAAAATACTACCAATTAGTCGGACATCATTTTACCACCACTTCACGCTGCTATAAAAGGAGAGCACAGGGGTATGGAACAGTAAAGAACCCAAGCCCTGAGTATTCACTTCATTAGAGAATTAGTTGCCTTATGAATGGGAAATAATAACAAGGGTGAATCTGTCCCTGCTGCAATCGCACTGGCTTTCCGAGCTTGAGGTAAAAGGGTTAGTGGAAGAAGAGAGAATTAGAATAGAAAAAAATATTTAATGGATATGCAGTGACAGTAGTTTAAGAGCAGAGGATGCATTTTACTTCTTATTTTCCTCATCGACTTCTAGCAACACCCTTCACTAATGTATTTAAAAATAATAGACATAAATACATAATAGACACATATGTGCTTGTAGATAGGTATGTATATATCTGGAGATAATACAGTTCCCTGTATGTTTTCCTGAGCAATTCTATTTGAAAGGAAAAATGTCTTTTGCTTTTTGCATGTAAATTCTTATGCTTTTTACTGTGGATTTTTTTTTTCTCCTCCTAGTTTGGTTTGGGTGCTCTTTATTTTAGGCCTGCTTTGCCGTAGGCCCTGAAAATAATAAGAAAAAAAAATACTGTGGCAGTTGCTTCCATGTGGCTTGCCAAAGGGGTGTTAAGAAATTTTCCTGGTTGTTCTATATGTGTGAGCTGCAAAGAGGTGATAAATTGCTGAAGGAAATTAAAGCAGGGGGTTGAAGCTAAAGTTTTGTACTCTTCTGATTCAGGCAGTCGTGGATTGCCGGCTGCTTGTTGTGCTGGAAATCAAAAGGTTAGTTGCTCTCTCTGACTTACTCAGGAATGCTGCAAAAACAGGCTAATGGATAAAAACATCGCGCAGCCTCTGCTGCTCTCTCTGCTTGGCCTACTCAGGTGCTGGAAGCAACCAACACGCATTAGCGGGGAGGACCAGAAGTGGTGGTGGCAGCGCTTGGGACCCGCAGACCGCAGCTCTCGCGCTGCCCTCCTACTGCTGCCTCCGTTAGGGAGGCACCTGGCTCCTCGCTGGCTTTCAGAAGTCCTCCTGTCACTCATGCTGAGGAGCAGTAAAAGCATTTGGATATCAGCTTGGAAGTTAGTTCTGGGATTCTTTTAAGGCCATGTAGCAACTGGCACCTTCTCAGTGAGTGACACTTAGCTGCAAGTGGGGCTGTCAGGCTGCCAATTAAAGCTTGATTATCTTGCTTTACATTAGAAAGCCTGCAAGGCACCCACCCTTTCTCAAATGAAGATCTTTTTCATTTATGTATTCATGTATGGTGCTGTTTCATGGGTCTTTCCCGCTCCTCTGGGCCTGACTGCCCAGCTGCTGCCATTCTGCATTCAGCTCCTAGCTGGAGCTTTCAGGTCCAGGTGTTTGGAAATGCCTTGGAAGGAAGGGGAATCTTACGGGCTCCGTGGTGCAGTTGGGGACACTGAAGCACAGGGCTGTGGCAGGAGCAACCTGGTGTTACCAGCTCTGTTGCTACACAAGGGAGTCCAGCGAGACGTGGCTGCACCAGGACCTTCTGGTCTCTGCTACACTCTCATCTTACTTGAAATTGGCTCAAAGGAGGTTTAAAAGCCAGCTCTGATGCTCGGCTGGGAGCTCAGAGGCCTGACCACAGCGATGTGCAAGGTCGCACACCCTGTTGGCTTCCTGTTCTGCTGCTTGGGGTGGCACGTTGGCCCTGGGAGCACTAGGGCTGGGTGGTGGCCTCAGCCTCAGGTCGCAGTCCGGCCCCGCTGCACAGGCTGGCCTTGGTTGCTGTCACTCTGGGAGCCACAGAGCTGCAAGCCGGCATCCTGCCGCCTGCTCAGGGGCAGCCGACAGCCGCAGAAAGGTGAGGACGGTGACACGTGAACCTCCTGGTGTGCCTCAAGCTTCAGCAGCTCCTCACAGGCTGCTGTTCGCTTTGCTGGGACTGGCAGGACCGAAGTGGAGAGGGGCATGAGGCTGGTAGGGCTAGCTGGATACAGCGATGCGAAGGAGCAGGGTTTTCCATTCAGACTGGAGCACCAGTCCTGAGACCACCACATCCCCATGAGACTATCATTGCTCAGAGGGACCATATTTGGTTTTCAATTATAATACTAAAAATAAACACGCACACACAAATGTTCACCTTCCTACAGATGTTTCTGGAACATCAGCTATGGTAGAGCTGCCATAGAGATGTCCTGGGCAAGGGGGCCAGGGCTGCTTTGGGGCAGGGTCTAACACACTCCAGCACCAGCAAAGGCTTATACTGCCCATCTGCAGAGAGGAAAGAAGAGGATCACATCTGACCTTTCTCTTTCAGATGCCTCAACTCCATGGAACAAGAGCACAGCACAGTTACCCAGGAGGAGTGGGCTCAGCAGCAAGCCCTGCACATCGTTGCATCCAGCAGGAAGGACCACAGCCAAGCTTAGGTACCAGCGCAGAAGCAGCATCTTCTCCAACCTTCCAGGAAACGGGAATTAAAAGTGAGTTCTCCTTTTCATTTAGCTACCACAAAATCCTTTGTTAAGGCAAATACTGCTGTGTGACGAGGAAAAGTGCTCTAGTGCAGCAAGTTCACAAAGCTATAGAAAGCAGCAATAGGAAAACACTAAAACTGAAAGTAACAGTGCGCTGCCCTCAAATCAGTATCATTTGCTGTCGGCTTTTGCACCGTGGGCCCCTGTGAAATCCCAGGCGTGTGCGGTGAGCCAGGAGGGAAGTGATGGGTGTTCCCGCGAGCACGGATACGGCGCGGCACCACGTGCAGCCGCACCAGCTCTGGGCACCTTCGTGGGCTATCTTGAAAGCTCCTTGAAGGCATCTAATTATAGAACATGAAAAACAGAGGCGCAAAGAAAGAGCTATGCGCACTCCAGTCACCCAGTATGACTTACAAATACGTGTGGTAACCAGCCCACTGATCACTGAGGTCTCAGATTTTGCTTACACGATAATAATGAATTACTCAATAATTGCAAACCAGCATAGCCAAAATTAACTTGTCTGTAGTTGGAAGAGGGAAGGGAAACTTTGTTTTCTTAATAGTTTATCACAAATATTGGACTCTGCTCTTGCATGTTGTTGCATAAAGTCACTTGTAAATTCTGTTGCAAGGGAATATTCAGCTCTATGTCACTGCATCATAACCCTGTACTTCAAGTTTTACCTCATCCTCTCCCTAGTTTTGATATATGCTAGTAAACATTTTTGACCTCAACATTAATACCGAGAGAGCTTATACTGATTTCTTAGACTAAATACTAAAAAACAGTCAGGAGACCACAACTGGGTAATGTTATCTCAACACCTTGCGTGGCGATGCAAGGCTGATTTAGTGACATATCATCCTTGACACATGACACATAGAGAGCATGCTTCAGTCACCCCGCGGTGCCTGCAGGCAGCACGGTGTTACAGCCTCTGCAGGGGAACGCTGCTGCCTGTGAAACCATGTCCACTGCAACTAGTGGTGGTGGCAGGGCTGAGGACACTACGCAGAGCAAGAGAGCAAGCCTGACATTCAAATATCAAATGCATTGAAACTCAGTATTTACTGCATGATTAATGAGGGCTAATTATTATTATTATTATTGGGCCATGTCCAAACAAGTCAGAAACTGCCTTTTTTTTTTTTTTTCAATTATTCACTGAGGCTCTGTTTGCTCTAGGTCCAACCATAAGCCCTTCATACTTTGTGTCATTTCTCCCTAGCTGCCTTAAATCACCCTGTTTAATCAAATTCTAGTCGCCTTGATTTACCTGAGCAAGCTGTGTCTATGCAATGTTCCCCAAAATACATGGTGGTAATGAGCAAATACCAACAGGCTGAAGGTGTGATTCAGTAAAATTATGCTATGCATGACAAAGCGATAAATATTAATTGTTTAGAAAAAAACAGTCTTCATGAACAGTAGTTCAAGCAGCTTTTTACTTCCATCAGAATCTGGATTTAGATGTCAATTCACAAAGAAATGTCAGCTTTACCACCACCCATATTAGTCCCATACAGAGGTCTTATTTCCAAGGGGATGGAGAGTGACAGACCTTCCCCATCAATAAGTGTGGCTACTTGTAAAATGTCAGCTGAGCACAAGGTATTGGTACAGGTACTTTGTCATACAAATAAGACTTCAAATTCAAGCTCCGTAAGAGGATGGAGTGCACCCTCATCAAGTTTGTGGATGATACAGAACTGGGTGGAGTGGCCAACACTCCCGAGGGCTGTGCTGCCATTCAGAGAGACCTGGACAGGTTGGAGAGTTGGGCAGAGAGGAACTTCATGAGGTTCAACAAAGGCAAGTGCAGGGTCCTGCACCTGGGGGAATAACCTCAGGCACCAGGACAGATTAGGGGTTGACCTGCTGGAAAATAGCTCTGTGGAGAGGGATTTAGGAGTCCTGGTTGACAACAGGTTAACGATGAGGCAGCAGTGTGTCCTCATGGCCAGGAAGGCCAGTGGGATCCTGGCTGCATCAGGAGCTGTTGCCAGCAGGTTGAGGGAGGGGATCCTGTCCCTCTGCTCAGCTCTGGTGAGGCCGAACCTGGAGTATTGGGTGCAGTTCTGGGCTCCCCAGGACAAGAAGGACACTGAGCTTCTGGAGAGGGTCCAGTGTGGAGCCACAAAGATGATTAAGGGACTGGAGCATCTATCGTATGAGGAAAGACTAAGTGAGCTGGGCCTGTTTAGTCTG
>JAWLRI010000642.1:1109402-1149885 GCA_034781795.1 Crypturellus tataupa
CTCAAGTTCCACCGGCACCAGACCGAGATGATCATCACCAAGCAGGGCCGGTGAGTGGCGCGCACGGCGGGGGGAACCGGGCGCGATCACCACGACGGGCAGCGGCCGGGTGGCTTTTCCTGAGCAAACGCGGGGAAACGCGATGGTCGCGGCTCTGCTCCGGGCGCCTTTCCATGCCGCGCGCTCTCCGTGCCCTCCGCAGGCGCATGTTCCCCTTCCTGAGCTTCAACATCACGGGCCTGAACCCCACGGCGCACTACAACGTGTTCGTGGAGGTGGTGCTGGCGGACCCCAACCACTGGCGCTTCCAGGGCGGCAAGTGGGTGACCTGCGGCAAGGCCGACAACAACATGCAAGGTACGTGCGGCTCCGCGCGCCGCGCCGGGCCCCGCGCGTCCCCCCGCACGGCCTGACGCTCAGTCGCTCCTCCCGGGCCAGGCAACAAGGTCTATGTGCACCCCGAATCGCCCAACACCGGGGCCCACTGGATGCGCCAGGAGATCTCCTTCGGGAAGCTGAAGCTGACGAACAACAAGGGCGCCAACAACAACAACGCGCAGGTAGGAGCCTCCGCTCGCCGCCCCCCGTGCCGCTGGCTCGCGGCTTTGCTCTCGGGCTGCCACATCCTTGGCTCCGTGACTCGTCCCCTCCTTAAATGGCTTGCAAGCCTTTCGTTCTCAGCAGCTTTGAAAAAAGGCCATGTCAGAAGTAGGCGTGTGGGTTTCCTTGTCTTTAGCCAGTGTGCCTTCCTGCAGAGGAATGCACAAGTGAGGGTCTAGCTTCTCTATCTCGATCCTCTGCGTTTGCAGAGTTTAGCATCTTAGTGAAGGTAAGAGACAAACTGATGAACTGTCTCCTACTGCGAGTTAAACTGATGCATTCTCAAGTTTAAATTAAAGTATTTTATAACCTGACCGTTTTTGCAAGTGCTAATGTTAAGTGTGATTTGTGTAAACAACTTATCTTTTACCTTGTTTCTTCTAGATGATAGTACTGCAGTCTCTGCACAAATACCAACCTCGCCTTCATATTGTGGAAGTGACTGAAGATGGTGTTGAAGATTTAAATGATTCTTCAAAGACTCAAACATTTATTTTTCCTGAAACGCAATTCATTGCAGTTACAGCGTATCAAAACACTGATGTAAGCATGGGTGTATGAAATGAAAATTAGCAAACTTAAACTGCATGGGCTCAGCATATCATCTTACTATATTCTGCTTTCTTCTTTTTTTAAGATTACCCAGCTCAAAATCGATCATAATCCTTTTGCAAAAGGCTTCAGAGACAACTATGACTCGTAAGTACATTTCCTTCTTTTCTTGTAACTGCTTTTGTTGGAGATGATCCTGGCCTGACTATTTCTATGTATAGGGAAGAAGCACTTCCATGCTCCTTCAGTGTTTCTGAAGCAGTAATGTTTCTACTAGCAGCTTTGGTAGCTGATGCAGTGACTTAAAAGGCCTCAAACCTCTGTCCAGAGACATTTGAGTAGTTCATGTGTGTGTCTTCCAACAGGCCTCTAAATTTGGGGTAAATGGTCTAACAAATTCTTTAGCCTGAAGACTAGTATTGGTGTTTCAAGTATATCCACAGAGCAGGCAGCTTCAGATAGACAGATCAATCTTCTGGTGGCAAATGTTCTCAAGCTGCCTACAAATGGCCTTTGAAAAGCTGTGTATACCCAAGCACGGCCTCAAAATGAGTTGAGAACAGGGTATATTTGTAGCAGCAATTCTATTTTTTTGTCTAGGAACATTGTAAACTCCTAAAACAGATGAATCAAAGTGGACTTGAGCCAGTTAAACCTGGCAAACCCAGCAATAACTTGGTTTCTTTTTGTCCAATGTTGTGTTTTAGTGTGCATGGAGTTGTGAAGGACAACACTGAGTGTTTCTCTTTTATGTTGTAGCATGTACACAGCTTCAGAAAATGACAGATTAACTCCATCTCCCACGGATTCTCCTAGATCCCACCAGATCGTCCCCGGCGCCCGGTACAGCGTGCAGCCCTTCTTCCAGGAGCAGTTTGTGAACAACCTGCCCCCCGCCAGGTTTTACAACGGCGAGCGAGCGGTCCCGCAGGCGAACGGCCTGCTCTCGCCGCAGCAGGGCGAGGAGGTGGCCAGCCCTCCGCAGCGCTGGTTCGTCGCCCCCGTACAGCAGCCTGGCGCCAACAAGTTGGACATGAACTCCTATGAGACGGAGTATTCGCCCAGTACTTTGCTCCCGTACGGCATTAAATCCCTTCCCCTGCAGACATCCCATGCTCTGGGATACTACCCTGATCCAACATTTCCATCCGTGGCAGGCTGGGGGAGCAGAGGCTCTTACCAGAGAAAAATGACAACGGGATTACCGTGGACTTCCCGAACAAGCCCTCCGGGTTTCTCTGAAGACCAGCTTTCCAAGGAGAAGGTCAAGGAAGAAATTGGCTCCTCATGGATAGAGACTCCACCCTCCATAAAGTCTCTAGATTCAAATGATTCTGGGGTCTACACGGGCGCTTGCAAGAGAAGGCGACTCTCCCCTAGCACTTCAAGCAATGAGAATTCCCCGACTATGAAGTGTGAGGACATTAATGCTGAGGACTATAGCAAAGACACTTCAAAAGGCATGGGCTATTACGCGTTCTATACTAGTTCTTAAAGTGTTCTTTTATCCCAATTGGCTATATTTTTTTTCAGGGTGGCCTTGGTTTTTTTCGCATTACAATTGCCAAAAAGACTCTTGCCTTCCACCTTGAATTGTTGCGTGCAATTCTAAAGAAGGTGCCAAAGCTTTTTGACTGTTGCAGGTAACCGAGTAGGGAGAGAGCCAGTTTTAACAGAAGTCTTAAGTTGAGAAGGAACCACATGTGCAAGCTGTAAGCAAGAGCCTAGACTTTTACAGTGCAGCTTATTTATTGGAGACACTAAAGTGTACAGTTTGACTTGGCTCAGAGGCCTGATGAAATCTATGCACTCCTGAGCAGGAAACAGGGAGTCTGGATCCCGATTTCCCCCTCTTTTTCCCCTGGCCTGCCTTTTTGATGGAAGGGGGCTGGGTTGGGAGGGGGGTGCTGCACAAATACTGGATTCTGCTTTAGGCTGAGCCACAGCACGATTGGCAGAGTTGGATATTGCTCAGCGAGGGCTTTCCTTGGCAGAACACACTCAAAAGAAGGCCTGTGTGCCAGGCAGACTTGTCTTGAAGCTCTTGTTGCCAGTGAGAGGGTTACAGGGACCAAATCTGACTTCCTTTAGTCTGGGACTTGCATTAGGGGTGGAAAATGCCTCCATCCCCAAAGCCTAACCTTTGTTAAGGTGGCCAAAAAGAATCAAAGTGTACAGTTGTGTTTTGTCTAGGTACACTGTAGAATATTGTGGAATACTGTATAAATAGTCTACCTATAGCAGTTCGGTTGGCAGGACCTTCAGTGGTGCTTTGAAGTCCTAAAGGCATTTTCTTCTGATTAATCCATGTTAGCATACAGAGCGTTGCAAATACATTGCTTATTTAAAAGGAGAAAAAAAAAAATCAGATTTCTATTTACGTGTAGGTAAGGTGACTTTTTCAGCTGCCCTGTACAAAATTGGAAGTGATGTTACTTACCCCCTTTTTCATGCCTATCTCTAGTTCTCAGCCCTCTTAAGCAGTTTGCCCCTAGAGTGCTGGCACACGATCTCTCCCCGGTGCAGCTTGGTTCTGTTTCCTCCCGCGCTCCCCTCTGTACATAGTAGTAATTTTTAATAAATGTGGTGGTGCCAGGGCTGAGGCTGGGGCTCGTGTCATTGTTCTGCTTCTTGCGGTGGGGCCGGGGGCGCCCGGTTCCTGCCGTCGCCTTCCCGCACGCGGGCGGCGCTTCCCCGCGCGCTTATCGGCCGGGGGAGGTGATGAGGGCGGTGGGCACGGGGGGGAGAGCAGAGCCCCCTCCCCGGCGGGCGGGTCGGGCCGGGCTCCCGGGGCGCCGGCAGCTTTCGCGAGGAAATGCAGGGCGCTGATGGGATTAAGCTGTTAGCGCTGCCCGCCTCGCGGGGGAGAATAACACCCCCCTCTTCCCCGCCGCTCCCCGAGGAGCTAACGCGAGCGGGGAGCGTTTGCACGGGCACCCCGCGCTGCCCGCAGTGCCTCTGCCCGCGCATTTCGAGGCGAGACCCCCTGCGCCGCCCGCCTCCTGGGCCGGGAGCAGCCAGTCACGTCCATGGGGGCACGAGGGGCGTTTTGGGGGGTTTCAGCTTTTCTTCTTTTTTTTTTTTTTTTTTGTTCTCTTTCTCTGGTGGGGAGGGATTTCCCCTCTCCTGGAAATGGCCTCCCCAGGGTGCCATGGCATTCCGGACGCTCTGCTGGGGCCGCAAAACATTCCCGCTCCCAGGAGCGCAATTCCGCAGCACCGCCGTGCTCGGAAGAGCTGTACATATATATATATATGTTTGTGTGATTTTTTTTTTTCATTGCATAGTTAAAAAAAAAAAAATACTTGTGAAAAGTCCTCGCACTGTTTAATAGAAACATAAGTGCCTGACTGGCCCCAATTAACACCTTGTGATTATAATGCATTCCTAAAATGGGGTGTCAGACGCCAAATTGTGAATAAAGGTACCTAATTAATCTTCATGGGATGACACTGATAAACAACGCTATATTTAAATAAAGATCAAGCAACTGGATGCTTCTTATTTGTTTGCATTAGCAGCAGATAAAGTTAACTACCCTCGCACTTTGCTTCGTAATGCGATTTGGTGAGGCAAACAGCGCTCAAGCGGGCAAAAAAGAGCCGCCCGTCCCCGGCAGATCCGTTATCGCGGGCTGGGGCGGAGGGGACGAGCTCTCCCCCTTCCCCCAAACGGGCTGCCCAGGGGTGGCCGGGGAGGGGGTGCTGCAACCCGTGCAAAGGCTCCGTCTTGCAGCTCTGGGGCAGCCGAGGCTGTGCAGCGGCCGCGGCGGCAGCCCCCGTGCTCCCGTTTGGGCAGTTCTTACGCGAAGACTCGGCGCAGTGTGAAAGTTGCGCTGTACCGGAGAGCAGCAAGTTAGGGTAAAAGCAGAGCCTAGAGGAAAAGCAGCCCCGGCTGCTGCTGCCCTGCGGCGGGCGATGCCGTGCGGGGAGAGGCGAAGAGCTGAAGTGTGCGCAGCCCGGCTCTCGGCTGCAGAAATTTGGGCTTTTTTTTTTTTTTTTTTTTTTTTCCGGATGCTAACCGGAATTCACTTGCTACTGTTTCGCTTCTGCGGCAAATGCACCATCCGCTTTGTCGCCAGTCACTCTGGTCAGCCGAGACATTCTGCTCCCTCCCTGGGATAATTTCTTCCCTACAATTTAGTCAGACCTAAATACCCCCGAAAGGGACGAACTCTTTTTAAAAATATATATATATATTTTTATTTAACCACTTGGATCCGTTTCCTCTGAATTAACAGTTAACTTGGGCATTTTTCACAAGAGGCGAGAGCTTCGCTGAGCTGCCTACCTCGCATTAATGTAATGCGTTTATTTAATTTTTACACATCGGCTCCGGGCGGGTTAAGAGCCGCAGCGGGAAGGGGTTTTTCCTCTGCAGGCGGGCGGCTTCAGCGGGCTCAGACAACACCGCGAGTTTCTTTCCTTTTCGTTGCCGGCTCCGCTCCGAGACCCGCCGCCTCCCTCGGCGTGGGCGCCTCGGGGCTCCCTCCTGGCTTCTCAATTAACTTCATTCCTGGGCGCTCGCCCCGCGCTTTCGGGCCCGTGTTAAACACCCGGGTGAAAAACGCGAAGGGACCCGGCGCCCCCGCGCCGTCTCCTGCGGGGCGTTTTAATTGATCTTCACGTATACGACGGGGTGTTACTTTCAGTCTGAGTTTGTCCCCGCTCCCTCCAGGCCCACGCTCAAGGTGCTCGTGCCCGGCCTCCCCTTTCCCCGCTGCTGGGGGAGCTCCGGGGCGAGCCCCGCTGCCCCAGAGCGGCTCGAGCGGGCCGAACCGGGCCGCGCTCCTCGCCCGGGACAAGCGCACCCGGTGCCGGGTGCCCCCCGAAAAAAAGAAATTAAACAACGGGGCAAGTTTCCGCGCCGGCTCCGGGCCCCGTGCGCGCCCCTCGGTGCAGAAGGGGCCGGAGCGGCAGGTCCGGCCGAACCGCGGCCCGGTTGGGCTCCCGGGACGCCGCTGGCCCGGGCTGCCCCCCACGCGTGTTCGGGACGGGCAGGGTTTGCTCCCTAGCTCTGTTCCTCCCCGCGCCCTCCTTTTACGTGTTTTTGCCTGCGCATCCCCTTCTTTCCCTCCTCGGAAGCACCCACGGCCCCCTCGGTAATAATAATAATAATAATACTAGGACGGCTAATATAAGTATTAATCCAATCGTTATTGGAAGGATTTTAGTGCTTGCCGGGTATCGCAACTGTATAATCCAGGAGAGAATGACATTAGGCTGACAGTGTGGAGTGCAAAATATGATTTGAATAAAATGATAGGGTGGTATCTAATATTTCCTTTAGGGAGTACTATACTCTGAGCTGTCACAACAGATTGTGTAAATAGACTAGACTGAGGGATGTGATCCTAATCATATTGATGAAACATTCAACTGAAAGACCAAGCGCAACCAGAAGGGACTCACTAGGAATACAATTAAATCCTAATCTGGGAAAGAGGAATCCTCTGCAGACTTTCCTTTAACCTCCCGGGCTCTCCCTCCTTCTCATTTTAGAACCAAATAAAATGTGGTGAGAGAGAAAAAGGAGAGACAGGGCAGCCTGCCTGCCTGAACTGCCGAGTTAACACAGGGAGTGCTGGATGGAAGGAAGATAAATCTGCAGCGCTGCAGATACGATCAAGATAAAGCAAGGGCTGGCTTTATTTACCCGGGTAACTAGCTGCTCATGGAGGGATTCCAGGGTGCTAATCAGGTGCAGAAGGTTTATGTGGCTAGAGGAAGAGTCCCCTTTTCATGCAGGTTTTGACCAGCTAAATCCCCAGTACTAAAGCCCGGCTGACTGCTCTTCATTGCTTCTCGTTTTGGGGGAGGCAGCGGACAGGTACGTTTTCCTAATGCATACCCCTGTTTAGCTTCTATGGCTAAAACATATTCAAACTCTGAATGCCTGAATTCACATGCTGCCTAAAGCTCAGGCGGTTTGGGAAAAGCTGTCTTCTTCCTCCTGTATGTGTCTTAAATCACCCTGCCTTCGGTGTCTCTGACCAAGATTTGGTCTAATGTTTTTAGAGCTTTTTGGAAGTCAGACACTCTTTTATTAACACGATCAGGCAAAGAGCAAGGCGTGTTCCTTCTCCCTGGAGCGTTCTCAGTGCTAAAAAAGGCCCCCAAAATGATGTTCAGCTCTTTCCCAGTGAGCCACGATAGCTGTAACTCAGGGAAGAAGGTATCTGTGGAGCCCAAGTCAGTTAACAACCTGTAGGAAGAGGTCCAGGAAGAGGTCCAATAGAAACCCGTGTTCCTTTTGTAGTATAAGCTCTGGAGTATTATAATAATAATAAAAGATTGTTGAAGTAGGCACTTAAAAGATGGTTGTAGCATGTATACTTTTAGCAGTTTTTGCAATGAAATGTCATGCAAGGGTCCATCTGTTCTTTGATAATTCGTTTATACTGGTCAAAGGAGCCACTCCTGTTGTGATGTTCACTCCTGTTTTTCTCAGGGCTGGTTAGATTCTTTTTTTTTCAGTGAAGATGTTAGGTTATAATTGTCAAGCTTCATGTAATGGCCTTAGTCCCAATTGTCTGTAAAGCAATACGGTCCGTGTACGTCATTTGACATGGCTGCAAGATTCTTTTGAGGAAGAAAATATCTTTATTTTTTAACTTGGACTATCTACTTTGGAGTCCACAAATACATAGGTGCATAATTACATATTTTGGGGGGTCTTCTGTCTTCCTGTTTGATAAATCTGTAGCAATGCTCCGGCTGTTCTCATAGGGAGAGATCTCCCCATGAGTTGGATGGGGAGATTGGCTGCTTGCGTGTTAATGCTTGCTTGTTCTTAATAGTAAGTTCTCAATAGCAAAAGTTTTATTTTATTATTATTTTTTAATTCTCTCCTTTCTTACCCCTTTTAAGTCTTCTCCTGCCCCGGTGAATGCATGATTTAGGCAAGGAGCACTCTTAAACTGCTGCTTCAGAGGATATGTCAGTGCAAAGTTAGGAAGGTTCAGAAGCTATTTAAAATGTCAGGTGCATTTAATCCTATATTTTACTCCAAACAGAGCAAACAAACTGTCACTTGTGTAACCTAGTCTCTAGTTTGTGCACAGAGTAGCTTATTTTTCAGTAGCTTTTTATTTTATGCATTAAGTTTACTGTACAGCAAGAGATTTTCTTGCTCTTAACCCAGTTCTTTTGGTAATTCATTCAGTGAAAGCACGGTTCTGCTCTGCTGCCTTTGCATTTCAGCCTGTTTGCAGGATCTGCTGAGGGGCATGGTCAGGTAAAGGTATTTTTGCTGTTGCTGTTGGGTTGGCAAAGAAATATTATGGCAAAACCTACAGCTTTTGAATGATTTTTTTTTTTACTCACAGGAAGACCTAAAAGTTTGAGCCAGCAGTGGTCAGAATTTGGCAGATAAATCTGCCTCATAAACCTCAGTTTCAAGCCTGCAATGCCTTTGTATACTCAATCTGCTCAGGCTATATATGTGCAATATAATACACATTATTAAGTGGTTTGGAGGTGAGGAAAATGGTTATTTTTTCAGACAGATCAGTTGTTAATTTAATTCTGTAGCTGCTACAATGCTTGTGCTGATGCTAAGAAGAAAGTAAGAATGAACAACATATTCCTGCTGGGGATGGCACTGACTGCTTGACAGTTTAAGTAGCACTATTGCTTTTATTACTATTATTATTATTATTATCCCTCTCACTTTTTGGCAGTAACAGCTCATGACGTCTAGTGTTTGCTTGGTGAAGCCAGCACTTAAAGCGGTGGCCAGTTTAGATGTCGGAGGAGCTTGGCCTTAACTCTCCATCAGTGAAAGAGCCGGGGGCACTTTCGGGTAGCGATGCCGCAGCGCTACAGCCGCGGCGTCTACATTGCCCGGAGGTGACGTCCAGGCTTACAGCAGCGTCTGTGCCACCTGGCAGTGCTCTGGGGGATGCACGCTCGCTGCCTAGCTTACCCCTCGGTCACTGCAAAGCCACTTGCTCCTCTCCCATGAGCAGGCCACGTTATCTATTACCAGGCCAAGGGAGCGCGCTGGCAGTTCCCATCAAACGGAGCATGTGCTCCAGGGCCACGCTGCCACGGGAAGCCATTCCCAGGGGTATTTAAGACAGACAGACTCGCTGCTTTTGCTGGGATCGATGGCAGTATAATGGAATCTGTGCAGTAGCCTGAATCTGCATTTCAGCCGGGAAAAAGTCTGACTGTGATGCGGTCTCGGTTCTTGCCTCTGATGTTCCCATTGAGTGAGAATCCTCAGGGAAATGTAACCCTCTGGAAAAGGCCTGAAACACGGAGATCCTGGGCACTGTCTTTGATCGGCAGCTCTAGGAGGGATGCTCAGCGACGCGCTCCTTTCCACTCTCATTCTGAGTGATTCCAGGGGACCAAGAGGAACAGAGTGCATTTGGATGCAGTACCTGAGAAATAATCATCCTCACCACCACCCCCCTACAAAAAGGAAAGAGATTTTTGGAGTTTTATGTGAGAGTTAAACTGAAAGCAAACACATAATCTCCCTGCAGTTGTTGATGGGATTGTGCTGACCTGTGGAGTGATGGCTGATTTCTGCTTGATTGGATCGTGTCTTTTTGATAAGTGCCAAATGCGGTTGCGTTGCCGGTGCCTGCATTTGCCCTGAGCTGTTCGTGTCGGGGAGCACGAAGAGTACAAGCGGAAAGAGGCAATGCTCTTCTAGTGTTTTAGCACCCATGCAGGAACTGGAGTCTTAAGAAGAGAAAATGAGAGAAAAAAAAAAAAGGCAGGGGGAGGGGAAGGGGAGGGAAATGGGACTGGATCCCTTCTTTTCTTGTTGGTGAAGGATCCTCCTTGCGGGAAGTCTCTGGGAGAGCCAAAGCGGCAGCAAACCTGGTTCTTCCACCCTGTTTACTCCCTTCAGGTTTGATCTGTTTCCTTCTCCGCTCTGGTATTAATTTTGTTATGCTGAGACGTGCTAATGGCTGCCCGTAATACTTAAAGGTCATCGAAGTGCGGAGTGTGAATCCTCCGCAGAAAGACTTAACGATTGGCCAGAGCCGCACCTACAAAAATCCTAATGGAGACCAAGTGGATTAACTGTCTTTCTTTTGTCTAACAGCTGCAGCTTTCCGTCTCTTTATTAGAACAGCTACCTGCTTTAGCAGCCAGGCCCATGCATCTCCTCGAGTCTTAGGGTATATATTCCCTGAAGGGGAAGGGGCTGCTGAGAAACCTGTGCATGCCGAGAAAGGAGAGAAGTTCTTACCCCTCCTCATGTGCCCTCCCTATGCTTGGTGCGTGGCTATACTGCTGCCTTGACCATCAGACCTCTCCGTGAGTGAGTTTGTTCAATTTACTGGCTCAGCAGGGGAGAAATCCAGGAGAAATCCAGCCTTCTGCTGCCCTGGTGAGTTGATCAACTTAGCAAAACCCGGCTAGAGCCGGGGACGGTGCGAGGGAGAAGGCAGGGCTGCATGGCCAGGCCCAGGGGACGAGGCCTTGGGTGAGCTTTTACTTGGGTCAATCACCTCTTTCAGAAGGTGCAGAATTCATGCAGAATTCGTTGGGGGAGGTAGCAGGGACTGTAGAAAAAGAGAGCAGGATTGTGGCCTTATGTTGGCTGGCTTAAATGGATCGTGAAACTGCACTTTTTTCCCTTAACGTTTTACTAAATCTCTAACTACCTCTGTTGGTCATGAAGAGTTGCCTCTGAAATAGGAATTTTTATGATTTTAGGGAGACCTTTCATTTTGCTGCCTCTTTCTATTTTCAGTTCTTCTTTTCTAAAACCTACATATTGTTAACTAGGGAAAAGCTAATAGGAAGTGAATTGACTTGTAAAATATGCCTTGCCTGTCATAAAATGCCCCTCTTATTTTGTGGAATGGAGGGGTTTTTTTTTTCCATGGTAAAAGCTAAAATCTGGTACGTGAAGAGCAGATTGTGCTGCTGTTTGTGAGAAATTCAAATGTTGTTATTTGGGATTGACCGCTGAAGTCACCGCTCATAACCTGCTGCATGAGCAATGTCATGTTTGTTCTCGGTCATCCCAGAGGGCATTTGAAAACTCCAGCCAACTCCAACTCCAGTCAGGAGATAAGTACAGCACCGTGTGGTGATTAGGTCACCAATTTGCAAACAGATTTTCTCTCCCTCTCTTTTATATCTATTTATTTTTTCTTTCACAAAGATAAACAGTCCATTCAGGATTGGAGTCCTGTCATTGTAACAATTAAATAATAATAATTAATAATAAAAAAAAAAAACAGTAATAATCTCTCATTCTTGCCTGGCCTTGCAAAACGCCTGCTGACACATACCTGTGACCAGGTCGGGATAGATTTCCACTGTTTTCAGAGAAGTATGGAATTGTCAGTAGCTTTAGACGTTTCCTATACATATGGGTGAAGGTTACGCCAGTGTTATGTTTCTGATGCACGAACTGTAGAGGATTTGGACAGATCCCAGTCAGGACAGCTGTTTTTCCTCAAACCCGACATTGGAATCAGTGCCAGAAACTGTCCAAAACTCTTAAGCTGTATGCGCACAAGTTTCAAATGAGAACATCAGTAGGCCACATAATTACCAGTAGCTCGTAGTCAGAAGCAAAACTATACCTTGTTTAAAGTTCTTCGGAGTCCACAGAAGAGTTCAGTTCTGAGGAAAGGAAGGAAACTCATTGTCCATGTAATACAGCTTAGAGAAATGTGCAAGGCTTCAGAGCATCTCGCTCAACTAGACAGGCGGACGGAGACCACCCCTGCTTCTACCTTCTGCATGTGTCCTCTGTGTTTGAACTCCAGAGTTCTCCATTCATCCCTGCTGCCCTTCTGCTGGGCCTGCTTTGCTTCTGCTTGCAGGAATGGGCTGCTCTTGTGCTTTGAGTCAGTTGTCCTTGAAGATCAGCCATCCCTCCTAGGCCCTCCAGGGCCATCTTCCATGAGATTCCACCAAGAAAATCTCCGAACAAACTGAAACCTGCTCTCCTATAGTGCCTGGCTACATTTATGCTATTTACCTTCTCACTTCCCTCTGGATTTTAAACTCCACAATCTCATGCCTTCTGCAGCTGGTCTTTACAGCCCTTTACAGCCCTATCTTGTTCATTAGAGGTCCAGAAGACTCATCAATATCAAGTGCATCAGAAAGTTATCAACACACTGCAGAAATCTGGATTGTGCCTAGCGATAGTACCCTCCCAGCAGATAGTGTAGCTATCATCCCCAATGAGTACCAGTGCTTGCAATCATGAAACTTCTTCCTGTCTTCTTCCTGTCTAAGGAAGGTTTCACCTACCTTCTGTTCTTGACTGGTCTGCAGCAGACACGCAGCCCAGTGTCACCCGTGTTACCTCTGCTTCTCACCTCTAAGCTCTTGACTGGTTTGTCACTTGTTGGAAGCAGAGCTCTGTGCATTGCAGCCAGCCCTTTACATAGTTCAAAATTCATGTTTCTCATTTTCCCAGCCCATCTTTCCGCAAGACCCTCCCTCTACCCACTGCAGCACTCCAGCCATGTGAGCCATCCAACCGTGGCTGGTTGCAAGTTCTAGGCATTTTCCCTTGATTACCCTTGAATTCACAGAGCACCATTTGTTGAGGTCTTCCTCTTCTCATTCTTGCTCTCCCTCCTTCATCTCTTTCTTCAGCAGACAGGATTCATTGCCCTGTTTCCTGCATCAAAGAAATGGTTATTTTAAGAGCACCGTTAAGCAACTCTTGTGCTATTCAGATTTTTTATGGTTACTGGTTGAAGGATATACTAGGATACCTGTAGGATGGATGCAGTAGGTTACTTGTATGATGTGCTTCCATCTCTCTCTTAATCTGGTGCTGGATGCCTTAAAAGCAGGCTCATTCCATGGAGCTAAGGCTGTGTGCAGTGGACTTCCACTTGAAAGGAGAAGTGCTGGTAATTGCCAAGATGTCACGCTCAAACCTCAGTCACGGGGTTATCAGTGTTCCTATGTGTCTCTGATGTGGTAGGGATTTCTGATTTCTAATAGGTGAGGTGACTTTCAGTTTGTTTTTTTCCCCACTGTATGGAAAATCCACAGTATGTTGTAAGGGTTTTAGATTATTACAGCCTCATAGACAGTGTATTATGTCCTAATATCAGAAAACTAATAATTCTTACCGAGAGACCCTCTTCTAGTAAATTTTTAAATTACTGAAAAAAAGTAAAAGCAAATATCGTCTGTCTGATAAATGAGTTTCTTTTGTTGTTGTTGTTGTTTATTTTATTATTCCTACTGAACATCCTGTTGAAGTTTCTGTGGCAATGTAGTAGCCTCTTGTAGCAATTGCTCTAAAATGGTGTGAAATGTAGTGAATTCCAGTTGCTGTAGAACTGAAACATTCCAGTATCACATTTTATGATGTTTTATGACCACAGCCTATAACTTCAAGAACGCATTTAACTTGCTGTCTCATGGCAGTGCTCCTGAGCAAATAGCACCTTTGTCTCACTACTGTCTGGTAAGAGCAGCGTTATATGTGATTGCCAAAGTCCCCCTGATCTTACAGCATCAGCAAGAGCCTTGTGGCTTCAGTGTCTGCCTGCCACTTGGTTTTCTGTGCAGCACTTTGGCATTTTGGAGTGTTCCCATTCCAACCAAGCAGTGCTGCGTCCCTTTCTAGTACCATCCTGCAAGTCCATTGCCCTTCCCGTCTCTTGGAGAAGATGACGGAGGTGCTGAGCTCTGCAGGTGGCTCATGCTTTTTCTGAGCGATGGCTTTGAGGAGGTCCGGTACCTTCCCTGCTGATGACAACATTTGCCATAAATCCCAAAGGCAGAAGTCTAGGGGTCTGCAGGGCATCGGGTACAGGGTGTTGAAAGCAGGAACTGACTGCAGCAAAAATCAAGTTGGTCAGGGCTTGCCGGGGTCAGGCCCTTGAGCTGTAGCATTTAAATGCCAAAGCGGAGCTTTTCTCTTGTGGTTACTGCAAAGAGGCACCTGAACCTGCAGCACGAACCATGCCAGGGAGCTGTTTATGGATTCTCCTTGCTGGTACAGAGGTCCCTGGAATGACCACTTGTCCATGGCTGCTCTAAGCTTGCCCTTCTCTCACCAGGAGCCACTTGACCTGCGCAGTGCTCCTCACTGCGGGAGGTGATCTGGCTTGCTTCAAAGCTGCTTTCTACTCTGCAGCACCCTCTGAACTGTGCAGACAGGCTTACTTGTGGTGAATAAGAGCTGCTCTCACTTAGCACAGGACACCCCTGCGAGGAAGCTCTCCCCGATGGGGAGCAAGGCGTCAAGGCCCAGCGCCTCAGAGATGATGCTAGACTTCCGTAAGCTTGTGGCCTCCGTGTTCAGCTGCAGCGCAACAGCTCCAGCACGGTTTGCAGATCTGTTTTCTGGGTTTGCAACCTCTAGCACCTTTGACGTGAAATTTAACGCTTAAAAGCTTACCCTGTTTGGGGTAGCAGTGCTTATGGACCATCTAGCATACTCCTAAATATGCAAAGCGTGTTTATGCATAAAGCAAATGGCAGAGCAAGCAACTTACAACCCAGAAAAGTCAAATTAAGGGGTGAGTGCAAGGTGAACGTGTAGCCACTTTAGAAATACAACCACATTTTTTCCAGTGGAAGTTGAGTTCTGGTTTGTAGCAGAGATTTTCCAAAGCCAGGGTGGCTTCTAGCTAGGCAGGAGTAAGTACCACGAAGGGCCAGGTACTGCAGTCCTCACCCTGAGCTGTGCTGCTCGCCAGCGTAAGGAGTCTCACTGAAGGCTCTTTTTTCATGCAGCCGTACGGAAATTAATGTGAGTAGAATATGCTGAATTTGGCCCTAGGTTGGGAACACAAAACTGTATAATGGTATCTCTTAAAAAAGAAAAAAGAAAATAAAAAAAAAAGGATCTGCACTGACTCTGGAGCTTGCTAGTTTAAGATTTGGGGGTTTTTTTTTTCTTTTTTTTTTTTGAGCAGGGAGGCGGGGGATGTGACTCCAGGGGGGGAGCATGTTCTTATTTCCTTACAAATCTGGTAAGAAAAGAATTACCCTAGAAGAAGGGAAAAGAATTTACTTCCTTAGACATCATCTAAGGCACTGCCTGATTCCTCTAAGAAATGGAGCTTTCATGTGTTACATTACATAGCAGCCCCCCAAAAATGATGCGTATCTTTTGCCTGGGGTGAGCAACTCCTGAGATTTCTGAAGTCAGGCTAGTACATTAACACCTTAGATTTAGGTAGTGCGCGGCTACAAGCAAACATCTTTGGATGATAGAAGCAAATCAGACACTGCTTTTGTATGTCACAAGGGATTATTCTATTTTAGTGCTATGCCCTTTGGCTTTACGAATGCACCTGTAGTGCTCCTGCTGTTAGTGCAAAGAATCTCGGTAGAATTAATTTACTACCGGTGCGTTGTCTTTGTAAATAACAAATGTTAGAAGTGGCTCTACACGAGCAGCTTTTCAAACCTTATTGGTATGGTTTGCAGCAGCTCATAGTTAGGGGAAGCTCCTGTTCTTTAATGCCCACGCTGAGTTCGGCAACGTGTTTCTGGGGTCATCAAAAACAAATTTGTGTGGAAGGAGCAAGAAATGATGGGCACATATGACCATAAGGAAAATGGAAAATAAATTCCAGGGTATAAGGAGATGTTTCAGCAAATACAGATTTCACTTATGCCTTCATGAATCTGAATAATTTGCATTCAGTTTCACCTAGTTTGCTGTGTAAATCTTCAGTGGAGTAAGTAGTGTAAGCTTGTGGTGTTAAAGTAGCTTTGCTGTTGCACAGCAGCAAGATATTAACTATCATTTCAAGTATTAGAAATAAAGATACCGGTCCATCAGTCCTATGGCAAATAATTATCACTTTGAATCACTTTGAAGATATGGTGGGAGGAGGAGGAGGGAACCTAAATGTTTGTAACACTAAGAAGGTTTTAATCTACCAGTATCTTGTGTTTCTCCTCTTATTTGATGTGAAAATGGTTTGTTTTTAAAGAAAAAAATCTGGTTTTGACAGGTCTTTCTAAAAATATTATTAATGGTGTTATCAAGTATCTTGATGTTGGCTAAGATATGCTGGAACACTCCTTGAATGTGTGAGACCCCAATTCTGCTTCACAAATACAACAGAAGACACGTGAAAGGGAAGAAAACAGAAGAGAGGCTGTGACTTGTAATTAGGATAGATATAGGGTTTTTTTTCCCTGATGATCTTATAGAAAAAAAAAAACTTCAATGTATGAATTTATTACAAGTTCTGAGACCTGGCGAAATGGAATCAATGTCATCTGCTTAAGATGCTTAAGAAAGGCAGCTTTATAGCTGCCTGTTTGATCTGAGGTTTCTAGGGGCAATGCAGAAAAAAGCCTTAGCTGACGCAGACTTTCTCTCTTTTTTTTTTTTTTCGATAACAGTTCAGAGGGATAGAGGCGGGGAGGAAAAAGCCAGAGAAAGGAGACCCAAGAAAGGGGTCAGGAGCTGAAAAATTCCGTGGACTTCTGCGCTTTGGGTGGTGCTACAAACGAGATGAAGCTGGGTGGCAGTTGAGGCCCAAGGCCCAGCCCGGGTTGTCCTGCTGTCCTTACCTGTCCCTCTGTGGCATGGCAGAGCATGGGACCGTCGTGGTTTATGCTGCAAAGGCCGTTTAACCCAGTATGTGCTCTCTGGAACAGCTAATAGCAGCTGCTGTGGGCAAGGGTAGAAGGATAGACTAGGCTATGGATTGGTACTTCTCCTGAAAGCTTCTAGCATCAGGTTTCGGCGTTTCCTGAGCAGTTTGGGGGCTGTTGTGATTAACATTTCCTCAGCGCAGCTTAATCCTTTAAGCAAACCTCATTGGCCTTAGGAAGTCCTGAAGTTTTGCAATGTGATGTTGCCATCATTGCCTGCAGACGTCCCCGTGGGATGGGGAGGAGCCGGAGCTCCTGAGATTTGCCCCAAGTCATTTTTTTTTCCTTTAATCCCCAGAAGTGCCAGGGGGATTTACTTGAATGGCTCACTGATAAGTATGAACTTTTCTCATCTCATACATCCCTTTACCTACCCAGTACTTGAGTTGTATCAGAGCAGTTTTATGCAATAGGCTGAAATGGACATTTCTCACTTTGTTTTCTGGGCTGCAAACCTCATGTGCTTTGAGGTACTGAACTAGGACGAAGTTTTTGTTTTGTTTTTCTCTTTGTTGTTTATTATATTAAATGAAACTGAAAACTTTTTAAGTGAGAATCCTGAGTAACTTCAGGTAAATCAGATAGGCTATATCTTTGCTTTTCTGAATCTCTGGTCCAGACCGTGTATTGGGAAGCCTAAACACACAGGGATATTCACAGGCATTAGGTTTTCTTAATTCTCTTCCTCTCCGTTGGAGCTGTCTTCTTGCAGTTGTCCTGCAAACACCCAGGAGGTTTTGGGTTGCCAGAACAATCAAATTATTCACCTTATTGCGAGCGCAGAAGACTTTCCCTTTCTTCGGTCAGCATGTGCTCTAAGGGATGTAAAGCCTTGCTCCTTTTTTCGTTTTCCCCTTGCTGAGGATACGCGTGTCTGTGTGTGATCCTCTGCCCGCCGCGCAGTGCGTGGGGCTGCAGTGCCCTCTTGCGTGGCAGCGCGGCCCGATGGGGTTCTCCACAGCTCCCGGCCCTCGGAAGGAAGGAAGGAAGGAAACCCAGGACAGAAGTCCTTTTCCTGCAGGTGCTGCTTGCAGCTCTGGGTTAGTCACCCGTCATTTGTTCTATGCCGTGCAGATATGCACAGGTGGGGACAGTATTTTCAGCCTGAAATATACTCTTTTTTTTTTTTTTTTTCTGCTAGTCCTTTTGGCCTCATCTCCAAAATCAGCACTTAGGATTTCTGCTGTGGGGATGGCCCCTGGAGCTGCTAGCAGCAGGAGCATCTGGTTGTGGTAGGTGCTCTCTGCACCCCTAGCTCGAGCCCTTGCTTTGCTGTGGGGCTGTAAGTTGAGTGCGGGAAAGCAGCAGCCAAATTTAGTTTTGCAGGGCCAGAGAGAGAAGTTTTCTCCTTCCCTCACTCCCAAACTCGTCTGCTGCGCTTTTTCCATCTCTGAAATTAGAGAGATTGAATTAATATGTCTTGACTGGGGGGAGGGAGAGAAAAAAAGGGGGGAGGAGAGGAGGAAAATCCAAAGGAAAAAGGGCACAGTGATTGGAACTAACCGAGCAGGACAGACCCAGGAGGGTTTTGACACATTATCATTTGAAAATGGCAAAGCAAAAATCTGCTGTGACCACAGTGTTTCGAGATTACTGCAAGCCAAGAAAAATACCTGCTTCTGCGAATAAGTGTAACCATGACACAAAAAAATCAGGGGGAGCCATCCCACACGTTTGATCGAATGACTTCCAGTCATTCTGCAAAAATTATTGTCACCCTTTTGAGAACATGATTTGTGACAAAATTGGTGGAGACTGTAAGTGCCAGTTAAGCAAGAAAATCGTTATTTTATTGCCAAGACAGAATTAAAATGTGTAACGAAGAACAGCAACAACAAAAAAGCCCAAACCTGGTTCCTTGGTACAGGAAATTGATCTGTAAAGCCTATAGCATAACATAAAATTATTTTAGAAGTTGAGAAACCATGTGGTGCTAGGAGAACATGAAGTCCAAGGCTGGAGGAAACACACAGCATCCCTGCAATCCAGGGTAAAGCAGACCACTGAATGTGTTCATCTATTTATTTAGTTTTATTTATTTTTGATAGTGTTCTTGATGGTTCTTGCCTATCAGTCCTCTTTGGGCTCATTTTGGCATCTACCATGACCAGTGCATAAGTGATGGCAATACAAGATTCAGCCAGACTTTTGGAAACACCGTGTTATCTCACTAACAAACAGAGACAGGCAACTCAGGCTCGGACCCGTTGGCTGAAGGGAAGTGTGTGTGCTGTAAGGTTGCCTGCTCACTACTTATCCTGAACAGAGATAGGCTTAACATATGAGCCAAATGCAAGGTACTTGTATAAAAATGCAGTTAGTGTGTTCCATGCCTACTGGGCTGCATTTCTGCCACTGTAAATGCGCTCATTGTATAATTAGAGGGTATTGGCCAAGGCTCTGCATGCTGAGGACAGTCCTGAGGACCAGGCTTGCCTCCATTGCACCTCGGTTGCAAAAACAGCCTCGAGCTCTATGGATTCTCCCTGACGCTGGGCTTAGGTGGCAGCAGCCGCCTGCAGAGTGCACAACCAGCAGGCTGAACACAGCGGTAAATGTATGTCATTTCTATAGAGGAATGAGTTATTTCCAGGTGCAGAGCTTTCTCAATCCAAGTACCTGATAAACTTGTCAGTAAACTTATAAATAAACTTAAAAATTTCCTGGCATAAAGTCCCTGGTAGAGCAGGGGCCATCACGTGAGTGGGCCTGGAGTTCGTCTCTTAGCACAAATGCTTTTCCTGCTCGTGCCATTAGTGGCCACTATTAGCAGCTGCATTATATAGCAATATGTCCCAAGAAAGACTGCAGCCTGGAGAAGCTGCAAGGCTCAGGGGTAAGAAAGCAGGCGATTTGCTTTAAGAAAGAACCATGTTAGCTGTAAGCTGGGACTAGGTGCCTACAGGGAAAAGTGAGGCTCTCCTTATGCAGTAGGAGAAACACCTACAAACACTATATTTACAAAAAGCTGGACATCTGTGGCTTTGCTTGATTTCAACAGGCTGGACATCAAACACTGCCCACTCATTTATTCAGACTAGGTAGTCCTTTATTTGCAAGAAAATTACAAGTTTTTAAAAGGTTATTCCACTTAGTTGCAAAAAATGATGTTCTAAGCACTTCTGCTTAAAGTGCGCTGACCTCTGTGAATAAGAATACAGTTCAGAGCTGGACCTGTTCAGACTTTTTTTTTTAATACAAAAAAAAAAAAAAAAAGTATTAAAAAGGGAGAAGGGAGACTATGCAGCATATTTTGTAAGAAGTGCAGCAATGTCTTGCACGGTCTGTGTAGGGTGCAAATACTAGTGCAAGACGAGCATCCCCAGAAGGTGCCGTACGCAGCCGGCGGGCAATCCCATGGGGAAAGAAGAGCTCCTGCCAGGTCGGAGCCTGATGCAGACTCCTGAGCAAGAAGCATTGATCTTGTTGCTCTGCAGATACAGAAGAGCAGCGTCATATTGGCAGAAGAGGCGCTCAGATGTTGTTCTCTAGCCCTCGATAAAACGGATCATTCCGAGGTTGAAAAATGGGTTGTCCTTCAAAGGAAGAGGACGTGTAAAGCCCTTTTTGTGTACAACAGAGTCACAAATTTTCTGCTGCTCCCATTTCCTGGTGCTCCGGCAGAGGGCAGCTCCAGGCCACAAAACCCAGCGGCTCGTGGCAGGCTCATGTCATGGGGACTTCCCTGGGAACAGTCCAGGGAAGAGCCTTGCTCTGGGGCAACCTGCCTCGAAGAAGAAGCTTCCTCCACCTCCCTCTTCCTGAATCAAAAAATAAAGTAGACAGACGGAATCCTGTAGGTGACCTTGAAGCTAGTTAAAAGTTTAGCCCCAAATGCATTCCTCTGTTTTTTTATTTTTATTTTTATTTTTTTATTTTTAAGAAATTGCCAGGGATTCCTTTGTTCCTATGCACTTCTGTACTCTTTTGTCTTACTGAAGCATCAAAAATGTTTTCAGCATCAACTTCCTGCAAGGACAAGTAAACGATGCATATACTGTTGCAAAGACATGAAAACGTGTCTTTTTTTCTGTTATAACAGTTAACATAAAATAAAGTTTTACCGGTAAAGCCCCAAATATAATTAAGGCCCAGAGGCTAAAAATGGTAAAAGCTTTATAATCCTGGCATGCAGAGCGCTGGGGATAAAAGCCGGCTGTTACATCAGGGTAGCAAGTCCCAGCAGGGTGAACTGCGTGCCCAGGTATGTGTAATTCCTCTAAAATGCTGCTCTCCTTTTGAAGCGACGTGTTGTGGCAGTGCCAGGATGAGCCACAAATGCTCTTCCAGCCTTTGCATCCTCCCCGGGAGCCCTGTGCTCCCTGCGGTGGCTCTTTGCACCGCGTGCCTGTGTGAGAATCAACGGGATGGCCTCAACTCGGCTAGGGATGCAGCAGGGTTTGCTACTGCCCCTTCAGGGTCTCAGTTTTGACTTTTTTTTCCCTACATGTAGCTTTGTCCCCCCTTTTCTTCTTTTTTTTTTTCCCCTTTTCTTTTTGTGAATTGTAGTCATTTTTGCATCCGGTGCCCCCAGATGACATTGTAATGCAAATAAATGTATTACCACATAAGCCCATTAGCAGGTGTTGCTGTTCACTTTACTCTCTGCTATACAAATGGACATGACGCTCTTCCTGGGTGAGATTTGCATTGCTTTCTGCGCAAGAGGCTTTAGATTTGCATAGTTTCGAAAAGTCTGGACTTTGCTTGGGAAAGTACTGCAATACTTGCACTCAAGTCATTACAATCTAGTGCGCTAACAGTTACTGAAATACAGAAAGTATACTGGTGAGCTCTATCCTGCTGCATATGGGTTTTTTTTTTTGTTTTGTTTTAATATATTAACCAGGATAGTACCTCATCTTTACCTCCCGACTGCCTTTGTAGTTTTACACCACTATTCTTAAGGGCATGGGAGCACTTTCCTTTGCATTTGAAAGCAACTCTTCTCCCTCCCCACCCCTTCTAACCATTATTATTAAATTTACTGTCTGGGTGATTCAGTAGTATCTAAAGAGAGTGAACTTCATCACGTCAGGAAGCGTGGCCTTCGGGCAGCTGTTGAAATGTTAACAAGGACTCCTAGGAGCCTCCAGCGTATAACTGGCACGGCCAATATTGAAGCCAGGGCTCCAGAGGTGGAGGACTAGAAAAACCGGCCCTGAGGAGAAATACCTTTCCCAACTCCCATCACATTTCTAATAGTTACTAGGGCAGAATAATGTTTCATGACCTTTGGATCGTCCCATTACCACAGCATAATCTAGCTGTGCAAGCTTCGCAAAGGTCACTGTAAAAATAAAAATATTTCCCGCTGTGATCCATACCCCCAAACACGATGGAAAAGAAATATCTTGATAAATGTAGTGACATTTGCACTATAGGGCACAGTGCAAAGATCATGAACCATTATTCTGCACTAGTAACAATGTCACCATTTTATTCTTGCCCGGTGGTAACTCTATGACATTTATGCTCACAGGGAAGTTCCTTTGAATATCAGTAACTTAAAATACGTGTCCTCGAGCTCCTGTGGTTCTTCCACTGAAGTCAGTGGAAGCTTTGCCATTTGCTTAGAAGTAAGTGGGAGCAGGGCTGACCTAGCATTTCTCGTGATCAAAATTAAGATGGGTTTATGTAGTTTCATTTCCTCATTGAAAAAATATTTCTTCATTGGCTCCGTGATGAAATATGTTTCTTAAAAGAACATGATCGATGTTCCTTCCTATAGCCATGAGAATCGCAGCAAGTGTACGCATAGAGGAGAGATTATACGATGAGTCTTTTTTGAAAAAAAAATGTGAGTCAGAGTAGTGCTTGGTACTTGTGCAACAGTTTATGGCTTATGAGACAGATATTGCCAAATATTTCTTCCCTGTGTCCTTATGTGATAGGTAAATAACTGTTTTCCTATATTCCTCAAACAGGGAAATAGATTAATTCACGACTTTCTGACTGAAGTGACTGGAATGGCGCCTGAATCTACAGAATTAAAAACATAATATAGCCTGATTTCTAAAGTGTGGAAGTTCCTGGTTTTATCAGGTTCTTGTGCTAGTTATTTGCAAATGCCTAGAAGCATTTTTTTTTTAACTGAAGTATGTCAGCCTTGATGAAGCTCTCTGAGACCGAGCTCTTGGGAGGAGGAGGTGGAGGGTTGGCCTGCAGCTGCCGTCCCCGTTGGGGTTGGCCCTGTCTCCGGAGCACACCTTAGCACTCAGGGTGCTTAATGTCCTTCTGGCAGCGTTGACAAGCCTGGGAAGAAAGGCACCCTTCCTTCTTTGTTAAGGACAAGCCTCCCTGAGAAAAGGGAAGTATTTGAAAAGCTCAGCTGATGCTGGGATCACTTAATTCACTGCTTTGCATTAGCTGGTTGCTGCTTCTGCTGTATCTGCATGTCAATGTTTCCTCTTTCTAACGCTGGACGCTGGTACGTCCCTAGGTCAGAGCCAAAGGCAGCACTGGTGCTTCCTGGCAGTTTCTGCTGGCCCAAATGATGCCCAGCCGCAGGTCCGGTTCATGCTGACTCTCCGAGGAAGAAGGCAGCGCTGAGTTGTACTGTCTGAGTCTTTTTTTTCCCTCAGGGTCTTCGTTTTTTCAGGGTCTTCTTCTCAAAAGGGCTGTTAGCTAAGTGCAGCCCATGCTCATTCTGCTGCTGCTGCTCGGTTGGGCCAGGACCACGGAGCGGCGAGCACGGCCTGCCAGGGGCCCTCCGCGTGTTTTCCTGCGGGTGGTAGTGTCTGGTGCGAGTCCTGCCTCGCTCGCCCTGTTGGGATTGCAAACACGCTGCCGGCCGGGATACGGAGCCTGGCGTCTCGGGCACGGCCCCTTGCAGCTGGCTCGCAGTGCCACGGCACCAGGAGGGATGAGGGTTTTAGCTGGGCCGAAAACCCCTTTGCTTGGAGGAAGGGCTCAAGTGGGAGAGATGAGAACAGGGTGAAAAAGATGTAATCCTCACCTCGAGCAGGAATTGCTGAGTATCTGAAGGAAATGGTCGGCAGACCTCACTCATGCTTTTCTGACTCATTTTCATGTGTCTGGCCATGCTACCCCTCTGGTCGTATGCCGCCTGTAGCATTACTGTCTCAATTTCTGTAGAAAGCTATCTTGAGAATTTTCCTCTCTAAAAATGATATGAAAAAAAAAATAAAAGCAATAACACTCAAGTCATTTAGGAGCTGGATGACTGAGTGCTCTTGTGGGCTCTTCTTTAAGAAGAGTCTACCCATCTCCCCCCCGATGATGTTATCACAGGATGCCTATGGAGGGAAGGAAGTGCAGCTTGGGCTTACAGTAGGTGCTAATTGGCTTGCTTTTCTCCCCTGCTGTGGAAGAAGGAAGATCTGCACAGGAGAAACTTTGAAAGCCAGCAGGAGAGCAGGAGGAAATGCTGAGCAGCCTGTGAGGTACCAAGTTCTCTTAGCTACACGTGTTTGCCTCTGGGTCCCCTTGCTGGTTTTGCTATTCGGGAGACTGGGGCAGCTGCTCCTCTTGAAGGCAGTAAAGGCAGCAGGGTAAAAGGCCTGACTTCACCCTGCAGCTCCCTCCTACAGGTGCTGTGAGGGCTGGTCTTGCCACAGGTGCTTTTGAGAGCCTGACCTAGCACGTCTTCAATAGCAGCACCCCCTCACTAGCCTCAGTTCTGGGTCCAGAGCTTTAAGGATCAGTCTAGTCAGCAAGCGAACTCGGGCTCCCCATTTGATAGCCTTTAATTAGCTGTGCATGCGTGTATAAATACATAGATTATCTGCTGCCTCCCACTGCAGATGTCTCACTGAAATTAATGGGGCTTTTCAAAGAGTAAACTGTGAGTAATAATGAATAATATTAATACTCAGCATGACTAACAGTGGCAGAAGGGAGAGTCTTAATGACTTTGACAAAGGAGAGTCTGCCAAGAGGCAGCGTCTGATTTGCACGAACACTGTCTTTTCAGAACAGTGAGGCTGTTGCTCACTTGTCACCCATCATTGAATTACAGCCCCTGTTGTGCCAAAGTCGTCCTGATCTCTGACTTTATGTCTCCCTCCAGCGCAGCTTACGTGGCGTGGCAGAAAATGAGTCATGCACAGGCAGCTGGTCATCTGACCCCTCTTCTGTTTAGTTTTCATGCAGTCTACATCTTTGCAGGAATTTTAACTTGGACATCATGTTCCAAAAAGCCTCTGACAAAGCTCTTCATGAGAGGCCTTTTTTTTTTTTTTTGTTTTTTTTTTTTCTCTTTTTCATTTAATGTGGGAGAGAGCTTGAGAGGAGGAACTGGTTAAGCAACAGCAAGCAAAAAGGAGAATGAGATCACATTTTGAAACAGTTAACGGTTCCTGGTGCCGTGCCTCAGAGTCCTGGAGGCTAAGCCATATCTTTTTGTATTGGTGGGAATGAATGATCTGGAAAAGTGGGAAAACTGATGTAAAATTAGCAAAGAAAAGCAACATTCCTGAAGGTTTTTAGAACAACAAAACATGAAACTTTTCCCCGATATGAGGTGTTAGATGGCTCCCTGGAGAGGTTGCTGGGTTTTTTTAAGTCACTAAAACAACCAAGAGCACGGAGGGGAGATTACTGTAGATAGGGACAGTGTAACTGTAAATTTTGGGGAAAGATCTGCACTATAAACTCTGTTGGGATCGGGCAGGAGGAAGTAAACATTCATTCCCAAGTGAAAAGCAGCCTGAACTCCTCCAGAAGGAACAATGAGCAGTTGATTTTTTTTTTCCATCCCCAAATTCAAACCATTTCCTTTCCATTTCTTGTTTCTTCCTTCTAGCCCTTGCCACTACCAGCACAGCTGTGATAGCCTCTAGTTTTGTCCTGCCAGATTCTTCAGTAAACTTGCATGTTGCTAATAGGAGAAAAAAAAAGAGTGATGTTTATATAGTTAAATGCCCCATAGAGACCCTTGGCTGGGCTGGATTTAGAAATGGTCAAAAGGATTGGGCAAGGTCATATAATTCCAGGGTTTGCCCTGATGATGTAATTTAGATTCTAATATGCCCCCTCATTTTAACAAGATCTCTGACCAGAATAATAAGCTAAACCAAGAAGGTATAACAGATGGTGCACAGGTCATTTCAGGCTGTCTTTATTGAAAGTGTTGTCTGAGGGTTTTATGATGCAGGCCTGGCCCAGAGCAGCATTTACTAGTCTAATCTATTGAATGACTTCTGTTGGCTAAGAAAAGATATATGATTAAGAAAAAAAAATGGGTCAAGGTGTGAAAAGATTAATTCCATCCCAGCATCTCTGTCAGATGCTATTAATGCCTGATTAAAGCTCAGATCAGAGCAGTCTCCTCTGTAACAGCCACATCAAAGCTGGAGTCGGCCTTCTCTCAGCAGTAGTTCTGCAAGGTAAATGCTCACCATAATTTTAACTGGTCACTAAACCCAGTTTAATTTTGCTTTTAAATCTTAAATTGTATCCAAGTTTGCAGATGCTGTAGGCTAAAAATGTTCCTATGCTGCTTTTCCTAAAGAAGAATGTTACTATAGATATCCTCTCTTCTCTGGGGTGATCAAGAAACTGGATAAGAAGCAGCATTAAAAGGATATAACTTTAAAACAGGCCTTGCCTGCACTATTCTTGTTATCACATCACATTGGCCTAAAGAAGATCAGGCCCAGTCTGTTTAAATGCTGCTGTCAGACAGCAGCTTGTGTGGTGGCTGCAATATTTTCTGTTGTATACAAGAAGGAATAAGCGTGGAGATGACGTGGATCCTAGGGCTCAGTTACTCCAATGTGCCTCTTGCATGAATTTGCCCAACACAACCACTTCTCCTCTTCTGTTTGGCAGCTTAGAGGAACATTCTGCTGAGGTGTGGTCTTTACAGAAGAAAACACAGCAGATTTTGGGTTATGTAACCTAGGTCAAGCAGAGGGGCATTACAAAACTCATGAATGGCTTTGATTGATGGAACTTTATTCCCGGGCATGCAAGAATGGAAACTTCTTTTCTAAGAGCTAACAGAAGGCGTGCTGGAATAACAAGAATGTTCTTGTTGACTTATCTGAAAATAGTGTTGGGGTTTTGGTGTTAATTATGTGTTATATAAATAAGTAATATCTCATGAAGCAACCAGTTCTATCAAGCATTTGCCAATGTGAGCAACATCAACAGCTTTTAATAGTGTCTCAAAACAGATACCATATCTCTGGAATATAAACTTATATAGGCTGTTTTTGTATATGTCTCAGATTTACTATGAATACTCTGATGTTATCATTACTGTACACTAAATGTACTCTAACTTTCAACAGGAGTGTACTTGACTAGCAGCAATATATATATACAGATATAGAGAGATATAAAATATATATTTTTTTCCTCTGTAGCATTTACTGAATTTGAGTCAAACCTCTGAGCAAAACCTATGCATGTCACTCACCAACAGACTGGGTTAGCTTTTCAAAGCGTTTAAAAGCTTTTCAAAACTGTTTTCTTTTTTAATATTTGAATAAACAATGGGAGGATAAGGTTACTTGTTTTTTAACTTCTCTCTGGTAGAGAACTCACATGGTTTAAGGATTTGCCACTGCAGTAGAAGAAAGTGTAATTACCTTTTATATGTGACAGTTAATTGTCACTTCCCTTGCAAAGGAAACCTTTCTGTGTGGTAGGGCTTTGATGGTATCCCAGAGTTAGGTCTTTGTGGTAACCTCTAAAGAAGAAGTCAGGAGAGCAATAATACAAACAAGAAAGATCCTGGGATGGCTTTGGAATTGCCCTCTGGACTGGAAAATGCAAAGAAATATTTCTTACTCTGTGTTGCGCTTTGTCTGCTTTTTGTAGAGAAATAGCCAGCCTGCAAGACCACTGACATTTTCAACTAGTAGTTTTTAGAAGTTTGACTTTCTAAGCCTTTGAAATAAGATTGAGAGAGGAAAAGGAAAGAAGCTTCTCAAAGTGGATAATAAGGAGAGTGAGCTTTTAGAAGGCAAAATTTCTTTTCTTATCTGCAAATATATATATTAAAAAAATCATTTTTCTTGAGAAAAATCCTTCTATTGAAATGGATACAGATGCATGACTCTCTTCACAGTATGTGTCAGAGTCTGGAACTATGTTTTAGGTCTGTTCTTATTTTGGTGCTGATTTTTATGCCAATAAACTTTCACTATTGACTTAATTGGTAACAGGCAACGTGCTGAATCAGTAAGGCTGGATGTGACAGCTAAGGTCTTCATAGGAAACTGCCCCTTTCATTGGAGATATTCAGATTCATATTGTATATAAATTTAAAAAAGAGATTTGGATAAATATTTTGCCTACTTAGTATTTTATAATTCTGGGATTTCGCAGAAGTGAAACAATTGGCTAAATGTCCTTTGCAGAAGTGCCTGTGCATTTGCTAGTCAGGCCAGTGCTTGCACAACATTAACTACCCCTTGGTGTGCTTGCCCTCACTGTCATCGCATTCTTCATTCTGGAGGGGAAAAAAAACAACAGCTCCTTGCAAATAGGTTTGAACAATTTGCTCTGACTGGAATGCGCCCAGCCACTCGCTCCCAGTGGAGGGAACTGGGCAGGCAAATCGCAACCCCAGCGAGAGGGCAGAAGGGGCATGTAGGTGCCGGCAGCCCAGCTCATTAAACAGCTCCTCATGCATTCCTGCTGCATACCCAAGGCAGAAGCATTGATTGGGGCTTGAAAACGGGGCTCACTGAAGAGCTGCCTGCGTGACGGAGATCTGATTTCCCTTCCAGCAGGAGGAAGATCTGGAAGCACCTCCATCTGGTAGCTCCTTGGCAAGGGCGAGTATGTCATGAGAGGCGGCTGCTCTGCTCTTGTTGCCTTTGACCGTTCCAGGCGGGAATGCCTTCAAGTGAGTGGGCAGTGAAGTGAATGTGTGTAGTACTGGGGGTAACTGAACAGCTGTTCTCCGTGGCAGAGATAACCCTGTCTTAAGGTCATTGCTGTGGTCTTCCTAAGGTTAATCTTTAAAGTTCAGTCTTTGGGACATTGTGGTTAAGATAAATGCAAATAGTCATTAACTGCGGCTTGAGGGAATTGCCTGTCTGGACTCCCCTGATCCTTTACATTTTGCTCTTAGATAGAATTGGAAGTTTCCTGAACACTTTCTACATGAAGTGATGATGCCTGATGACATGTACCTAGACCTTTTTAGGCAGCAGTGTTGATCTTCCTAGAGGGATTGCTGTTTTGGAAAACTGATGTTCAGGTAACAGTCGTCCATCTGCTTGCTCATTCTGCCTTTTGCTCATGGAAACATACTATCCAGGATCATTATCTGCACTGCAAATACACTGTAGTAATTACACTTCTGCAGGCCAGATAAGCCGCTACCTTTCTGTTGTGCCTGTTGTGCCTTTTTTTTTTTTTTTAATCTCTGTATCAAAATAATTAGCAAAAGTAAAACAGGAGATCACAGTGAGTGAAATTCTTGATTCCATTAAGGCAATAGCTGGATTTGCCATCGAAAGTCAGATGAGGTCAATGTTTTATTCTGGCTTCATTTATCATGAGGAGTGATCAACACTGTGCAACTGAGTAATGAGTTTATTGGGGTGATTAATGCCTATTATCTACTTTACTTGAGAGTTTGATATTTACTAAACTTATTTTAATACCTTGAAATATGCTGAAACCATCTCAATTTCTTGCAGAATTACTTCATGTGTGTAGGGTGGTGCTGAATGCAGGCTGCAGCATGCAGCAGGTGATAGTCTGCATCAGGGAATGGACCTGCACGGAAAACAAGACCAGCTTTGACTGCTGTTGCACCTGTGATGCACAACCAGATTTTGGAACTATCAGGTGCCTGTGGCAGTATAATGCTGTATCTTATTTCTCTATGCCTGGTATCCTCTGTTGGACAGAAATCAGTGGCCCCATCTGTAGTCAGTATACTTCCCAGGACATGCACAGATTTAGATAGTTACAAAATCATATTTGGGTGCATAACACCTACTAAAGGTGGGACAGGAGGCCCAAATGTATCTGACACAGAGCATGTCTACATGGCGTGATCCTATTATGACTTGTAAGGCTGTAGTGCTATTGTAATTCCAAATGTGTACTGTATTAAAGGTGCCAGTCCTATTAGCAAATCTGGCTGTTATACCACACTCCTTCCGTAATACCGTCCGCCTCCTTTCCCTGCCCCATCCACGATGTTTCTCTCCCTGGCTACGACTGGTGCTGCTGTCACAGCCGCTTTCCTCCTGTGCTGCTCCTGTCGCGCCCTGTCTCCCATGGGCACCCAGCAGTGTCTCCGTCCCTCTCCAGCAGTGTCCCCGAGCAGCGCTGCTGTGTTCCCGCTGAGAGAAGGGAGGTGGCTTTGTGGCACAGGGACTCGTTCCTGAGGGAGCTGAGGAGCAGCAGCACCAGCTTTGCCGTATGGAGCCCGTGTGAGGGTGCTCACCATCCTCCTGCTGCTCCCAGGGCTCTTCGGGTTAGCGGGAGGAAGGGAAAGATCCCTCGCTGGCATCTTCCAGGATAGATCCTGCTTCTGATCAGGATTGTGCAGCCCAAGGCAATGTTTATGTGACTCTCTTTCTTCCATTATCAAAGCCAGCTTAGATGTTTCTATGTCCTTTTAAATTATGTTGTGTATGTGTCATCTTAGAGCCTAACTCTACAGACCAATAAAAGGTACCTTTGGCAGAAAGACACCGTATTATTGATAAGTTGTTAAGGCACCAAGAGGAAGTGCCTTTTTTTTTCTGTCTCAGTAGGGGAACAACTGCTTGGTAGCAAGTGGAGCAGAGTCTGAGTCCTTCCTCAAGCAAGATCTTCCTGATTTTTGCTGTTCACAGTGTAACTTTAATAGAAGCAGTGGGGAACTTTGCTGCAGGTTCCTGTCAGGCTCTTCTTCCAAGTCCCCACTGTTGACCTGTGTGGCTTGGAGCACTCTCATTCAGATGAAAAGTGGGAGTAAGCAGTGGAGGTGCTTCACAGAGTCTAGCTCCACAAAGTGCAACTTTGCGTTCAGGCAGTCTGTGCAACCTCTTTTTGCCCTCAGGACAATGAGCTTGGGTTTTGTTCTTCATCTTTAGTCCCAGTATGTGCCCATAAGTGCTTGGTAACATGGAGAATCACAATGCTCTTCCTTTCTAACAACAGAGGAAGGCAAAGAGTCTGGCCAGGCTGCCCTGAGGTGGAGGCTTATAGCCAGAGAAAGGGGCGATGTGAGTGAAATGGCTTCTTCGTGCACAGAGAAGCCCTGTCCCCAGAGGAACGTATGTGGCAGAGCGCCCGTGACGGCAGGGCCTCCGGTCTTGACTGAATCAGCTGTGTGTGCGCTCAGATGCTTAACTTTCCATATGAACGCGGTGACCTTGATTGCTGCGGTCTCTGCTAGAAGTTTGAGAGCCAAGCGCAGTTCAGTCGACTTGAAGAATACGTCTCGGCAAATTCTGGCATGTCTTGGCCTTTCTTCTTGTGCCAAGCTGAGGCTACAATCATCTCCACGGTGCTCCCAGCACAAATTTCACCCTTTTAACCTCTTAACACACCTTGTAGATGTGCGTGCATGTCCTCACGCTCTTGGGTGCTGGGAGCCAGGGACGGGAAACACTGTTTGGGGAGGATAAGCAGCTGCAAGTTTGATGCATCTATAGGGCTGATAGGTCTGTAGTTTGAACAGGCCAACTTTGCTCGGGGAAAGAAATAACTGGAAAAGGAGGAATACCATAATGCTCTATGAGAAGGCTATGCAGGTGTAAGAAAATTTCCTATAACATGCAGAATAGAAGGTAAAATTAGTCCACAAAACTTGGTGTCTTTAGCAGGTTCCTAAGCCTGTAACCCACTAACTGTATTTATAAGCCTCAGCCTCATTTCTGAGAGAAGGTGAATTGAAACAACAACAACAAAACTTGGAATAGGCCAGAAACTCTGGCCTATTTTGACTATGATATCATATTATATATTTGACTTCTCATGTAGTGTTACCTTGTCTGATCCATTTGGATGCCCTCATAGTGAGAGATCTGCTACTGGCTGCTGTACGCTTATGGTACACAAAGCTAGGCATGTTTTGTGAGAGCTCCACAGAGGCCCTAGGCCACCAGATGACTGAAGAATCTCCTCATATCCTATACGAATACATATATATTACATATCCATTGTAGTTTTGGTTCAAGGAACCATTCTAGGCTTTCTTCCAGCCTCCTCCTCCTTCCCTGGCTCACAATGTCTGTACTGCTGCCATTGCCACTACCTAGCTGCTCAGAGCAAGGTCACCACTTAAATAAACATTTAAAAGATTAGTTAGAATAGTAATTTTTGAAAAACTTTTATCTTCACTAGTCCTCTGGCAAAAGAAATACTACTGCAAGTGCAGTTATACTGTGGAAATTCTCTGTGTGTCATTTTCTGCTCTCCCCCAATCTCATACTGTGTGTGCTTGTGGTTGCGTTGTGTAGCGTAGTGAAGCACACACACACACACAGGATGGTTGAGGTTGGAAGGGACCTCTAGAAAGCACCTAGTGCGACCTCCCTGCACACGCAGGGTCACCTAGAGCACGTGGCACAGGGTGGCATCCAGGCGGGTTTGGCAGATCTCCAGAGAAGGAGCCGCCACAACCTCTCTGGGCAGCGTGTGCCAGGGCTCTGTCACCCTCACAGGAAAGATGCTTTCCCAAATATGCAGATGAAACTTCCTATGTTTTAGTTTGTACCCGTTACTCCTTGTCCTGTCACTGGCCACCACCAAGCAAGACATAATCCGGGTGCGTCTCTGCTGGGAGCGCTGTTGCAGCCGTGCTTGTATTCCAGCAGCATCTTCCCAGTGTGCCCAAGTTCAAGTAACTTTACAGTCCAAAGCCTTCCCTAGGTAGGACACAAGTCAGCAGAGTTTCTAGCAGAGAGCAGGGAAGGAGTATTGCTCTGGCAGTTGTAGCCTCATGCTTAAGGTTAGCTGTGTGGCTCAGACAGCTATAGCTTACAGAAGCTGCCTGGATGCTTGGCATTGTCCAAGTGCTGTTCTTGAATGTGCTCATGACGGACCAGAAGAAATGAAGCTCTGTCACAGGAGTCCGTATAGTACTGCATCTCACAATTGCTGTCTCTGGAGTAGCAAAGGAAATGTAGCTGGGCTGGGCAAAAATAATTGAAAAATGACAGTAAAATGCCACCCAATACCTCTGGATAGATTTTCTTAGAAAACGTCGCTTTTATCTTTTAGCTTTAGGAGATCTACAGAGCAATCTATAAAATGAAAACTTTGCTAGGGACTTCCACAAAGGAGGAATTAGGCAAGTCCTGTTCAGAGAACCATGTGCTTGTTTGTGCTAAAAAAGGTAGCAAGAATCCTTTCTGCACTGATCTCTCCCAGCAGCCAGGAGCTCCTAAGCCTTTCAAAGGCAATAATGTTTTCAGGTTTTGGGAACCTCTCATCCCCATCAGTGACCCTATAATTTGCTTGGATACTTAGGAGAAAGCATTTAAAATAGGCTGTTTTCCATGAACTGTCAGAGTGCTAACAGTTCCCCTGACAACTTCCCTTGACTAATTTCTTTCCTCCCATTTTTTTTTCTTTCTTTTTTTTTTCTCTATGCCAGGCCTTTCCCAAGGTCCGGTAATTTCAGTTAATTCTCTTTTGGCAGTATAGATGAGCAATACAATGTTTGTTTTCCTGTGATGAATTCTGCATGAATGATTTCCCCCCGCACACAGGATGCAAGGAAGGGAAATTAAAAAAAAAAAAAAAAAAAGGGCTTATCAAACAGGAAGAAGGAAACTAAAGAGGAAGGAATGGTGGATTAAAAAGGCTTTAAAGTGATCAGAAAGAGTGAAAGGGGGATATATATATATATATATTTCAATTATTCACCTTATTTACAATTGTGTGAATTATGGTAGAAAATAATATTTGAATTACTTGTTGAGTTTGTGATAATTTTGTGTCAGGAAAAATATTAGTATTAGGTTATAGGTGAAGAACCTCTGAATCTATGGTGTCGGCCACATTTCAGAAAAGCTGGTATGAAATGGACCCATTCTCCATTTTTAATGGAATGAATTCGCTCTCTTTTCTCTCAACAGTGGAGCCACATGGCCAGCTCCGACAGTAGCTTGGGAGAGCAGGTCCTTATCTCAGCTTAATGCCAGTCAGAGTTCCAGTATATGGGAATTCAAAGTAGTCTTCAAAGCTACTTAATGAGCTGTGTTGCTAAACTAGATGTTGTTCTGGAATCCAAGATTTCCAGCCTGGGCATTAAAGTAATCCCACGATTTTCGCCAGTAGAGGGAGGTGTTACACACGTGTAAACCACGTATATTCTGCATGAGCCAGCTGACCTCCTCGTAAAGGGGGGCACCAAGCCCCTTCCAGCAACCAGCAGAAATGGGTAAGTTCCCATTTCCCTTCTGCAAGCCGTGCTCTTGGTGGTTGTAGTATGTTTTCAAGAACTGTTTGTAATGGATGAAGCTGAAAACTGAGTGGAAAATTCAGTATAGATGAACTTCTTCTGAATATATAGTGAAAGAAGAAAGTTTACTCATTTGTTCAAGCAAATAAGCATTCAGATAAAGCAGGTCCTTGCAAATACCATTTTCCAGGCATGCACATGAATGTTTTAAGGTGCCCCTTATATGTCCTGTGCAAGCTGTTCCAGTATCACTGAGAAAACTTTTATGAAGTAACAACTGAGTTACAAGAAGTGTATGAAACAAGCATTAAGTGCTATAATATTAGTATAATAGGATAATGTCACAGCTATGTTTGTAATACTGTGGCAGTACTCTTTTACCCAGGTGTACCATCTGGGCATATAGGAAAACAAAAGATTTATTGTATTTTTTTATTGTAGGTAAACACAATTATCCACAGCAAAAGAGAAAAAGGCTAATTAGAGAACAGCGGGAAAACACTATAGGGCTTAATGGTTCTTATGTTTATGCATTTTGCGATGGAGCAGGGGACACCTGGAAGGGGAGCTGACACAAACGGCAGCAGCTCTGCTCTTAGATGTATGTATATACAGGGATACAAGGGTCACATTAATGCCCTGTTTGGGGAAATACTGCCCATCATGATACTTTTTGATAAATCTTTTTGTATGTCTCCTTATGCTGAACAACAGGATTGCAGGTCCGAGGGATGAGCTGAGCTAGTCTCAGATGCTCCTTCTCTTCTGTCTTTAACCTGGAGAAGTTTTCTAGGGACGTGGGTGAGCAGGGCTTGCTTCAACACCTACCATTTGTTTTAGTTTATTTGTAGCCACAAAACGAATTGGGCAGGTTGGGAGGTCATCAAACCTTCATGGGAATTGCTTGTGTTTATTTCAGACATGGTTAAGGTAATGGCAGCCTAATTAACCCCCCTTTATCTATAGCTAGATAGATCTATTCTATTTTAAGAGGCCGTAGGCCTGAGTAACTTCTGTCACTGTTATTTATAGTACTTTTGGGGGGCCATATTTTGAAACATAGATGCTATTCATTTATATGTGTTTGAGTTTGGTGTGTCTTACAGTTCTCTTCTTGGGCAGCATCTTATAACCATCTTATCTGAAGGACAGAAAGAGAAGAAGGTCAGGCACTGCCTGAGGCTTTGCTTTAACAGCCCTACCCTATTATGTGCCCCAATAAAGGCTGCAGGATATGATGCTTTTTTGGTATCTTCCACTTTAAATGCTGTATTGAATATGTGAAGTGTTCTTTATGTATAATCTCCTTTTCCCTCCTTGCTATTTTAGAGACTTTTCTTTTGTTCTTTAGAGTACATTGGATGCTGGCTAATACTGTAACATTCTCGTGGCAGGAAATGTCTGTATATGGGAATCTTGCAGCTAGACTTTGGTAATTCCCACACAGACTGTCAGGCCTATGTAGTGACTATGTATACTTTGTCCTCATGTTGGCAAGAGAATTCAATTGTGTTCCTACAATGGGGTGGGATTTAAAGCTTTCGGTTGCTTTTGTTTCTTGTGGAAACCATGGCTTCTGGCCATTCGGGTGCAGAGTGACATGGCCTCTTGCACAGGATTCCTAACCAAGCCCGATTTAAATAAAATTTCCACGCTAATGTAAAAGAGGCTCAAGGGCCTGATCTCTTCCCCTTCCTTCCCCCCGAGCAGTTCAAGCTCTGATGCACACTTCAGAAATTAAAGGACCTACTAGACACTGAATAGAAAGCACAGCCAGATTTAACTGTTTCCAGATTCTCTCTACCTCCCTCGCATGCCGTGACTAAATATCTACACAAGCCAATCCCTTAACATCATGATAGCACATTTCCATTGGGGATTATTGCTTCTCGTGTTTATAATAAAGATCCAAGTCTATTAGAAGTGAAAGCTACTCGGGACAACTGGAATTTAGACCCTTTCAAGGAGGTGAAACTGCTATCTCACATTACTGGTGCCTTGATTTGATGGTGACTGTGCCTGTAGCCAATTAGACCCTCCTTGAATCTATTCATTGTTCCTCCTTATCAAGTTTGAGCTCGTTACCCTGACATCATGATATTTCCAGGCCAATCTGCTTTTATTCATCATTCATCTACTTTTTCCAGGACATTTGTTAATTGTTATCTTTGGTCAGATTTGCCCACTGGAGTTTATGGAAAGACGCTTATTAAGACCAGTGAAACAGAATTAGATCCATTCTGTTTTCTTTCTCACTTTTTTTTTTTCCATGTTATATCTCTGTGAGGAATGCCCTGCTAACTCTCATGGCTGGACAATGCTGTGAACTCTGTCTTTCTTCAAATTTCACTCAAACCTTTTTTTTTATTTATTTATTTTTAATTCAGGAAACCTGACTGTAATGATCTCATCAGCTACACATGCCAGCAACGTTTCAAGCAATTTTTTTAATACTTTCCATTGTCTTTAATGGTTAGATGTGTTTAATTATTAGGTTCTTGGAACAATGACCGATTTATTCTTTGACCCATGTAAAACTTATGACAATCTGCAAATAATGTATTAAAAAAAAAATTCAGCAGAGCAGAGATTTCCTTTTGTTTGCTATTTAAGTAAGTCCTAAGATAACAGCCCTCCATATGTGGGAGGATATCATTGTGCTAACTTGCAGTTACCCGATTAAAAAAACAAAGCAAAACAATCTATCATGTACTTTGGCCACTTCGCCAGAGTTTTCCCCTTTAATCTTTCCCTGATAGGGGTAGTGCTTGCACATACCCAGTCTTAGATACGCTTGCCATAGTGGCCTTAGCTAGGAGATAAGCCGTTTCATGTAATCTTTAGAAGATTATAAATGCACCGAGGAGATGGTCTTTTCTTTCTTTCCCAGAAGCGGTGTAGTTTAGGCTCTTGGCAACCCGTGGAGCCTGGATGTGAGGTAGGTGGTAAAAATAGCCCCCATGTGTAGCACACACATAGCCATGGCCCTCCTGGCCACGGGCACCCGGGCCCATGGGCACCCGCCCACCGTCCTTGCTCTGTCCCCAGCGTCCTGCTCCTGCGGCTGCCTCCCTGCTCCCGGCACGGACGGTTTTCAGCCCAGGATGCTGCAGGGAAGGTACAGCGGGCTGCTAATTAGCACTTGGGCGAAAATCTGCTCCTGCAAGGAGCCTCCTGCTTGCTCTGTTGCAATCTCTGAAGATTAAGCCCTAGAGCAGGAAGGTAGTGAGCTGTCCTTCGTCACTTCAGCGCGCGCTTGCCGCAGCTCTGCCTCAGAAGTGGCTAAACCGTCTGTAAGACTCGCCTAACTCCTAGTGTCAGTGGCCCTGTGAGACTGCCAGGTTTGCATGGAAGTTTGTAACAGTTCTGAACTGGTCATCCTGCAGGTTTTTTAACACTTTCTTATTATCCATTTACAGCAGAAGTTCCAATTTAACCTGCTTTTTTAAACCACCCTGTATCTATATCGCTTTTCCCCCTTCATCTTTTTTTTTTCTAAAAGCAACTCTAATGAGGGAGCAAAGATCCCCTCTAAAATGTGCTCCTTTCTCAGGTCTGGAGACCCAATCAGGACAATTTATAGTTCAGATCCTGCAAGGCAGGTGCCCAGTCCCACCACGGCAGTGGAATTAGATGCTCAAATACCCCATAACAAGTGAGGCTTTGAGCAAACATTTTAAATGTCCTTAGGCCTTAGTAAGCATCAGGTGCAGCTTTCAGCCCTCCTGATTTCGGTTCCTGCAATGTGCCTGGAAGCCCGGACACCTGGTAGAAAGTGGCTGCTTTAATGCAATTTAACCTTTGCGAGTAGTTTTTTGAGCTGCCGGAACTCATGCCATGCGCCAGGCCCAACTTCAAGAAAACCATGTGGGCTTCAACCCATGACAAACAGATTTTTGCAGCGTAATGCCCAGTGCTTGCTTTCTTAAACAAGCGCGTAAATGCCCTAGGGTTATATTTTTTCCCTGTTAGCTTTAGTTCATTGAAAAATGAGCCCGATTTTTCTCCCTACACGCGCAGGCCTGCGCGTGTAGGGAGAAAAATCGGGCTCATTTTTCAATGAACTAAAGCTAACAGGGAAAAAATATAACCCTAGGGCATTTACGCGCTTGTTTAAGAAAGCAAGCACTGGGCATTACGCTGCAAAAATCTGTTTGTCATGGGTTGAAGCCCACATGGTTTTCTTGAAGTTGGGCCTGGCGCATGGCATGAGTTCCGGCAGCTCAAAAAACTACTCGCAAAGGTTAAATTGCATTAAAGCAGCCACTTTCTACCAGGTGTCCGGGCTTCCAGGCACATTGCAGGAACCGAAATCAGGAGGGCTGAAAGCTGCACCTGATGCTTACTAAGGCCTAAGGACATTTAAAATGTTTGCTCAAAGCCTCACTTGTTATGGGGTATTTGAGCATCTAATTCCACTGCCGTGGTGGGACTGGGCACCTGCCTTGCAGGATCTGAACTATAAATTGTCCTGATTGGGTCTCCAGACCTGAGAAAGGAGCACATTTTAGAGGGGATCTTTGCTCCCTCATTAGAGTTGCTTTTAGAAAAAAAAAAGATGAAGGGGGAAAAGCGATATAGATACAGGGTGGTTTAAAAAAGCAGGTTAAATTGGAACTTCTGCTGTAAATGGATAATAAGAAAGTGTTAAAAAACCTGCAGGATGACCAGTTCAGAACTGTTACAAACTTCCATGCAAACCTGGCAGTCTCACAGGGCCACTGACACTAGGAGTTAGGCGAGTCTTACAGACGGTTTAGCCACTTCTGAGGCAGAGCTGCGGCAAGCGCGCGCTGAAGTGACGAAGGACAGCTCACTACCTTCCTGCTCTAGGGCTTAATCTTCAGAGATTGCAACAGAGCAAGCAGGAGGCTCCTTGCAGGAGCAGATTTTCGCCCAAGTGCTAATTAGCAGCCCGCTGTACCTTCCCTGCAGCATCCTGGGCTGAAAACCGTCCGTGCCGGGAGCAGGGAGGCAGCCGCAGGAGCAGGACGCTGGGGACAGAGCAAGGACGGTGGGCGGGTGCCCATGGGCCCGGGTGCCCGTGGCCAGGAGGGCCATGGCTATGTGTGTGCTACACATGGGGGCTATTTTTACCACCTACCTCACATCCAGGCTCCACGGGTTGCCAAGAGCCTAAACTACACCGCTTCTGGGAAAGAAAGAAAAGACCATCTCCTCGGTGCATTTATAATCTTCTAAAGATTACATGAAACGGCTTATCTCCTAGCTAAGGCCACTATGGCAAGCGTATCTAAGACTGGGTATGTGCAAGCACTACCCCTATCAGGGAAAGATTAAAGGGGAAAACTCTGGCGAAGTGGCCAAAGTACATGATAGATTGTTTTGCTTTGTTTTTTTAATCGGGTAACTGCAAGTTAGCACAATGATATCCTCCCACATATGGAGGGCTGTTATCTTAGGACTTACTTAAATAGCAAACAAAAGGAAATCTCTGCTCTGCTGAATTTTTTTTTTAATACATTATTTGCAGATTGTCATAAGTTTTACATGGGTCAAAGAATAAATCGGTCATTGTTCCAAGAACCTAATAATTAAACACATCTAACCATTAAAGACAATGGAAAGTATTAAAAAAATTGCTTGAAACGTTGCTGGCATGTGTAGCTGATGAGATCATTACAGTCAGGTTTCCTGAATTAAAAATAAATAAATAAAAAAAAAGGTTTGAGTGAAATTTGAAGAAAGACAGAGTTCACAGCATTGTCCAGCCATGAGAGTTAGCAGGGCATTCCTCACAGAGATATAACATGGAAAAAAAAAAAGTGAGAAAGAAAACAGAATGGATCTAATTCTGTTTCACTGGTCTTAATAAGCGTCTTTCCATAAACTCCAGTGGGCAAATCTGACCAAAGATAACAATTAACAAATGTCCTGGAAAAAGTAGATGAATGATGAATAAAAGCAGATTGGCCTGGAAATATCATGATGTCAGGGTAACGAGCTCAAACTTGATAAGGAGGAACAATGAATAGATTCAAGGAGGGTCTAATTGGCTACAGGCACAGTCACCATCAAATCAAGGCACCAGTAATGTGAGATAGCAGTTTCACCTCCTTGAAAGGGTCTAAATTCCAGTTGTCCCGAGTAGCTTTCACTTCTAATAGACTTGGATCTTTATTATAAACACGAGAAGCAATAATCCCCAATGGAAATGTGCTATCATGATGTTAAGGGATTGGCTTGTGTAGATATTTAGTCACGGCATGCGAGGGAGGTAGAGAGAATCTGGAAACAGTTAAATCTGGCTGTGCTTTCTATTCAGTGTCTAGTAGGTCCTTTAATTTCTGAAGTGTGCATCAGAGCTTGAACTGCTCGGGGGGAAGGAAGGGGAAGAGATCAGGCCCTTGAGCCTCTTTTACATTAGCGTGGAAATTTTATTTAAATC
>JAWLRI010000642.1:1149985-1175447 GCA_034781795.1 Crypturellus tataupa
CTACACGCGCAGGCCTGCGCGTGTAGGGAGAAAAATCGGGCTCATTTTTCAATGAGCAGCGACACAGGCACCACTGGTGAACGCGGGAGAAGGGAGACGAGGGGCAGGGGTGACGATGGTTCTGGGGGGCACAGTGGGTCCTGCTGCAGATAAACTCCCCCCTGGGAGCGGTAGGGGTGTCTTTGCGCACAGGCAGCAGTAACGCCTTCCCCTCAATCCGTCCGGCTCCCTTGTCCTACCGTACACAAGAGGAAGCACGAATTCCAACCACACCTTCCTATTCTTGCAGCTGGAGCTATTCTTTTGATAACTTTGATACTAGCTCCCTTTTCTCTTCTTCAGATCTTGTTTTCTGAATTTCTCTTTTTCTCGGTCCTTTCTCCTTATTTTCCATTCTCCTTATTTTTTATTTCTGTTTCTTTGGGCCAGACACTCTGAGAGTTCAAGATAAACATTTGAGGGAATTGCTATCTGGGCAAGGCGAATGTTTTGTGGCCAGGAAAAACATTTCTGCCATATGTAGCTAATGTGGCTGAAAACATAGAACCGTCCGGTGACATCGCGGTGAAGAAACCACCCGGATAGATTGCATAAATGTACCAGGAAATGTAAATGAGTTACCTTAGCTGCCAGGTTAGCACCATCCATCCATACAGGACGATGTGTGTTGATGGACCGGGAAGCTTCTTAGCAGCTTTAGGAGAAGCAGCAGCTTGGCCCGTGTTGAGCAGTAGGGATGCAGCACCTGGATGTGGTTCCCGGGCTTCCCTGGCAATGGGCTCCTTGCTGTTTTGTGCTTGGGGTCCAGTTCAAAGCTGTTGGCTCAGGGGCATTTCCCACCTCCTCAAACCCCCGGAGCTGCCTCTGCCCCGCAAAGCACCCGCTCCCCATCCCTGGTGAGGAGCCCCGCAATTACAGCCGCTGCCGCTGCCTCCTTCCCGTCCTTCCTGCCGCGTTAATTGCAGCAGCCAAAGCAAGTTTCCTTTCCGAGCTGGAGCCGTGCCGGGACGCTGGCTGGAAGGGAGACCACAGCCAGAAATAAAATACATGGCATTGTGGAAATGGTTCGTTTTAGTGACTTTGTGGGCTAGGACCCCTTCCGCCCGTGCCCAGGGAGTTTGGGTGAGTTCTCCCACACTTGCTTGAGGGTGAATTCGGCTCAGCTGCAATTGTCCCAAGAGCCGCGGGAGGTAACCAGCTGTCCTGCTGTTGGGAAGGGCATGGATGGGGCTGCCTTAGCGTGGCTGAGGCCAGCGGGAGTGCGCGGCACTGCAAACAGCACTGCCTTTATGCTTGTATATCCTTGCTCCTCTTCTTAGGAAAAGACCAGTCTCGCTAAGCAGTGCACTGATAGGATATAATAAGGGCGTTTAAGTGCTTTTCCACGCGGGGAGTTTTCTTACTATTTGTTTCTTAAGAAGAGTGCCTGAAATTGCACCCATTTTCAGTTCAAAATTGCCCTGAAGAAAGAGCGTCTACCCTGCTCCTGTAATTGGAGCCAATCTCCAAAGGGACTTTCCCATCCCTACGCAAAACGTATTTTTCTTTGTCAGGCAACTTTAAAATAAACTATTTACAATGATGACTTTCTAGCATATTTTTCTTGATCAAAGAAAGAATGGAACATGATTTTGAAAGCATTAGCATTTACTATTAGTAGAATCATTGGTGAAAAATATTTGACCGGATCTATGACCCGGCGTGGAGGTTTGTACTGTGAGAAGGGCGCTAATGGCACTGACATGCGGCTGAAGTGTTAGTGTGAGTGGTTGTTGGTGTTATTTTTCCCATGCCAAAGGCAACAGCATTCTCCTATTAAGCAGTGGGACCATTTTTATATCTAATAGTTACATAAATACAAAGCCTTTGAGGTTTGATTTACCTGGTATGTGAACATGCAGATAAACTCCAGAGAGAAAGATTTAAGGAACAATGTGTTGTGTCCAAGATACCTTCCCGTGAGCATGCTTGTAGATGAACCAAGCATTAGGATTTGAATTTTGGCCATGTTTTACAACACAAATCCTATGATTTTTATTCCCTCCCTCACTTTACTGGGTAGCCAACTTATGATGCATTTAAAAGGAAATTTTCCAGATTTCCAGGATGCAGTGTGTCACCTCTCTTAAGTATCAAGCCCAAAGCATCTCTGTTTGGACACTGGTGTCGTGAGTCACTGAGGGAGATTTTGCCAAAGAATTTGAATAATGTGCTCAGACTCACAGAGCCTGTTTGTAACGGTCAGTGTCGGACCTCCCGTCCCTTAGGTATCAGTCGTGCACTTTGACCGTACGATTTCATCCCTTCTCCATTTCAGTGGTTAAGTTGTAAAACGTTACAGCATATTCTATCCAGGCTTTTTTTTTTTTTTTTTTTAATCCTCTATAGATAATTCATTTTTCATGCTGTGGTTTAGGTACCTGTTAGAATATGCTGAAGTGCTTTATTCCCTAAAATATCATTTAATACCATTAGGCAAACCAAAAGCTGATCTGAATGACTTTTAACAGGGACAGCCAAGGTGAGAGGCATCACAGTACAGAGCCTGGCCCTTCAAAGACTGTGGACATATATATTCATTTGGCTGCGAGTTTGGAAAATACCAGTGTGGTGAGGGTGAGTGAGCCCTCCAAAAGTCTGTGTCATTTTATTCTTAGCTCGTATGTTTTCACTGTCAATGAAAACACAGCAAACAGTTGGATTTCTCTAACCTGAAAAGGTCACACGTGCCAGATTTGAGCCCGCTTGGCTCCGGAAGCAGCACGGAGGTTTTGTAGGGACCGGGGGCGGGAATAGCAGCGAGTCTAACACAGGGGAGCTCCCTTCCCTGGGCTTGCCAAGACGACTCGACGGCCGGTGTCTGCAGCAAGGAAAGTTGCAGGCGTGAGCAAATGGGTCTGAGCAGATCTGCTGCACTGACACTGCTCTGTGGCGCAGGAAATGTCTGGTTTCATCCTCCTTTCTTTTTTTTTTTTTTTTTTCCCTTTGCCCTGAACTAAACCCCAGATCCGTGAGTGCTCACGCACGTACTTCACTACTGTAAATAATTCCATTCAACTCAATAGGGCTATTCATAGTCAAGCTGAACATGTGTGTTCAATGTCTGCAGCTCCTGATCCTGCACAAGCCGGCTGCCGTGCCATTTAGCGCCGGTAATTCCATCCCTTAGGCCCTGGTGTCCTTGTATGGAATGATTTCATTTTACGCAGGCTTTGCTTCATTTTCCACGTGTCAGCCCTCAGTACGTGTGCTATTAGTACATACCACGGCTGAATATTCTTGCCTTAGGTATCGCATGAGAAGAAGGCGACTTAAAAGCGAATGCAAATTTAAACTGAGCTCCTGTTCAGCGTGCTGCCCTGTTCTGAAACATTTAGAGGACTTTCAGCGTTGAATACAGCAATCAGAGGCCTGACTGTTTCTGTTATTTATATAACATATTATATTTAATTAATTTTTAACACACAAGCTGCTACACAGTACAGGGTTGGGAGCTACTGCACAGAGTGATGCTCAGATGCAGTTGAAGCCAGCCCCTCTCCCAAGGCACTTGCAGCAAGTTGTGACAACCTGAGAGGAGGCCAACAACTGTCAGGGTTTGGCTGAAAGGCAATGACTAAAAACACAACTTGGTTAAGGGGAAGTTTCAAGAAGGGTCAAATTAGGGCATAAAGCTTACGCTTTTATTGTAAGGGTTAGATAAGAGGAAAAATACCGTCAGGGCTGGAAGGGAGAGAGTAAACAGTCACTCCCTGCTTTCCTGAAGCAGGATTAGCTTCTCTCAAGGCATTTCTGGAAAACAGTAGCCTTAACTTGCTCTTAACATCCAGACTTACTTTACTGTGGAAGCCTCTGTGGCAATGCTCGGTAATTCAGACTGACAGAAAGTTATCTGTGTTTCTCTCTTTTTTTTTTTTCCCGCTGTATGTCTTGAGTCTCCTTTCCTGAAGTTGAGGTCTGCTATTCCTCCTGTCTTCAGAGGAATGTAGTGAAAACTACTTACTCCGTGGTCTTCAAACAGATAAGAGGAACTGTGAAGAGTTTTTTTTGGTCTCATCTTTTCTAGGAAAAAAAAAAAAAGTATAGTTCTTTCCTCAAAATTAGCATTTTCTAGATGTGTAAATACCGTGAATCTCTACTTCTTTTTTTTTTTTTTCTTCCTTGTAATTGGTTGCTAATGTGCCTTTCTTGAAGTGTCAGACCCAGAAGTGGAAATGGAAGGTGGTGTTCTCGCCAAAATTTGACTAATATTGCTTAGCCATAAGGGCTTTTTCTCCGGTCATGCCCTTGTGAAGCCAGAGCCTGCATGCCCACACTGCAGCTCCACTGCCTTGCATGCACCCGTAACACACAGCTGGAGAGCTGTTCTCACACTCAGGCCTCTCTCAGCAGCACTGCTGCATACTTAGTCACTCCTTACCTTGCATTTATGCACCGGACTGTCAATTCTGAATTTAACTCCATTTCTAGCAAGCCGTTTCTCACGCTTTCGAATATATTTTTTTCTATGTTGTTTCGCAGCTGGCTTATGACATTGCCCCAGCTTGCCTGTGAGAATGTTAGGCGATACGGTGTCAAAGCCTTAATAAAGCAAAGATCAATCGTATTTCCACAAGGTCTGAGGCTTGCTGCCTGCCTTGGAGGAAATTAGCTTGGACTGAAGTGACTTGCTGTTGGAAAATCCATCCTGATGTGTTCTTATCTTTGAGGTGCTTTCATATGAGTTGACCGATTTATTCTGGTGTCTTTCCAAGAACTGAAGTGTTAGGCTAAGTGCTCTGTCATTTTTAGGATCCTCCTTTCTCTCTATTTTTAAAGATAAACACTATGTTTGCACTTTACTGTTTATCAAAAGCTTCATCCTTTCCCCACAGGTTCTCAGAGATAATTGCTAATGGCTCTAAAATTGCCAGTTTCTAAAAATATTCTAGGGTAAACTTAGCAGACCTAGGTCAGACCTCTCGTCTGTTCCTTTTTTTTTTTTTTTTTACTGAATTATGTCTACCTTGAGGTTATACTATGATTTAGGGCTATCCACCAAATAGATTGGTAGCCTTTGTGTCACTGTATGGGACTTACGTTGTTTAGAATCGTTAATAGTCACTAATATTCAGAATTAATTAAAAAAAAAGAGAGAGAGAAATTGTGGGGGGTTTTAGAAGCCAGAACAAGAGGCAATGGATAGAGCATCAAGCGGGAAAGAAGGAGAAGCAGCAGAAGATTCAAAGCTGGTGCATGTCATGAACAGTCTTTTGCTAAGGTTCCTTTGACATTGGAGCTAATCTGCAGTACCAAAGAGCAAAGGATGGCTGTGGCTGTAGTAGCGCATTGCGAGATGCCAATATCTCCGGAGCCAGCGGTATCTGGAGAGTTTAACTGCTTTGAAAACAAGGGTGGGCACTTCCGTATCACCTGGGTGCACGGGTTCACGAGGCGGCTGCATTGCTCATGCCTGTGTTTCAGGCTGGAGAGGCTGACATGAATTCCCAAGTAACAGAACGGCTCCCACCTGGGGTTCGTATGATGTAAGGGTGCTGTTTGTCACTCAGTCTGATGCCATTAAACAGTGATGTCTGGAAACAGGAAAGAGATGATACAAAAGGGAATGATCTATGACCACGTACACAATGGTGTAAAGAATAGTTTTGGTTTTGTCATCTGTCCCCTGCTTTCCATGGAGGGAAGTGTAAGGTGCAGTGCTATATTTCTTAACCGTGGAGAGTTCTTACGTGAGTAGGAACCTTTGGGAGACAAGGTCTTATAGGATCAGCTCTGCAACAGTCAACACCACTTATTTTTGGTTAGTTATAGAATCTGTTTAGTTATTTGATGCCTAACTTATTCAGGTTTTCTCTTTGTCAAGATGAAGTAAAAAGAAACACATTTTTTTTTCCAATTACCCTTTGTCTGTCTACAAACATTTAGCTACAGCTTGATTAAAATGTCCGTGTCTAACCCACTAACAAGACTATTTAACCTGGTTTCTTCTTATAAAGTTTTTATGAAGAGAACTTGGAAAGCTAACACTTTTCCGCTGTAACATACCTGGACAGAACGGTTTCAGCTAACATGGATTATTTACAGAACTAGCTTCTTAGCAGTTAATTACGGTGTATGATCTTGTTACTGAGGATGATGAAACCGATTCTCCTGTCTGCTACACAAAGAGCTTTGTGAGGTTTTTTTTCTTGCTCTGTTCCAGCATTGCTCTGTACTGTCAGTACAAATCTGTTTGGATTTGCTCCATTATTCACTGCCCATGCATTGCAGTGGACATACTCAGTCATGGGCACCTCATATATTCCATACTTCACTTTTTGAAGAGCTTTAAGCAACACATTGCAGGTACCAAATCTTTTGCAAAGCAAATATACCTATCCTTTTACTATTGAAAAATCAGAAATGACTGATGCAGAGTAATTAACAACTGGAGTCATTTTCTTGTCTGTGAACGTTTCTTACACAGAGGTAGGTTTTCAGTTCTAGTTCTGGCTGTTTATCAGCTGTTGGTATGGAAAGTGTATGGGTGAATCATCTAGTCAAAACATTGATAATCACCGGATATTGGAAAAAATGATGAATATGTTTGTGAAAAGGGAGGGTACAATTAGCTATATAAATTTGCACTGTAATCATTTCCTAGTTATTCATTTTACTACTAGGCCAACTATCTTGAATACAGTCAATACCAGTAGGTGAAAGGGAAGTGGGTTAGAGGAATGGCACAGCCTTCTAACACCTAAAAAAGAACTTGCAGTGGTGTTTGTGACCACTCGAGCTGAAGATTTTGACCAAGTTTAATAAAGTAAAATTCATAAATTTTCACAGCAGTGCCTGTCCATCTGTAGAGTAATCATAATTCATTTTGTTAGTCATGCTAATAACACACGTTAGAAAGACTGATCAATCAAATGCTATGCCATCCTCCTGCTGGCAACTTAGAGTAAGATCTACAAAGAAAGACTGAGAAGACTTTGGTCCTAATCCTCGGAGAAAGAATGTTTGGGAGAAACAAGAAAACCTTTCAGATACAGAATAAGTAGACCAAAAAGTGGAAGGTTCTGCATGTCATTTGTGTGTAATGCTTGAATTGCAGCAAGTGATGTTGAGACTGGATGCTCGCAAGAGCTCTTTGATCACTGAGGGAGTCAGTGCTCGTGGAGTGGTTCTGCAACCACCTACGAGAATCTCTAGAGGATAAAGAAAAAAAAAATAATTCTAAGTCTCTAGTCAGCCTAGTCTTCTGAATTGCACCCAAGCAGCTAGAGCCCCTTCAGGCTATGACAGCAGCACGGGCTTGCTGCAATGCAGCTGCGCACTGTGTCCCTGGGCAAGGCCCACATGTGCAGGAATGCCCAGCGAGGTGGTTAAGCCAACATCTGCTCATCTGAGCCTCACGAGTACAGATCATGAGGCAGAGCAGATCTGTGGATGGTGTTAATGAGTCTCTTTTAACAGAAATATTGCAAGTTGCTCTGAGCTACATCACGGCTGAATTTGTCTTTTGAGTCCTGGGCTCCCACCTGAGTGCTGATCTTGTGTCCTGCTCTCTGGGTTCCGGCTGGTGCAAGTGGGGAATCTGAAGCCAGATTTGGTTCACTTTTTAAAATTTAACATCCAAATGTTATGAAGAACATTGTCATTTATAGCTTAGAGCTGTTTTTAAAAATTCTTGTGACCACTGAGGGTCTATTTGTAATTTCTGAAATTATTGTTTATGGCTTCATAGAGAAAGATTTTTTTTTCTTTCTTTCTTATGATACATCTGGTATGGAAGATTCATCCATACAGCTTTCTAATTGATTTTAATTTCCCCAAAAAGGAAAAAAGGGCTAAAATTAAATGAACAGCTGCTGAAAATTATTTGTCAACTAATAGTTAGGAAGTTTTTTTTTCTAATAAACTATTACCTTAGCCCGTCTGTTAAAAATTAGTCTGGTGCAGCACATATAGCTTAACCTTATAGACATCTTAAATTTTCATCACTCAGTTTGCAAGATGCTGCCTTTATAATGAATGTTCCTCCGGTAATTCCTGCCATCTCCTGCTTTGTGAGTTCATTGGAAGCAGACACAAGATGAAGTACGTCAATGGACGCGATGCTCCCTCCCTCAGGAATTACCACGCGACCAACAGTGCCGCTCAGGGCAAGGAGGCCACTAGGCAGCCGCTCTGTGCAGTGTGACCTCCCGGAGCGCCTGAACAGAAGCCTCCCCGGGAATTGGCAGTGACCCTATCAAGCAAAATAACTGTGGCTTCCCCATATATGCTACAGCAGATAGCAGGGAGCCGCTACCAATGGCTCTGCAACAGGTTAGCACCTGCTTGAACTCCCAAACCTTTTCCACCAGCTCGTCTGGCAAGGAGCCACTTGTGTCCGAAATTGCAAGCCACAAGCTATTTGCAAGGGCCTGCTGTTTGGAAGCACAGTTCATCTAGTTGTTGGCTACGGTAAATTTCGGGATGTAGATTGCAGAGGGCAGAGTGATTAATCCAAATCTGGTGTTGCTCGGTAAGGATCTATTCTGATGGGGTGCAGGTTTTAAATCCTCAAGTTATACGTGGAATTTAGGTGTTTAATCACTCTCACTTGATACTTAGTGAAGCTTAGGCTGGGATTCTCAAAGATGTACAACTGCCTGAATTCCTAGGATTAGGAATTAGACACCCTAAAACATGTAGGCCTAAACTACTACTGATGATGGGAATTAAGATCCTGAGCTGCTTCACGTGGCTAACAGGCATGCAGGTAGCGCTCTCCTGGGAGGCTGGCATGCGAGGGAATGTGTTTGACTTGGGTGTTCGGATGAGCTGCGTTCGGTGCTGCTGCAAGCTGAGCGTGTTTTTACCTGCTCTTCCTTATTTTAAAAGTATTGCTGGACTCAGCTCTTTTATTTCCCTCCTCCTGTGGGATCGTAACTACGTGACATAGTGAAGGTTCAGGAGCTCGGCAGCGCCAGCTCTGAGTGCAGCTGGCTGCACGGGGTGATCCTGCCGTGCCAGCCCGAGGCAGCTCTGCTTATGCCAACAGGGACACCCTCAGTCGGGTTTTGAGCACAGATTTAGGCATTTTCTCTTTCCTGATGGCAAACAAACACTTTCGGGGGGCACAAAAATATTGCGGCAATACATGCGTGTGTTGGAGGGAGGGTTTTTCAAAGCTTATCAAATATGTTTAAAGGCCAAAAAATTCTTACTGCAGGTAGGACTAATTGTAAGAACTTCTGCCAAGCGCAATTCCAAATTCTGATTTGGCATATTTATGCTTATGTAAATCTGAAATATGTGCACTGAAGTCATTGGAGCTGTACTGAATTAAGCAATTGCAGAATTTACATTGAATGGTCTCCAGAGCTATTTGTGCTGCTGTAAGCAGTTACAATTCATAATGGTAAATGAGGTAATATGTGTACGGAGCATTCTTTTGTGGGTAGTGGGAAATACAGAGGATGTCAATCAAATACTCATGAATTCAGTTTTTTACAGCAACAGTGGGAAAAAAAACTCACTTCCTTTCAGTACTACTTAGGAAACTTACAGAAGTAAGAAATTCACTTGCAGGTAAAAGAACATTTTTCCCTTTTTGGTATCTGAGCAAAATTCTTGTGCCTTTTTTTTTTTTTTTTTTTTTTTGAGGGGAGTCCTTAATTAAGCTATAAAATTGACAATCTTCCAAGCTAGTGGTGTCAGCTAAAGTAGGCCTGTTAGAAGGCCCTGCTACTGCCTTTATTTATCTACTGCTTTGTCCAGAAACAGTGTTTTATTTGGATTGCTTTATCTCTACGGGAAATAGTAACTTGCACCGACACCCTTGGAACTAGTTCAGGATTTGATCCCACTTTGTGGTGAACTGACAGTGTTCCACACAAAGCATTAGATTTATAGCATCTAACATTAGACGTGATGTGTTCGATCGGAGAGTTTTCCTTAGGCAATAGCTAAGTACAAAGCTAAACCAAATCAAAGCAAGAATCGAAATGTTTTATGGAAAGCCATCAGCCTCTCTTCTGCCTTGCGTCCTCTCTCCCCTTCTGTGACTACTAGTTTTTTGTCCATGTAGGGAGCATTCACTCACCTCAACCTTCAGCTGAAACCAGCATTCCCATGTTGCCAAATGTACATTTCTAGAAAAAAAAACCCTAAAAATTTAAGCTGAAGCCTGCTATTCTCCTTCTCTCCTACTGAATTAAAGTCTACCCAATGCTGATTCTTCACGAGTGCTAAGCTTGTAGCATGTGTTGTAGTTGCTTGCACTTACGAGATCCAACATGTATAATACTTAGCGTATGGAACATGTGCAATACGTAGTACGTGAAGGTGCCATATAAATCATCTGTTGCACCAAGAGAATGATACTGGCATTTAATCTTGAGGTGCGAATAATTTTCTTTTCCATGTACAAACACTGGAGAATAGTTAAACTTGAGTGACTGCTTGGAGGAAAAGAAATTCAGTAGAAAAATTTCATGGGTGTAAGAACAAACAAAAAGAAATCCATAGTTGGTCAGATTCCTATTTTGCAAATCATATCCTTTGCAAGAAGAGCAGAAAGATAAAACCTGGCTTAAAGCTTTGATAAGGGATTATTCAGTCACTTTTATTTCTGTGAAACTGTTCTAATAAGATAACAAAAGCAAACACAATACACACGGTATGTAACGAGCAGAAAGTTGCATTCAAGCTAGCAGCAGGGGTTTGTGTGACACAGGTTCAGGCTGCCGGCATCAAGCCAGCTGCCATGTACTTTGGTATGACATAGGGCTCATTAAACTGCAAATGCAAATCAATCTCTGCTAGCAGAAGCAAAGAGGCTACAGTGCATAGGTTAATCCCGAAAAGAGGATCCCAGGCCAACTGTTTGATTTCTTTGTGCCTGTCACTGGTCTTGGCCAATGTGACTAAAGCCAGGTTTGACACTGAAAGCTAGATGGGTTAATGGCATTTGGCTGCCTCTGTTCATGCCATGGGTTTTTGTGACTATTACACTTGGCACTGTTGCAAGAGACACGAAGCACCATGAAGTGCACGTTCTTGGTTTCAAGCTACTGTTTTGTGGGATCTTTCTGCTCTGCCCAGTGTCCCACAAATGCTGTGTTTAAGGTCAAGTTTCCATATTTTTATTGCAATGATATTTTTCTTTTCCACTTTTTTTTTTGGTATTTAAAAACAATCCATCGTTACTTCTCAATTTTTGTCACCTTGTTACCTTACCATTTTAGGTGAAGTTGTAAGTTTTGTTTAGGACTGGCTTTATCAGAGGGACAGTTGAGGAAGGGAAATGATGCTTCTAGGCCTGAAATAAATACTTGTTGATGAGGAATAGTCTGGATGTCATCAGGGATGGTCAGGACTTTAGGGCTCAGTGGAGATATTTCTTCAAGACAATAAAAATGAGAGCAGCTCTGTCAATTTGGAAGCAGATTTGCAGTCACACTGTGGAAACTTGAAATCCTGGCCAGTTTGTGGTTAGTGTGCCATCATTTTTGTAAGGATATATAAGGGAGAGATGTTATTATGCAGGCAGGAGGTATTCCCCACTGTTGAAGGTAATAACTCCAGATTTTGTGCTAGGAGTAAAAGCGTTTTCTAAAATGTTGGGTGACTTCTCAGTCCTGACTTCCTTCATGTATGTGACCTTGCCTTGGAGCACAAAGAGGGAGCACCTCACTGGTGTGAGGATACCTTCCTACGGATTTTTCTTCTGAGCACTGAAGGAGAACATGGACCTCTTGAGAAGAGCACATCTTTTCAGAAAGCTGCAAGCAGACTGATGTAGTTGTGTTGATACAATCACTGCACCAGTGTAAGGTGCATTCTTCAGCTCATAGACGGGAGTTGCATCTTAAAGCTGCTTTGGACCGGAGCAAGGACTGATTTCATTACTGACTGAACAGTCACCAAATTTTAAATTTGGTAGCTTGCTAGGCCTCTGATAGACCTGGATTTTATTTACTCATTATTCATAATCTTACTTTATTTTGTACATACATGGGGAAATGTGACAAGAGCTGGAAGGAATATACGAATAAGAATATTAAGTGGTAGTATTTAAATAGCCTGGTTAGCTGCAAGAATGCATTCAGCACTATAAAACTGGGGAAGGCTTGAAAAAATAATTCATAGTATGTGAGATAGGATTGTAACATCCTGAGTTTTGTGCACTAGTTCGAATATTTATCCAAGTCTGTGTGAATGTGTTGGGAAAATGTTGAACTGTGATGTTTTATGTGATCATCTAAAAAAAAAAAATAGTAGTAACAAGTAACAAGACAAGAGAGGATGCATTAATAATAATAATAAATTCTAAAACCTATCAATGCTTAAATATTAACTTATATTAAAATATTTATATTAAAAAAGAAAGAATGTTTCCAGGTACTGGCTACCTGACTAGGTCTGTGTCAGTCAGGTTGATTTGGATGCAGTCACTGTTCTGTCAGCACGGCATGACAGACAAGGAGGCAGTCTGTGAGGCAAGGCAGAAGCACGGAGCGCTCTGTGGCCGGAACAGTCATTGGGATTGCAAGTGTCTGGAAATCTTTATCTTACATTCTGCAGGATGCGTAAATGCTGTCCGCTGAGTGCCTTGTTAAAATTCACTGGTTGAGAAACATGTTTGGGTGTGGGCACATGCAAAGCTGTGTTAGCAAGGGCCAGTCAGCCGGGCTGTGGGAATGGGGATGTGTGTGGTCGCTGCTTGCCCCAGCTGTGAGGTGACACGTGCTGGTTGAAACGGCCTGCTCAGGTGGAGTGCAGATGCGTGTGGCTGCGTTTTGCAAATGAGCGGACAGGCTACGTTCCAGTTTCAGGATTGCTTTCGATGCTGCGCTAGGCTCTCAGTTTGTTTCTCAGTGAAACTCTTGGTCCTTTCCTCCAGTCTGCTTTGTTTGGCCATGGCATTAGAATAAAGTGGTCTTAAAAAGTCAGCTTATCTGTCCTCTAGCTGCCTGCTAGAAAACACATGTGGCATCCCTTCAAAAGGAGGAAGAATGTAGATTTCTACTCCTACTAATGGAGGGAAGAAAGATGAATGTGCCACGGAGTCACTTGAGCCCTCTTCCCTTGCTTTCTCATAGTCTAGGTGTAACCTGTTTGAGGACAGAATTCTTCCTGTTTGTGTCCCCTCCTCTGGCTGCACTTGCCATCAGGGTCATGCCCATCCATTTGTCATCACTAGGCACTGCTGACACTTCCTTCTCCTGGGTCCAATGAAGCACAAGTGACCAAACTGGAAAAGCATCATTGCCATGTTTGTCAAGGACCTTCCCATTCTGGAGGAAAGCAGCCCCAAGTTTTGTGTTTTCCTCACTTTCTTGTAGGGCGCTTGCTGTTTCTTAGCACAGCTTGGCTTCACATTCCACACTGCAGCCACTGTGCCCATGTTTCCGAATCATTTCCCAGGCAGCAGCAGAGTTCTGAGCTGGAGCTTTGGCTTGGCAGGATGGGCTAGCAAATGGGATTTGCAGGAAAGGCTGAAGGCCCTGGCGTCTGGGGTTTCTGGGTGGTGGAGTTCAAACTCGTGACTGAAGCAGACACTTCCTCAAAAACAGAGGCGCTGTGGGATGGTTGCTGGAGGACTGTTCTTATCGGGACCAGTCATGCAACACCTGTGTTGGCAACTTGCTGTCGAACTATGTCCAAAGAGTGCTTAGTTTCTGCTATCTTATTTTAGCAATATGGTCTAGACTTTGCTACCAGGGATCGTGCTTGGGCCTGCTTTACAAAGACCCAAGCTCAAAGGTAATTTTGCCTGGCACAGCTCTGTAAGCGTGCATCTTGCTGAGGACTTCAGCAAGGATGCAAGGACTGGCCTTTGATTTGTCCCTACCTTATTCCTTGGAAAAAACACCGCGGTAGTTCTGAGTCACCCGCCTTTCATGCTGAGAGTTTGGCATTGGCGAGAAGTCTGTTACGTTCGCTCTGTCTTTCGAATAGCATGGGAGGCAGTGGGGGCTCTTGTGCCAGTGACGTGCAGGTGACATACGGAGCTCTTACACCACAGCTAGGTGAACCCGCTTGGGGTAAGTGGGGTCAAGATTGACATGCGTGTCTGGAAGGCAAAAAATGGAATAGCTGCTGCCTGGGGCGTTTAAGTAGCACAGTAGGAAACGTTCAATAATATCCTCCTCTCTTTTAGTGGAAGGCCTGCTGCGGTGGGTTACTCTGCTGCTCCTGAAGACACACGCAGCCCTGGTGGGCAGGGAGCCCTTGTATCACGTGAAGATTATCCTATTTCTGTCTGCTGAGCACCACAATAGTCCGTATGTTTGCCCGGTTCGGACCACAGGAGGGAAATGCAGTCATAGTGAACATATCTTTATGGAAACATAATGGCCTGTGTATTTAGTCGTGCCCAGGCCAGTTGAGGCACAAGTGCTCCCTGCCTCATAGCTTTTCTTTCGCTATATATCACTCCTAGTGATGGCATCAGCAGACAGCACCAGCAACAGTTGGAAGTATTGCTACTGACATGCACCTCAGACACCCCAGCAATAGCTGCTGTTGTCCTTTATTGGATCCAGGACATATCACTTCACTGCTTGTTTTACCAGAATGTGGATGTGTCTGATGCCAAAATGTGTATTTCCACAGTATCTAGCACAGACACAGACAGTGCCTCAAGGAGCACGGTCAAATACACAAGTCTTGCAGATGGGCAAGATAAGTAAACAAGAAGAGTGTCGGCTTTTTTAAATTTTATTTTTATTATGTTTGTAGGGAGTTGTCACTGGAGGCCACGGCTTTGTAGCATCCGTAGCTCTGGGGGGACTGTAGCTGGGGACTGTCGTGATCCAAAGGCAGCTGCAAATACCCTTCGTAGGACTGTTTTTGAGCTGCCTTATCTCCCTGAGCCATCTCTAGCAGCAGTGCTAGCTCAAGAGAAGGGAAATGGTAGAGTGCAGAGGGGAGCAGGCCTGCAAGAGCCCACATTCGGGTTAGATGATACCCCACAGTAGCCTCTTGAAACAGAAAAAGAAGTAATAGGTGCAAGGGGAGGGGGCTCACTAGTTATGTTGATTTGTTTTTTCCTTATCGCCATGAGCAATACTGAGAAGTACTAGCTCTGAACAGAGCATTTCAGCGGCACAATTAAATGGTGAAACTTACTGCCCCATGCCGACAGAGGCACCGTGTGCAGGTAGTAGCAACAAGCCCCAGTATTGTAACTTGCCTCTGGCCTAGGCATTTTAAGAGAGCAGTGATATAACAAAACACTTGAGGTATTTAGAGTGTAGCTCCTCACAGGAAAAAAATTTTTCCCTGTGGTTATATTCTAGCCATAAGTGTTTGATTACTGAGGCTCCTTTGCTGAGGCAGAAACAGTGGCAGGATATAGTATCACTGTCCCAAAGCTGTCATTTTTTGACAGAACTTCTGATAGACAGAACCTGTCTGTTTTGACAGAACCCTCTGTGGTTTCTCCAAAAATACTGACAACAAAGGAATTTTACTGTGACTAAAAACTGAGATGAGGGAAAGCTGATCACTCCAGGTCTGGAAGGAATTGTTTTCTAAATAACATAAGTCCTTGCAGTCTGTTCCTACTCAAGTTAGAGTTCTTCAGGGAGTTTTTCTAAACTCTAGTCCTTAGCAAAGTAAGCTTTCCTACAGCCAAGTATTAGAGTTAACCTCCAAGCTTTATTTTTATCTACAGTTTTCTTGGCAAATTATGGAGCTTATGTTTGGCATTTTATTTCCATCTACAATCTTCTATCTTTGGTTTGTATTACACTTTGCAGAGCTCAGAGTTTATACAGGGTTGTGGGAGGATGATATAAATCCTAATAAGTTTTTATATAACCTAATTTAGAAACTTAAACAAAGAAAGCCATACCCTGCACTGGAAGGTTTGTGCAGAGCTTTGTTGAACTGATGTTCGTATTGAATGAAGGACTATCTTTAGCAGTGTTTTGTTTTTCTTTCAGATGAATCTGCACTGGAGAAGAAGGCGGAAAGCAAATTTCTTATACACATGCGGTACAGCAGTAATACTTAAATATCATAGAGGTTCTGAGACTAGAAAACAAAGTAGAGGCCTTAACATTGTCATTATTATATATGATTTCTTCTTATTATGTATTTGTTTCTTCCAAATAAATCCTGGAAACTTAATTTTTATAGACAATTTTGGTGTGCCAGATTTCTGGAATGTTCCTCTGTAGCTATCATAGTAGTTTTATATTACAAAGAACAAAAAGAAAATGTTTATAATGACTGCAGGACTTTATGTTCTTATTGTACCTTGTGACTAGGGGAAGAAAAAAAATGTTACGACCATTAGTTATACTGAGTTAGGTCAGAACTGAATGTGTTATCCTGATCTCTGCATCTGCTGATGTAAATGGATGTTTTACTCACAATTTAAACAGGACCAACTGAGTGAGATTTCCAGAAGCAGCCCAAACCACAAGGCTGTGCTGAAGATAAAAAGTGTTGTTGCTCTATTCTTTTGACTTTGCCAGAAAAATAGAATAAATGCTTCAAATAAATGCTGATGGGAAGACAAAGTAGATTGCCAAACCATTGATAGTGGCTGTTGCTTTCAAACTTCAGCAGGGTAGAGGCAGTGTTAAAATGGGAAGACTTGCATATTAATTTGTAAAATAGTCTTCTAGTATTAATTTAGATCCAGAAACTGGGAAGGCATAAAATAAGAAGTATTCCTTGGCCATAAATGGTTGTACAGAAGTACAGGAGAAGTGGAGATGGGGACAAGGGTTCAGATTGATTTTTATGCAAAGGAGCATCCATGGTGGCTTCATCTGAACAGTCACTCTGTCCCAAGGTAAGATATTTAGAGGAATAACATGGCACTAGTTTACAAAAACATATATAATATGATGCAACGTAACAAGAAATAGATAGTAGCTGTTTGTTATAATTTGAGTGGTCTTAATTTTTCAGTTACGAAGTAGTGAATTTACAAAAGAAAGGCAGTTCTCCTTGGCTCATCGGGAGTATAAATCAAACCAAGAAGGTGTTGGCAGAAAGTCACGGCAGATTGGCCTATTGACAATCCCTGCACATGGTGGTCTGGAGACCAAGAGATCCGCACACTGGTTGCAGAGAACTGGGAGGATACACCAGAGAAAGATCCTGCAGAAGCTGTTTTATTTCTTTTTTTTTGCTAAGCCTCGGCTGTGGGACAGTGTCAGAAACAAATTTGCAACATAAAGAGCTGTGAACTGATCCCCTACAGCAGTTGTTACCATTTTTAATTTCTTCTTGTGGCACCATGAGCAGTAAAACCAAGCCAGGGATGTGCCCTACATGATGCCATGAGACCCTGAGGAAGCAGTACAGGGATCCTTGCTCAGTTTTAGGTCAATGGGAATATTCCAGTGAAGACGACACTGACCAAAGAAAGCAAAAGTTTTGTAGCTGAGTGCTGACTTGAAATGATGGCCACATGTTCGTTTCAAGATCTGTGTCAATTTTCTTAACTTTTTTAGGTTTGGCTCTTTAAATACTTACATGTGTACTAAGTTACCGGTCTAGGTTTTTTGTTTTTTTTTTTAATTGTTAAATGCTCACAGTGGCCCATTCACCTTGTGGTAAACTAGTCACTACTCTAAACAACTAGCTATGAACTTAAAGCCTTTCCTGTTAATTAGCTGAGTTTAAAAGATGTTTTAAAAGACATGGTTATGTACATCTTTCCCAAACGATCTATTTTTGTATTCTGTTTCCACATAGTTTCTCTTCCTTATTATTTATTTAAATGAAATTTCTGTGGGTATTGATTCTACTTAAAGTTTTTAAAAGAGGAAGCCTAATATATTGAACCAGATTTGCAGACAGAAGATTGCTAGAAAAAATGTTCAGTAAATAGCAATTGTAATATCATTCATACATTATCTACTGTCTGATTTTACTAAAATCACTTGGGCTGAATTCCTGAGCTAGTATCTTATATGAAACTTTCTGCTGTTGTATGTGTGCAAAATATGATCAAAAAGATTTTTGTCTTTCAAAAAATCATCTTTTCTATTAACAGCCAAGAAGTTGAGATGTCGTCCAAACATGGTGCATCTTTGAAATAGATGATAGCAGCAAAGCAGGAATGTGAAGAGTGTAAAGGGCATTTCAGCAGCACAGAGATGGTGTGGTCTGTCCCATGTACTTGTAGAGCTTTGCAGAACATCTTTTGGCAACAAGAAGTAAACAAGAAATGAAACTCATAATACAAAGAGAGGAACTTTTTAGGCACCTGCCTTGAAGCTGAATTTGTCAATACCACAGTACAGTTTTTGGAAGAAGATGAGAGTAGGTAAAACCTTAGTTTTCTCAATTGAAATGAAGAAAATTAAAGAAACTTCTAAAAATCTTTTCTGTCTAAATTCAATAGGGATAAGCTCTGACTTACCTTCTCAGCTTCCTTCCACCCCTACCTTCCGCCCCAATCAATCCACTAGAAAAAAAAGTAACAGCACATATCTGAGATAAAGTAGCACATTTTACTAAAACTGACAATCCATGTGATCTGGCTATTATCACTTTAATCCTTTGCTAGACAAGTGGCAGTCCAGCGGCTACCTTTTGCTGGACTTCTATCAGCATTTTTTATTTCAGATTGTCTGTAATGTGATAGGCAAATTGTTTTGCTATGGCTGCTGAATTAAGGTGAAGCCCATAATTCAAATTTTGAAACTTAAGTGCAACTTCTCCTTAATTGGAAATGCACTGCCTCGATCTCTGTCAGGGACCCAGCTATTTGTATCTTGCCAAAAACAACTTGGTGGTTCATAATCGCAAGGGAAAACTTAGCTTCCCAGCTGGCTGATGGGATGTAATCTGATTCCTACGCCGTTCCCAGCGTGCTGCAGAAACATGTGTCCCGCTTGTTGACAGAACCATTGTCTTGGATGGCATTTACTTATAGTTTGGTACTTCCATAAATATTATAAAAACTGATGTTGTAAAGCACAGACGGTGCAGGTAACAGTTTCCATTTTTCACTCTGATGGCCTGGGGCCATCACATCTAAGCACACTGCCAGCTCACTTAGTTAGTAAATCCCCTAGACTGGGAGCGCAGGCAATTTAGGAGCGGAGACGGAGCATGCTGTACCTTGCTTTCCTTAGCTGGCCATTCCCATTTCTGGCTGCTTTCTTCTTGCTCTGGCCCTCTGGGCTTCTTTGCCCCGAACTGCTTAATGGGAAGGATTTTTGCCACGGCCATTTCCAGACGAAAAATAGAATAAGCCATTAGAACAGAAAGCACATGCAGGGAAGAGTCCTTGAAGACAGGAGCAAGATGCATTTTAACAAGGCGTCTGGAAAATATTTAACTGAGATGTGACTTTTTTTACAGATATCTAACCTCCTAGAAGAATCTGATGACTCTTCCGTTAAGAAAAGCTACAAGAGGAGAGCAGATTGTAAGGACCTGTAAAGTATTAATTTGATTTATCTTTTGATGACTTGTGAAGAGCTGCCTTCAGTACAACAGTAGACAGACAGATAGTAATCTCCCTGGATTTCTGATGTAGTCACTTATCTCCTGAATAATACAGCTAAATTTGCCATAGGTTATTTTTCCTTTCACCTGATAATCTTATTGTAGTACCTTGTTATGGAGTGCTCTGTTCTTTCGAAGTTTCCTATAAAAGCCCCGAACATTCTAGAAGTCACATTCACACGAGGGATTTCCACGAGAGTCCCCTCGTGAGGAGGTTATAGCGTCAGTAATCCCTAATCCGATTTGCATTAGGGAAGACACACAGGTCATTAGTAGCACAGTCTCCTTAAGGGTAATTACAACATAACAAAATGTGCGACATGAATTTGACTTGTAAATAAGTGTTCCTTATATCTATGTTCCTCTGTCAGCGCCAGACAAACAGAGGTAGTGTAGACGGTAATGCATGCGTACATACAGGTATTTTTTTTTAAGAGAGGGAGGAAGCAAAGTAGGCCACCCACTTCCTCCCCCCAGAATATCACCGAGCTGTGTCTGGTGGGACGTGTAACCTCATTTGCATCAGCCACGTCCTTCATTAACAAACAGATTTTTCAATATCCTTTCTATGCTCTGTAAGAAACAGCCTTCATATCTGTTCTCTCAGGAGGCCAGAAGAGAAGGATTTGCCTTCCTGGCTTACTGACATATTATTGTCAACTTTCTCTTTAATCTTCTTGCTAAACTGCCTTTTAAAAATGAAGGTTTCCTAACTCTTATGGAGAAAAGAGAAATATACAGGATTAGCATTGAACATACGAGTTGGAAAAGGCAATGAATGTGTAACAGAATTGGTAATACATAGTAAACACACTAAGTTTGGGAATATTTGGTAAAACTAACTTTCAGGGTAATTAGATAATGGCTTAAGATTCTTTGATTTATTATTACAATTTATTTAAATATTAAATGGCTTTGACTTTATTATCTGAATATTGTCTTTCCCTGTGTATCGTATTTCTCAAAGCTGAAGTGTCTCAAATATAGAAAAAAAGTAACCAAAGTTAAAAATGTTTTTTGGCTTTGTTGTTGGTCAGAAAGCAGCCACCACAAGAGCAAACTGAAACTCAGTACGTAGTGAAGATATTTCATCTGGAAAGATAGTGACTGCACCAGAATAGTATCTCCTCCCTTGGCATACAGCTCTTTGGGAACAAAAATTAAGTTATGGACAATGTGCTGAGTTTGAAAGAATGATTCTAGTGACACAAAGTTCACAAAAAGTGATGTTAGTACTGATGATGTTAGAGACATTTTTTAAAGGTAAGAATCTGATGGGTCCTCAGCTGAAGGTCTTGCAATATGACACTGTGAGGCAGAGATGCCAATGAAGGCATTTTATATTTAGATAATTGGCACATATTTAATTGGGTCTTCTGGAACAGAGTCCAGAGGATGTCCAAACTCATTTAGAAGTTGGCTTTCATCACAACAGGTATGATTAAACTCCCTGGGGTAATGGAAGAGAAACTGTGTGGGAAGAATATGATCACCTAAAAGAGCCTTGTGGGAAACGAGGATTGAGAGTCCCATATTGCACAATTTATCTCAGATACCCGGAACCCACGATATATGAATATATTTTGTATTTATTTGATAGCTTCCTTTTATGCATGTGAAAAAAAATCACAAACCTTTAATAGTCTTCCTTGACCTGGAGAAGGGTTAAAGGTTTAACACAGGACTTTAGGCTAACTAGTGCTGTAATCAAGGGTGCTGATAGCTTTGATCTGAAAGTTAAAGTATTAAACAGAGATCATATATGGATAGCAAGGCATAAGTGTGGATGTGAAATGTGCAAGACCACAGGATTGGAAAATGCTTCTTGGAAGCTCTTCTTGAAAGAGCTTAAGTTTAGCCCTCTCTGCAAGCATTTACATGGTAAAAGCTTTAATGACTACTTCAAGGCCTACCTTAAACAAGTAAGTTTCTTGCTTTCTCAAGGTTGCCTTAGGTGTGTTTTGAAAGGGTTCCTTAGACCTTCCAACCTGAATTGCTCCAACATTGTCTTTTCAGTTAAACAGCAGTTCTTTTTTGTGTCACAGCGAAAAAATGATGATGGCTACTAGAGCGCTAAGCCACAGGAAGGTGAATGTCAGGAAGGCCTCTTCATATGCTTAGCTGGACACAGAAATGCTGAACCAGGGCCTCAATCCAGAAAGCACCTAAACATATGATTAAGATAAGATTGGAGAATGGATTTTACAGCTTTTCTAGATAGGCAGATGAGGTTTCTTAAATTTTAGATATTGCACACAAGTGGGAAGGAAGAAGAAGTTTAAGTTAATGTTAAAAATCAGTTGCATGTATTTTCAAATGTATGGAAACTTAGATTTGCTTTGAAGTCTTTGGTTGCAATTAGTGATTCAAGTGCAAAATGTGTTATCTGCATTATACTACTTAAACAGGTGAGGCATTACATATGAGAATAGCTGTTACTAAAGAGGGGTAAATAGAAATAGGTGGACACACAACCAAGATATTAGGTGGCTTGTCAGTGGCTCTCATATTATCTGATCATGCCTTCTAAAATGGCCAAGTCCCACGGGCTGGGGCTTTTAAATCCTCTTTCTGTCAGAGCTCTGTACCGAATTCAGTATTGCAACATATCTGGCAGTGATTAGGCAACAGATCTCTTCTCTCCCTCTCCCTCTACCTTATCTTCTCTCTCTCCCTCTCCTCTCCTCTCCTTCTCTTTTCCCTCTCCTCTCCTCCCCTTCCCTCCCCTCAAAGTTGAAATAAATTTCCCGAGACTGAAAGTTCTGATTAATTTTGTAACCCGTCAAACATCTAATAGTTTTAAAATATGTGTTTGACTTTTTTTTGTGGAAGAAAAAGAAACATACAGTCAGATGATCTTTTAAAAGTCAGGAGAAAATAGGAGAGCAAATGAAATAGTAGTGATTTTATTTCCTTAGTAACCTGTCTTGACTTGCTATATTCCTTCCAAATCTACTTTACTCATCTAAACCTGTACTCATTGAAACCTGACTATATTAATAGTGACATCACAATTTTGTTTATACTGAAATCTCTTTTGAGGGCATCAAAAGCACAACAGAGGTGGGTTTAGGAGAGGTACTGATTAGATTCCATATTTAGAATTAGGTAATTTAGGTATATCTCAAGTATGGTTCACTTGTCTTGTTGGAACCTCTATGGACTGTGATTATTTCTTCATATGCATTTAAAAACACATAGAACAATAAAATTTCTAGAAAGAAGCACGAACAACTTTCAAACCTAGTTGAAAACTGTTTTTAGCAAATTTGTGTCTTCATTTCCAAGGTTAGGAGTGAAGGAGGGAGGAAAAGGAAAAGAAGGAAATCAGACGACTCTTGGTGGACCATATACATTATCTGGTCAGGAGTACCGATGACCCACTTCTCCATGTATCAACTAATGTGTTAGGAACAGTTGCACTTATGTTTGTATGTTTAAGGCTGACCTATTTCTATTTCAACAAATCCTGCAAGAGGCTTTGGAGACTCAGCAGTTTCGGTCAACTTGATATGAATAGAGGTTTCACTTTACTTTCTCTCAGGCAGCATGATCTGTGGGAAGCCAGGTTGGCCTTTTCTGCTATGGTTATATAGAGGATGACCTGATGGAATGCAGTGATCAAACAAGTTTTTCAGCTCAGCAAATGGCTGGGTGTCCACCTGCAGGTGTCTTTCTCAGCACTGCGTGCCAGAGGAAATGTGAATGCTGGGCCCTTTTTTCCACTGCACCTTGAGCATGGGATGTTCTGTGATGCTGTGGAAAAGAGTGATAGAGCATCTCTTTCCGCCCGAGGATGAGCCCCTCTTTACAGATACGGGGGTAACGGGGGAGGAACATTTTTAAATGCCCATACCTAGATGACATCTGTGTCAGTAGGCTCCTGTATGATGAGCTGACTAAAAATTCCTGTCACTCTGGCTGAGTTTTTACCAGTTTTGTCTGCTTTGACAAACCTCAGCAATGTTGTAGTTCTGCCACATGTGCTGGGAAGTCTCCCTGGGTTGAGCCCCTGGAGAAGTGAGTTCTCCTCTGCTTGTGTGGATGGTTTGTGCTCCTCCCAATATCAAAGGAAGCCCTCTGTGACATGCCTCCTAAGGCAACTATTAAGCACTAATTATGACCACCCTGAGGTAGCTCAAATTATGGTTCATCCTCATTATATCCATGCTGTCTAGTGTAAGATCATTTTCCACAGTCTGTTTGAGCTGAAAGTCTGCCAGTTCCTGGAAGAGGGAAGAACAGAGTGGGTCACAATTATCCTATAGATATATGAAGGTGCTTTAGCTTTGGTCATTATTTTTGTGACAGTTCTCCCAAGTGTTGCATTTCTCTTTAGTGTCTGTTCAAACTCAACTGAGATCTGATGCAATTTATTATTTTTGGTAGAACTATATGTTAAGATTGCTCTTTGTTCAAACAGCTCTACACAGCTTGCCCTACTTCATGCCTTCTGTATAACTAGGTAGGTATAGCTTACACTGATGATATAAGCCTCAAAGGACAGGTTATAGCAGACCTCATGTAGACCCATGCTAAGTCATTCGTTAAAAAGTTTCCTCCAGGTTGTCAGGTCAGGAGCTCTGGCTTTATAGCCAGGATTGCATCTGTACCCTGTGCCATCCAAGAGCATGTATGCGCACCGTTCCTGGCCAGATGCCTGTTCTGTGAGCTAGCATGAACTATGGACTGACCAGTGCCTTTCTTCTGAAAAGCACGACTAGCACTCGTGAAAAGAGTGCTCATCTCCAGCTGGCTCTTCTTATCCAGGCCCCAGCAAAAGTTTAGGGCATTCTGCTTGCCTAGGGCCAACCTCCACAGAAAGTGGGTCTCAGATTTTGCTGCGCCTGCTGCTGGTAGGTAGCAGAAGAGGCCTGGTTTGCCTCCAAAGCCAGGTTTACATTTTTGCCTACAGCCTCTGCAGAGCCTCCTTTTACAGCGCTGAGTGGCTCATGCGTGGTGATGCCTGCATTCCTTTCACTTGCTGCTTCTAATGCTACTGATAAGACCCATGGCCCCCTTATCTCCATTTCAGAGGGCCAGTTTGCGACCCAGCCTAATTCTTCTCCTTGCCTTGCTATGTTTTCTGACCCTGATGTATTTTGCGTCAGTCAGCCTGCTTTTCCTTTTGCACTGCATCTCCCGCGCGTGACCTCAGGGTGATTCCGTGATCTCTGCGCCTTTCTTCAGTGATTCATGCAGACTTTGTCACTCTCAGAAGGCCAGCTAGGATTAGGCGAACAGCGAAAGTCAAGCTATGGTGTTTTCTCTCTGAGATTGAAGTTTCCTAAAAGTGGTCCAACGTACTGGTTGTGGTGCACATGTTCTGTAGCACCAACCTGTGGCACCGTGGTACCTCTGCCCACCTTGCGCGCAGCAGCTTCTCAAGGTGCTGCGCGGCGCTTCCCGTGCTGCAGCTCTCACTGGTAGCTCCGTCCAGAAGCCCTGGCAAACACAGGCTCTCTTCTCGCCAGGCAGGATCTCAGTGTGGAACTGCCCCAAACTAGAGTAGCTGTAGCTAGGAGGAGGCGCAGGTCACGAAGCCCGTTACCAAGCGTAAGAAATAGGAAGCAATGGTTCACCTGCAGCGCATGCTCAGCCGCATCCGTACAAGATGCTTCAGGAGTGAGTGACTTCAGTGAGGATGTAACCTTCAATGGCCAAAGTGCAAGCTCTCCCTATTAGGCAAGTGCCCCTATTTCTCCTAAAGGCTTCTACTAGAGCGAGTCTTTACCCAAGACAGCTGCAAGTATGTCGTGAGCACCCGCCCATCTGAAACCTTTGAATAAAGGATTGCTGGAATGTTTATACAGGGGCAAATAATATTGTTTTTGGAAATGAGTGATTTAAAAAAAAAAAAGAGGGAAATAAAAACCAGCCTGAGGCAGGCACCTGGCGTGGAAAAATTTCAGCTCGCCTGGTTGAAACGCTGGGCGAGAGAGAGGCACGGGCAGCGGAGCCGCGGGCGCTACGCACGCAAGCGGCAGGCGCCGCGAGCGCT
>JAWLRI010000642.1:1176413-1196413 GCA_034781795.1 Crypturellus tataupa
CCGGCTTCCCACGTCGGTGGCGCGGCCGGGCGGAGAGTTCCCGGGCGGCGTGAGCGCTTCTGCGAGCGGCGGTGGGCGGGGAGGCGCGAGGCGGCGGCGCTCGGGGCTCATTTCCTCCCGGGGCCCGTGGCGAAGTGAAGCAGACATGTGTTGCCTTTACTTCCTGCGCCGCCGAGAAATACATGTGGCTCCACGGTTGTAATTTCCCCTCCCGTCAGATGACTCAAGGTCTGGGGTTTGTTAATGAGCCTCTGTGTCCTTACGCTGATGCTCCTCTCCGGGGCGTTTTCCAAGGTGTCACACAGTGGCTTCTTTTCAATGCCCCAGGAAGAGGGATGTGTGGGTTGTGGTTTTTTTTTTTTTTTTTTTTTTTTTTTTTTTTTCAAAGCCGCAAAGTGCGCTGTGATACAGAAACAACACGGAATGCACACTAGTTTTCGTCTCTTTTTTTTTTTTTTTTTTTTTCCTGTTACTCTTCAAGGAGAGACTTGAGTCACGTTTGATAAAATTGGCAATCTAATGAAGCTCTTGCTTCCTGTGACATCAGTGTGTTTAGTGTTTCCTTTGTTATAACAGGAGCTTTGGTAATTTACAGGCTTGAAGATCCACAAACATTACGTCTTCTTTGGATTCTTCCCATGTCTTCAGAAATTACTGCAATTGCTTACCTCTAAGACCTTGGAAATCTACCCACTTCCCCATGGTCTTGTCTTTGCAATAAAAAGGCTTGTTCCTAATCTGTGTTATCTTGTTCAAAATATTTTCAGTGAAAGCAGGCTGTTTTTTTTAGTTTCAAACTACCTCACTTGTCAGCGATACCTCTTGTTAGCTGTCAGGAGAATTCTCCTCTTTCGTAACTAGATACGAGGCTGTATGTAGCAAGTTGCAGAATCTTTGGGATACAGGTATATGGTGTTAATGTGAAAGATGCTGATGTGAGTAAAGCCTGATTGGAGGGCTGTTGTAAGTTGCATGAAAGTTGGAGTGTGCAAAGGGGTGTTCGGAAGACAGCTGTAGCCAATACAAAGTGAAAAGGCTAGACATATGTGAAAGAGAAGAACAGAAAGATTGGTAGGAACTTGAGGAGAAAAAAAAATGCACATCTAATGCACCACTACATAGCACCAATAGTTGTCTGGTGAGATTTCATGTGTAAGAGGCATGCTTACTGGTATGATGCTACTGCCAAAATTTGAGTAGCTTTGACTATGTAACTTAAGTTACTTTGTTTTCTAAGTGGCATAGGCAATTCCATGCTTCTGCTAGTAAAGGCCATGCTACTCTTAGAAGAGTTTACTGGAACAGCTACACTCGCATAGATTTTCAGAGATCTCTTGCTAAGATGACAGGCTTTGTAAGAAGCATGAATGCAATCTGAGTAATTAGTGCTGCTTAAAACCACAAAAAGAAGCATGATCAAACAAATAGTTCCCCAACTCTCTTTCCTTCCTTCTCCAGTGTTGGTAAGGGGGGCAAGTTAGATTGTTCTATGTTAATGGACTAAGAGATAGAAATAAGCGAGTTGTGGTGCTTCTTGTGAAGAGAAGCACCTCTGTTGATCAGTTTCTCTTCCTGCTGGATCAATTTCCTAAAAAATATAAAAATACTTCCTAAATTGCCTTCTTTTGTGTTGTAGGTCTAGTCTTAGAGAAGAGAACCATCAAGGGGTTTAGGACATCTGTATTTTGAGGAAGCTGTTTGCTTGACAATGTAAAAATGTGTGTGTGGTGGTTGGGGAGCAAATGCCTCCTATAATTAATACAACCAGAAAGAATGCAACAGGAAGCAGATACATTACTGTACAAGTCCATGGTTCTTTTAAAACCTTACATACTGCAAGCATCTCTGCTCCCACTTTTCGGGAAAGATGCATAGCATAGGAGATGACAAACGGAAGGATAGCGAGGATCGTCAGGGGCACGAATAGCTCCTGGGTGTTTGAATAGGCTGGGATGTGACAGCCTGGTGGAGATAACTTGGAGGTGGACCCAAGATGCATTAGCGCTCTATAATGCAGAGCTGTGAAGAATGTAGATGGAAATGAAGCAAGTAGTGAGGTTAGCTCCATGAGGTAGGAGCTGCCACCTGAAGCTGATAGGAACTCCCTTCAGAGCGCACAAAAGGAGGTAGTTCTTCATTCTGGGCAGGAATTTCACTGGTACACTTTTCAAACAGCTCGTATAGAAGGAGTTTGCATGGACTCGGGGCGACGTTGGAGAAGAGTTTGGAAGAGATACGTTGAGGTTAATAAATGAATGAACATCAGCCTTAGGAGATCTGAGCTGAACGTAGCTGGAGGTTGGAAGTGCATAATGGGGAGGTGTTGTATGCTGTATTCATTCCTTGTTCTTCCTCTTCCCTCAACACCTACTCTTTTTTTTTCTTGTTTGCTGAAGTTGAATGGGTAAGAGTAGTGTGTTATCATTTTGTTTTTTTACCCAGTGGTGAGTTTGACAGTTGCAGCAATTATGTTAAAATGTTTGACACTGCACCTATGATCTTCGCTCTAGTTTCATATTTTTGTCATTATGATATTCATCACTGGAGAGTGGTGTTTTTTTGAGAAAGCACGAGCAGCCGCCACTGCTTCTGTTCTCTACTGTGTGTTCTTAGTCTCTTAACAGCCTAAGCACAGATTTTGAAACACCAGGTGTTTCAACCTGTCTGTTTTTCTGCAACTTGTGTGCTTACAGTCAGCATGGTCGTAATTCAAGGCAGCCCTGGCTGTGGACATGCAGGTTGCTTGTGCAAGCTGCCCTTCTGTGGTGTTTTTAAGTGGGGGGCGTGTGAATGTGGTGCCTCCTGCATTTGGTGAAAACAGAGATCAGTGCACCAGAAAGGGAAGAGATGAGTCTCGTCGTGGAAAAACAATCCCTGATTGTGAAATCTTTCGGAGACTGGATGGAAGAACCTTTAATTTTAGATTTAAATAAGAAACCATCATATAGTTTCCATATATTGCACAATCAACTGGATTATTTATTTTCCTCTTACAGAGCAAGGTGCTCTAGAGAATTCGAAACTCTGACTTAACGCTTACCACTGTTTTGCTGCTTTTAATGAAAAAGATGATAAAGTACATTTGTTTCCTTTATATTTGATACTGCCTCATGTATATTATAAAAGGTTCAAAAGACTGTCGACCTTGCAGTATGGCTGAATAATGTGAGTACATTTATTTGTGTCTCTTTTCATGAAAAAGTGGATCACAGATCTTCATGAAAAAATGACCTTTTTTAAAATTATTTCCTTACTTTCTGTGATTTTTTGTTTTGGGATGGGAGGGTGGATCTGGACATAGAAGAAAAGGCTTTATTTTAGTCACTTCAGTTAACTTCTCTGAAACTTTGTTGATATGAGATAGATTTTCTTTTGGAATGCAATGAGTGGTTATTTATTTATTTTCTTTATTTTTTTCCCCTCTGTTGCTTAATGAGTGAAATTCAGCTAGCCATGCCATTTCCTTGTCAACCCCCATCAAATGGCTCGTGAAAGATATCTCGAGAATCTCTGATCTGTGGTTCCCAGGCCTGTGGTTGTGGCACAGACGTAGGGATGGAGCTCAGAGTGAGTGGGGTGTGTGTGTGTGTGTGTGTGTGTGTGTGTGCAGCCAAGTCCTCCTGGAGCCTGGCACGTGTGTGATACCGTGAGAAGCAGCCCTGGATTTAATCAGATATCATACCTGTTGGTGCTCTTTGAACATTTTTTTTTTTTTTTTTTTTTGCTTTCTACTATCTCTTTTTTTATTCAAGCATTGGAAAGTGGACTGTATTTATTTATGTGTAAGATGTATTGCGTCTGTAATGGAGGCTTTGTGATTCTTTGTATTCTGGCGGGCCCTTTGTGTATTAGTCTCACGTTTTAAGTTTTGAAGTGTAAGACTGTAGGGGCGAACAGAATCTGGCATCAAAAGTTGGCACTGCCGCATTCAGTGAGACTTTTATTTTAAATCACTGTCCTGATGATAATAGAAGCACTAGTGGCTCTTGTTGGAGAAGGGCAATCTTCCAGGGCTCTCCATCTGGGTTTCCTAGGCAAACCAATGCAGTAATGCACTCTGCCAGATGTCACTGAAGAGGGCATTAATATGCTTCTATTTTTTTTTTTTTTCCAATTTAACTATATGATTGGCTACTTTTTTTTTTTTTTTTTTTTTTAAGTTGTGTGGTCACCTTATAAGGTGGGGTTTAGACTTGCCTTTTCAACAATGGCCGTGTTGCAAATGAAACTACAGGTTTCATGTTAGGCAGGATTTGAAGAGTCTTCCAGATAGAAGCTCACTTCAGTAACAGAATTCATCGCCTCAGTGGGGTCTGTCCATCTTCTTATCCTGATGTAGTTAGTGCCTCATATTCCAACTTTGCAGATTAAAAAAAAAAAAAAAAAAAAATTACACGCCCCAAACCATCAAGGTTTAACATAAATCTGAGCCATCTGAAAAAAAATGTATAAAACTGCATGAAAATTAGCCTAAAGATTGGAATCCTGATAGAGATTATGGCACAGTTTAGTAATAAAAAGCACAAAATGATTCTCCTTTTCAAGATAAAAACTTTCATATAATGTCATGATTATATTTCAAAGGAGTACCAGGTTTTAAGTGACAGCTAGATTGGAATATATGATTTGAAAATCAAGCATGGGTCTAGTTATAGCATTTCAGAGAGCTTGGCAGTGTTGTCCAACTGCATAGTACCCCTCTTGGGTAGCTGCTGAAACCTTTTGTTAGATAAATCCAAACTTAGAACATGGGTGTGGTACTTTGTATGCAAGAATGCAGGTAACATCAATGCAGTAAAACAAAGTTTTACAATGTTGACTACTTTATATCTTTCTGAATATCTTGGGTAATTTGTTATTCTAGAAACTTGAATGCTGTAAAAACTTTTTGTGTGTGTGTGTGATTATTGACCTCTTCTTTCACTTTTTCCTCTCTGATGCTAATTCAACTGAGAGGTCTCTGGAGAATATTATGCAGGTACCTGTTATTTTTCATATTAGTAGTATATTCCCTTTATAGCTGGACAAGGATAACTGAGGAGATATCTGTAGTGCAGAACGGAGCACAGCAGAGTAAACTCTCCTCTCTGACGAGTCCACGGTATCTGACTGAATGCAGGATCTCTAGAAGTTAAAGCAATGCAGTTATATAGTGGTATGACGGTGCCTTTGATAAATAGCTTGGGGAGAGAGAAGTTGATTAGCGACTTTTAGCATCTCGCTGACTTGCATCTGTAACTTCTGAGAGAGAAACTGCTCAGAAATTTTTGTACTGTATTCCTCGTGCTATAGACTTGGTTAGTGTACTGCTTCATAGACACCTGCACCGTGAGCTATGTCTGTGATCATTTTGCAGTCAAGTTACTGCCATTAGCTGTATACACTGGCAGTCTTTTTAAGTTCTTCATAAGTTGCCCATAGCTTTTATAAACTTGAGCTTTCTTTAGACTTCATTGGACAGGAAATAAAGCTAAGATATGTAAGTCTATAGTTGGCCCCTTATCCCTTCTGATTCACCTTCTTCTCTAGGTGACTTTCGAGTATCAACATGATTATTGATTCTTGAAAACTAATGTTTTTAAAGTAGTACTTAAATTTTACCAGTGATTGGTAAAATATATTACTATAACATACAAAAATATAACACTTTCATATGAACTGGAGAATGTCTCAGTGAGTATTGTCATGCCTTCAGTTTGTTACATTCTAGAACAATAAAGTTTGGGAACACCTCGAATAATTTTAGTAAGACAGATATTTAGGCAAAATTCTGAAATCTTGATATAAATAAAGTTTTATAAATAAGTAGATGCACACTAGAAAGCACCATAAGCATACAAATTGCTTAACATTGTGGATCAGTAAAAATCAGAATAGTGTAGCTGGTATTTAAATTTGAGCTATGAGGTATAAAGGATTTCTGGAAACTGCCTGCCTGCAAAGTGCTTGAGGTGTACCAGCACCTTCATATTCCTATGTGGAGGTGCAAAACTGAGAATATTGATCTTTCTACAGAATTTATTACATTGTCTACACTAATATATACTACTGAATATAAATATGTATTTCTAAACATACATTTGCACAATTAGCAGCAGCTGAAAAATACAATATTGTTTTAAATAAGCATATTTGCATTTAAAAAGTCAGTCTTGATGTCCTAGAGGTTCTACTCTGTGTTATGGAAAACGAATGTTAGTTACACAAGATTTCCAAATCCATCTCACCAGCTTATATCAATGGTGATTAAAAAGGATCAGCTATTTAAGTACCACACTAGCTTGTGCTTGGTACCCCCTGAGGTCTGACTTTCACATATAGTTAAAATTACTGCTATTTATTGAATAGTGTTAGTGTAGTCTGTGACGAGTATGAAATGTATATTTTAACCAGTAGATGGAGCCATTTTAGTTTGATACCTGTCAGCCTCCCTCTTTACATGAAGATGTTTAGAAGTGTGGGGTAATTACGTCTGTTTCGTTACTTTGTCTTTAGAATATTGTCCATAATTATTTAATCATTTCTTTGTCTGCAGGGAAGACCAAACATTTCATGCTCACAATTTCAGTGTTAGGAGGCTATGTCATTTTCACCAATGTGTAAAAAAGCGTGTTGTGCTTGGTGGGCATTTCAGTTATTTTTGTAAGTATAGTAACGAGTGGAACTTCGTACTCTTCATACACCTTGCGTTTCCTGTTGATAGCCTTAAGAATACTGTGCAATATCATATATATTTTTTGTATAAAGCCTTAGATAAAAGGATTCAAAGCTGTATAATGGACTGGTTTTCCAATCGAGTATATTGACACAAAGTGTCTTAATCACTGAAGCAGGGATGGGCTACTTCATATCCCTGAAACACTCCTGACTTATTCTGCTAAATGGTACTTCATAAAATTAATTATTTGCAGTGTTCTACACGTCATATTGTCTCATACCCTCCCTCAACAAAAACTTATTTCCTAAAAGATAGCACTCATGTTTTTCTTGTGTGGTTTTTTTTTTTTTTTTTTTTTTTTTTATGATTCTTTGTCTCTTTTGGTGAAGTAAGCAGATTCTAATTTGCTTTAGCACATGGTACTACATACTGTACTTTAGTACTGTAGCTGATGGACCCTCTCCCCTTTTTCCCCATCTTAAAATCTTCTTCTTCACTGAAGACTTTTTTGTAAACAAAGACGATGAGAAGAGTAGGACCTCACTGAAAACCTCATTTTGAATTCTTGTCACGTAGTATTTTGTGAGGTTCTCCCCAGGTCCCTGCTGGGAGAGATTCTAGAACTTCTGGTGACTCAGTTGTGGTGAATTTTGTGCCTGCTTTTTGTTCACTCTCATGGGGAGTTTAAATTTTCTACAAATGAGATGGAATGAATACTGACATTTTTTTCATATGACATAGTTGTGCATAAAAGGATCTAGTCTTCTGTTGATGGAAGTATGGCTGAAGCTCAAACTTTTTAACTGGAACCTTTTAGTTTAGGGGGAAAAAAAAAAGATAAAGTCTCCAAACTGGGCATCTCTTGTCAAACAGCTGCCCTTATATTAGAATTTTTGGTACCTGCTTCTAGATAGATGGAAACTTCTGTGAATAAGATCCATAAGGACAGAGGTTAAAAGAATGTCTCAAGACCTGCTTTCCTCACCCCCAAATTCTAATGTACGTAGGAATTCTGCTAATTGTCCTGTGTCTCAGCCCTCTGTGTTTGCGTGTGCTTGCTCTTTCTCTCTGATATATAGCATAAACTCATATATATGTATGTATATATAAAAGTAGTATATATACTATTGGGGTTTTGTATTATTGAGGGTTGTCTTTATGTAAGGAGAATTGAAGATTCATCTGAAAATTTTACTGAATGTTTATTTCTGTCATCATCTTCTTAACTATCAGGGCACATGTGCATAAAGAGTGCATCGGCAGACAGCCCATCCTAAAAAGCTCTGTTTCCCTAAAGTGTAAAATGAGGATTATTACTTTTTGTCCTCAGCACTGTTCGCAGAGGCTGTGCAGCGTGTTCCTGCGCAGCTGTGCTTGGCCGCTCAGCACCTCAACACAGGTGACCCTGCATTTCCTTCAGTCTGCTTTTCGAGGGATGCATTGGGTCAATATTATTTTAGCAATGCTAATATTGTAAACTTACTTACAACGTACTGACTGTTGCTTGAGTGAGATAGGTGTCCATTATCTATTGCTAATGGTTATCAAGAGCTTTTCAGTTGGCTGATGCAGTTTCATAATTTTATGGCTTCTGAGTATCAAGGAACCGAACAGCAGAATTTTATGTTTCTGTTTGGTCACGTTATGTACCTGTACATTATGTATGTCTTTTTTTACCTTGAAATGCTTAAGAAGGTATTTGTTAAATGTTGTGTAGATAGAAGTCTGCTACATTGAAGATGCTTTTTGTTAAAATGCCTGAATTTTATTATCCTCCTTTTGTCTGGTTTTTCCTATAGGCATAACTTGCTGCAGATGGACACTTCAATGTTGCTTTGGTCCGTGTTCTGGGAATTGCTCTTTTTACCTCTCTGTCTCTCACTTTCCCTACAGAGGGTCTTACTGAAAAGTGCTACTGGTGCTAGAAAAAAATGGGATATTTCCATAGTTGCTTCCCCAGACAGAACATTTAAAATAAGGAATACTGTTTCACTCTCTTGAATTGTGACTTCTTTCTACAAAAATCGTTTTGGTTCTTTACCAGTGTGTCAGAAAATTCAGCATGCCCACTAGTTCTGTTCTCTGGAATTCTCTGCATAATTGTTCAATATAGAGAGTTGTCTAGTAGCTTTAAAATTTATAATTTGTCCGCACACCCTTTGGGAGTTTGGAGTGGAAAAAAGGTTGTTTTGCACAGTTTCAGTCTTGTTCCTTTAGAATTTTTGCATGAATATAATAATTCTAGTACTGTAAGTTACCCTTGGGTTTGTCACTTTTTTTTCTTTTTTTTGTTTTTGTTTGTCTGTAGTCGAGGAACTAATCTGTAGGAACATTAATTTGAGATACTCTTCAGTGCATATCCATATTTTTGCCTTCTGAAGGTTCCCCATTGTGAACCTGGTTGTCAAGACTTGTTTTCTGCTATAACCATAACTTTTCTGAACATTCATTTTAGGTTTTGATTTATTTTAACCATACAAGCTCTGTAGTCTCTCTGCTATGTGATTGAAAAGATGCTCTTGGTTATTTTTTTTGTTTATTTTATTAAACTTATGTAACTTCAATCTGTTTTGCCTGCTTGTTTTACTAACTACATTTGAACTTATATTTTCTGGTTGTTACCATTTGCCTTACATAACTGAAGCTTTTGAACAATGCTTTCTTGCTCCTAATAACTTGTTACACCAATTTTAGGTGTATTAGTTTCCCTTTTGGTCTTTTTTTGAGAGATGATAATGCATTTAATTTGAGACCCAGATGGGATATCTTTAAGTACATATTTGCAAGGAGATTTAATTTCACAAAAAAACCCTTCATATTAAAAGAAAAATGTTTGTTTAAAAGAAGCTTGAAGTGCAGCTGTGTATTTTCTTCTTTTTTTAAATTCATGCAAAGGTGATGAATCTATACACGATAGCAGGAAGCTGTTATGTTAGATGCTAATGTTGTGAATTAGCTTCTCTGCAGAGCAAATCAAGAATAGCTTGTACTTCTGTAGATTTTCTCACTAATCTGTGAAGTCAAAGCATTGATGGCCATCTCTTCAGTTAACATACTAAACAGTAAGGTGGGCTTTTTAAACTAATGCTAAGATTTATTTTTTCCTTGTTTCTAATTTTTAAAAAAATCAGCAGTTGAAAAGGTTGTGTTTAGGTTGCTACTTGTTTTAAGGCTAGTGTTTTGGTATCATTTTTTCCTTTGGCTTGTGGAGCCCTATTGTGAGGTTATACTGTTATGCAAGTGCATGCTTATTTTAAGTGTGCGTGTTTATTTTAAGTGTAAGCATATGCATTTCTTTAACATGTCACACATATTTCCAGACAGGCTTAGTGTACAAAAAAGGAAATGAGAAAGTTCTTAGTCAAGAGCCATGATTGGGAGTACTATTGAGGGTAAATATTTTCATTTTGTATGTATTAAATTACTACACCCTACCAGCCATGCATTTTAAAGCTGTTTATATAAAAACAAACAGAGAGCATCTGATAATTGTTATGACTCATTTAAGGAAGTGATAAAACTCAAGAATTAACAGAGCGCCTTTCCTTTTTCAGCTTGAATTTTACTGAGTTGTTGGACCGGTCTGGATTCAGACAGTTATCAGAAAGGAAATTAGGAAAGCAAATATTGTTGTCTTATTTGATTGAATTACAAATACTAAGCTAGATAGAGATAGCATGGAATTTCACATTTCAGCTTCTGAATAAAGTGTATTGAAAGGTTCTGAACAGTTTAATTTTAGATCGTAAATTCAAACAAATCTATTCAAACTTTTCTGACTCATTAACTGTAAGTGTACCAACACTGCTATAAAAAAAAAAACACACAACTGTATACGATTTTGCACACGATAAGAATAAATATTCTTCAGTTTTGCATTATGCCAAGATAGAGCTCGGTAGGGCTTCAGCTGAGGCAGATCACAAAGTCAATACAGTGAGCATTTATTTTTAAACTAAGTAAAATTGTGTAGATCCAAGACTCCAGAATAGAGGCCCCAAATAAAAAACACTGAAAAATTGAGCCCCAGTATAGAGAACAAAATTAAATAGCTGTGGAGTCCTACCTTATTGTTTTTATCTTGATTTAGAGAAAGCGTTCTTCTATACACTCTGTAGTCCACTGTGAAACTATTTTGTCCGTTTCTGTCCCCACCAGACTACTTTTAAGCTGTTGGCAGCTGTTTGCCAAATGGTTCTTAACCTTTTGTTTGACATGATTAAATGTACTTAAATGATGGATCCATTTACAGACATAAATGCTTTCCAGTTGTGTATAATTTATCTCTTGTACAATTAAAGTGTGCTGGGTGGGTAACCTAGTGGTTTATAGACTATGACTGGCCTCTTCCTTAACTATTGGTTGAGAGCCTTAAGAAATAGTGATAGTTTAATGATTTTAATTTTTTGAGCATGAGTAAGTTGCTTTCGCATTGACAGCACAAATGTAAAAGAAAATACGAGTGGAGGGTGAAAGAAATTTGATACACTCAAGGTTTTTTCTCCACAAATCCAGTTATGTTTTCAATGCACAGAGCTGTTTGCAGGTCTGACAGCTTATGTTGGAAGCCTCAGACTAGCTACTGATCCTCATTTTCCTTGTAATTCTCTGACTGAAGGCAATTCAAAACCAATTTTCCTATGTATGCATTGGGAATGATGCGCCAGTTTTGAATACAAAAAACGGGGAATCACATGTCCCAGTTGCAAAGACATGCTGAAGATGAAAAGTGACAATGTGTTGCAGGGAAAATATTATTTGAAAATTATGATTAGCCTCTGCTAATTGTAAATATACTCATGCATGGCTAATGCCATCTGCACAGCAATGTGCTTGGTCATGGCTCTGTTGCTAGAGAGTGGTAGCAAAAAGGCACAGCCGTTTCTTTGCATCTAGAGGTATAGTTTGAATCCTCAGTCCAGTTTTTGGAAGCCTGACTCCCAGAGGTTTAGGAACTATGTTAACTAGGTGATAAGTATTATAATAGTGAGGTGTACAACTGTTTAAAGAAATGCAAACAAAAATATTGCAGTGTCTATTTCTCATTGGTGATGGAGCAGACTTATTGTAACTCTTTTGGTATGTAGGATTTTAGCAACTCCCGATATAGCAAATAACTTAGAACGTGCTGCGGTTCTTAAATAAGGTGACTACCTTCTCTCTGTCACAGTCAAGTGGTTTGTTATGTGCCAAATATTTAACGTGTTTGCATTATAGTAAGAGGCCAAGTGTCTAATGGTTATGAAGTTCTGGAGCCTGAAGGCAATGTGAAAGTGAGAAATTGCACCTTAAAGCAGCAGTCCTAAGAGCAACTGTACTTCTGCCCGATTATATTTCATTCACTTCAGGGTGTGAGGTGTGTGCACTTACCTGCTAACCCATCTGTGTCACTGATCTTCAGCCTTGTATGTTTCACTGGGGATGAGGAGGTAGGTCAGCACTTGAAAAACTTTCCTATGGAAGTGTATGTTTACATATGTTTAACTTAAGCTTTCAGACAAAGGGATTATTTTTCTCCAGGTGATCTTAGGAGATGTGTGCAGGACTTGGTAACCATTGGAAAGGTGGTAGGTCTCAAGCCAGCAGGGCTGAGGTCTTGCCTTTTGCCAGAAGAGGCTGCTGCTGTATCCCTTGATTCCTGTTGATGGTGCATGTTCTGGGGAGAGATGCTGAGGTTCCTTCCAGGTTGGAGCCAGAGGATGCAGTGATGGCCAGGGGGCCAAGAAAGTGGGCACTCTTCAGAAACAGCTCGTAAAGAGAGATGGCTGGATCTTCAAAGGGGTGCTAATTATTTTAGGGAAAAAAGGCTTCACAGCTGGCAGAAGCCAGGGAAGCATATGGTTAGTGACATAACCAGAAGTGTCAGGGCTGGGAATGGTGTTGAGTGGCAGGGAACAGTGGGTTTTTTTTTGTGTAGAAAAATCTGGAAGAACCTTAAGAAGAGTGTGTGATGATTGTGCTCTATATTATAGGCAGCAGCTTCTTTTTTGAGGCTATCGTAAGTTCATGTTTCTTCCTATTAAAGTGGTGTGTGACTTTTTTTTTTTTTTTTATTAACGAAGAGCATTGGGGTCTGGATCGGATATCGTGGACCCAACTGTGAGGTTTGTAGTTTTCTGGGTATCTCAACTTTTTTTTTTTTTTTTTTTTTTTTTTAGGTCCCTTAAAATGTCTGATAATGTACTGACTATATATATGGCACCTAGAGGAGGAAAAAAATCTTTCAAAACAAGGCTTATGTGCAAGGCTTCTTAGGAAGTTACTATCGATCTTCTGGGGGGACTTGGTATCTTTCTCAGCCTTGCTGAAGTTCAAAGATTCTGACTGTTGTTTTCCTTTATCATTCTCAAAGTGAATGAATGCAGAAATTTACAGAGCTCCCTCAGCTGAAAGAAGCCTTTAACTGGATTAATTTTGAGTGTGATAGCCATTCCATGGTCCAATATACAATGCAAAAGTGTGTCAGTATTACAAGGTACTAGTGTGACAGAAAACTTAAGAGTGCCATCCCGGAGGTACGCACTCTGCTTGGGAAAGATGAAATTCTCTGAGGAACATCCTGCCTTGTATTTGAAAGACTCGCATGAATCACTGATGTATCTCAATTTAGAATTAGTTCCAACTGTTAATTTATGATGTAGTAACCTAGGTAATACTCAGTATTAGTAGGATGCTTGTCTTACATTCTGAACTAAAATAAGGTGTATTTTTTTGATTTTTTTGTCTTATCTCTTCGTGATTTGATTGATCCTCTTCAGACCATGTTTAGTCACGTATTGGATTGAATACTTGAGCTGACTATAAGAAGAGCCAACAAAGTCCTGTGTCTTTCATATCATTAAGAGTAATCCTTGCCAAGGCAGATAATATTTGTCAGGCTTTGAAATTTGCCATTTTCTATATCTTGCTGTATCAATCGAATTTCTGCTGTGGGTTATCTTTAAGGATTAAGACAAAAGAATTAATAGCAATTTTCTTCTTAAGAAAGAAGCAAAAAACTGTTTTGTCTTCTTCCTCATTTACTGTTTTTGTGTTAATCGTTTTTGAGTGGTACTTGATGTAGTTTAAGCATTATGACTTCAGTGTCTATTAAAAATGATTAACATAATCAAATTGGTTGTGAGTGAAAGTTTGGAGCTAATAGTAGCATTAGTACTTGCAGGTGATTTGTGAAGGGGGCTGTTTTCCAATTTTCTTGGATGTTGTGCTGTGAATGTTGTAGTTATAAGTCGAACTCCAGTTCAGTCTGCCGTTAACGAGGGAGCTTCCTTTGGTACAGTTGTTCAATCCTGGTGAGAAAAGGGTTCCTGACTCTTTTTTTAGTCTTGTGTAAAATGCACGGAAGCGTTAAACAAAATTAATAGCTTTTGTAGAGAGTGGACCTAGTAATAAATATTTTAAAGCATCCGTTTATTTGTCTCTGCTTTATATCAATTCCTTTAAGTAATGGCTTCTGTTAGTATTAATTTCAATAGTCAATAATGCAAACTGATATAATTATTAAAGGTAGATCTTTTAGAAACTTATTTTTTAATAAAATCTGTAAAAGATTGTTAAAATAAGCTTAAAATGTGTTCATTTCAATTACACTAATGATATTCCACTCAAAAGCTCTGAAATTGATGCAAGACCAGCAAAAGCTATGATGTCTTTTTCCTAATGTATTAATTTCAAAGCAATTCTAATCCAAAGAAATGGGTACTCTTTTCTCCTAAAGAAGAGTGAAGTGGTTCAGTCCCACTTGGAGAAGGTAAACTTTATAAGGGAATTGACTCTCTTTACTGGATACATTGGCTTACGGTGACACTTGTGCAGTTTCTACAGGGTATGTAGAGTCAGTCCTGCAAGAAAATGAGGGAATAATGGCTAGGGTGGAAGTGGGTAGGTTAATTCCTTGATGTGTGCCCTGACTTAATCAGACCTTATCAGTATCACTGGAAAAAAAGGGATAGATATTTCAATCCATCTACAGTCGAAGTAGATGAAACCACTATTGTTAGAAACAGGGAGAGTTAAATAGTGGTTAAGTGTATTCAAAATTTTCCTCTTGGAGTGTTTCTTTATGTGTTGCTTTTGGTTTTAGGCAGTAATATTTAAATAGTACAACTCTTAACTGTTTTTCTCATATTTCTTGTATTTAATTTTTCTTTTTTTCTTTTCTTTTTTTTTTTTTTTTTCCCTTTTGCATGAACCTGAGGTGCAAGAAGTCTTTCAGAATCATGAAATGCTGAAAGCTTGTTATACTGCTTTTGGTTGCTAAAAAAAGTTCTAAGGTTTATGTAACAAAAAGGCAAACATTTCAGTTATGCTCTATTCATATATGTTATTAAGATATCTGATCAGAGAAATTTACTTGATGTAGTAATGCATCACCCAAGGCCTTAAGGTGTAGGTGAACATTTTTTTTATATGCCACATGAAAGCAAATCTTAGATTTTGTGTAGATGGTTTCTCTAGAGATTTTAATAATATCAGAAAGAAATACTTACTCTGGAGACTTGGTTTCTAACTTCTTAGAAACTTTGTGCTTTTTTAAAAAAATTAATTTTATTTCTCTGTTCTTCCTCTGTAGTCTGATATTTGTAGAAAAGTCATTTACCTGACAGATAAAACAGCTAATCCAAACATTGGCAAATGTATATTTTTGAACAGTAACAACTCCTTACTAGCTTTAAAAGGTTAAATTACAGATGTCTAGATCCAGTTCCCGAAGTCCTCGGGTATATCGTGTTCATTTTATTGGAAGCTATTTTGTAGTAATCTAAGCTCTAGATGTTCAGTATGGTTTGGGTCTTTTTTGTAAATGCACGTGTCTCTTACATACGTATAGTCTTAGGTCTCTGCTCTTGATGGTGCCTTTTATGTCTTAGTGTTTGGTTTAAAGTGTATTTAGCAATATAGCCTTAGAGTGTTTGTTTTTATATTACTGTTCTTTAGAGTAATGTGTGTGTCTCCATTTTAAAAACACTATCATGTATATTTTCCTTGCTTATTTTCAAAAGAAGAAAATTGAAAAGAAGTATTAAAATTTTAATGTCTCTTCTTAAGATAAAGGATATGATAAATAAAAGATTTTTTTTAAGTTATGACTTCCTAAAAAATAGAAGCAGAACAAACTTAGCTATGTAGCCTTTAACTATATTCAGTAATGCAAATGAGAAATAAAAGGGAATTCCCTTTTAAAAATTAATACTTTCAGTGATCCTGCCAAGAGAGATTAGGCTCCTAGAAGTTTCAAGTACTGCCAGGTTTTTGTCTAGCAACATCTTCCTTTATAAAAGTTATTTCAGACTTGAAAGTATCATACTACAATTTGCAAGAAGAAAACAGAAGAATTTGGCAAGAAATGATGTGTTTTTAGGGTACAAATGCATGCTAGGGCTGAGCTGAACTAGTATTTTGCACCCACTAAAGGGCTGATCTCATCTTCCCTACCTTGTCTTCCTTCTTCCATAAACTGGTTTAGTTAGTGAAACCTCCTTTTCCCCCTACTCCCCTCAGATCTACCCCTTTTTTTTGGGGTGAGTTTTTTAACAATATTACTGCATTTTGTTTACTCTGAGATTAGGAAAGTGCCAGATCTAATGTACTGTTAAAATGCATTGCTGTGAGCGTGTCTCGAATAGTAGTTGTGGCTTTCTCATGGTGGAGATTTACTCCTAGATTGGTAATTAACTAACATTCAGCATGTAACTGGTAACAGGCTGAAATATGTGAAATACATTTTGTATGAGTTGAACTTAATCAGCATAGTAGGAGGTGTAATTTGTGGAATTTGTTTTGTTTTTAAAGTAACACGCAAACAACAGCACATGTTGGCATGTGTGTCACATATGCAAACACTTGCGTATGCATGTGCTGTTCGGAGCGTAACAAATGTGGTAAAATTGTGCTGTTTAAATTGTTGTGGTCACAGGCAGGTTCAGAGTTTTACTTCCTTCCTGGATATCTCATTTGCAAAGGGATGCTCTACTCAGGCAAACAGGGTCTTGGAGGGCTGACAGCTGCTTTTTTAATCTTCCCACTTTGCATGTTGGATACGTCACTTTCCCTTCCTATGAAAATTTGCTGAGCTTTGTATGTAGTGGTTTTTCTTCATGATGAAAGAAAACATGTAAGTTATTACATGGAAAATGGATTTTAATATTAGGATGATCTAAATGCCTTACCAGGGAAAACAAATAGTTAAAGATGATGGTAATCCCCCTGTGACTGGGATGCAATTATATAAATAGAGGAGAATTAAAGTAACAGGGAAAGCTGAGGGTGAAGAGTTGGTCTTCACTATATGAATTGCTGAGATTTCATGATCCTCCACTTTTCTTGTGGAGAAAGATACATGGATGAATAGTCATTCAAAAAGTACAGCATTCATTGAAAGAGTTGAGCTGTTATTTATTAGCTGGTTGTGTTTGGTCTTTTTGCTAAGAAACTGTTCTACATGGGAACAGCTTGATTCAGTTGTATTTGAAGAGTCTATCCCAACTGTAATTTGGCTTTGTGTGTGTGTGTATGTATATATCTGTTTCTTAGTAGTTTATCTGTTTCACACCTGGACTCACTGACTGTGCATTTCTGTGCCATCTGTAGTTCCAGGATAAAGTTGTTTAAACTTTGCACAGGTGGTTGGACAGCATTTAAACATTCAGTCTTGCTAAGATGCCCTTAATGGTATTAAAACAGTCCTGATTGTAGTTCTTGTATAAATGATCTAAGACTTATCTGGAATTAAAAAAAAAAAAACAAACGAAGAACAACAACAAAACAAACAAACAAAAAAACCCAACACTCTCTCAGCTGCCAAATTGCAGATGAGTTTGTGTAAAAGCGAATGATGAAGGGCATGTTGTAATTGCAAAGGGCAGTGCTTTGAATGTAGAAAGCTCCTTTTTTTTTTTTTTAACAAGCTGCCAGCAAGGCCTGGCACAGCGCCATCGCGGGGTGACCATGCGCTCGCACGCGTTGAAGTGAAGCTCTTGTCATTGTGCTGTTTGTACACAGTGAATTTCTTCCATCTGTCACTGCAGTGGGGTGTTTCTGAGTCCAGAAATAATGTTATGCCAAATAAGCTGCTCTAAAAATTGATATTCTCTCTGTCTCTCTTCCTGCCCGCCCCCTTTCCCCCCCCCCATCATTTCACGTCCAGATGAATGAGGGCTTGCAGGGTGATTACCAAAGCTGTCCATGCAGTACAGTGCATACAAATCTGGTGCCCAATGCCTATTCAAGCTAACAGATTCCAGCAGGGTGCTCTCCAAACCATAAATTTGTGGATCAAAATTATGTGCGATTGTGTAATGTTAGGAGAATCCAAACCAGCACAACTCCCTGATACTGTGTCCGAATCCTAGTGGCTCTAGCAGCTGTCCTGAGAAACCATGGAGTCGGGCAGTGGGACAGCACACCAGAGGATATCTGCACAGAATGCTTTCGTTTAGACTCATGAAGCAAACTAGCAATGAGCTGAGCCCCCCAGCTTCCTCATATTGCGTCGAAGATGAAATCCCCTTTACTGTATAGGCTGCATCGTTAGCGAAGGATGTAATGTTTGCTTCATGTGACTTGTTTGTATAAGGAAGGGTTGAGTTTGGGTGATGGATGCAGCTCTGCCCCTTCCTCAAACACAGTATTTAAAAATACAAATGGAAGGCTCATGGCAGATGCTTTGTAAGGCTGGACGTGTGCGCCTGTCAGCACGGCCTCTAAACCCGCACTTGGCTCCTTTGTGGCTAGAGCTGGCCAAGGGCCAGGCATCTTTACTCCGTCAGTGCTTGAACTAATGTGCTCAGTCCTACCTAGTAAAGCTACTTGGTGTGGAATAAAAACAGGCTTGTGCCCTGCTGCCTTAGAAAGTCAGAAGCAGCTCTGTCTTCTCTGGGCCTTGCAGAGCCTGCAATAAGGCAGTTGCAGGCTGGGGTAATAGTGACACTTTCATTTCTAGAGCAAAATCTGGAGGCCAGGTCGTGCTGCAGTAGCACGAGCTGTTTGCTGCTGTGTTAACAGTAGCATTTCTGTAAGGTATGATAAGGGTGTGTTTTAATTTAATGCTCCAGAAACTAGTTATAACAAGTGGCATGAAAATTGCTCATCTAATCCCTTGTAATGTTTTCTGCACTATACCAGATGGCTAACAAAGGGTTTGTTAGACTTGTTTTAATTAATTTTAAGGATTTTTCTTTTCGTGGAACCCTGTACTTGTATGTTTCACAATATCTTGGTTTTTTAATAATAATGATAAAAAGCCTCAGGTATTTGTTAAAGATTTTTGTGGAATATCACAGCATACGGTTGCAATCTTGCTACAGCACAAGTTGTTTTGCTCTGAGTTCTCACAGTGTTGCCACAGAAACATGTTCAAGGACATGATAATTTTGAATATATTTGATTACAATTTGGTTTAGAGTACTGACTTCTGTAGTTAAGCATGTTGAGGTAGTTGCAGTTTTAAACCACTACGTTGTTCCTTATGTAATGTGAAGCCTTTCCCTGGTATTTACTCTTAGGTGAAAGCAGACTTTTATCACAGAATTATTTTGTTATGGAACTTGGAGGGGAACAATACCCCCAGGGCTATTTGAAAAAATTGTTTGTTTGTTTAGGGTTTTTTTAAAATGTTGGCCCTTGAGTTTGGCTCTCGCTGTGCTTGTTCTTTATTTTCTATTTTTTATAATAAATAAAGTTACTAAGTGTTTTTTTTTAAACACTTTTAAAATTTTGTTCCAAGACCGAGTCACTGTTAGGTAGGAGATGTTTGACTGCAGACTAGATGTCAGTAAGAATTCAGTGAACCTATTCAGTGATTAAGTTCCCAAGCCAAGTAAGTATTCTTCCAAAATAACAACAACAAAGCCACCCAGAATCCATAAACCCTTGCCTCGTGGTTCTGAAAGAACAGGCTGCGCCCGCATCCCTGGCTGCTCCCAACACACCAAAAGACCCAGGCAAACCAACTTTGCACTCTTGATGTAGTGTAGAAATTGAAATGCTTTGTTTTCATATGGATTTATGCGAAGGAAGAGGTCCTTCAAAATCGAGCAGAACCACCCAGGATACACTGAGCATAGCTGCTCATATGCTTCATATGAGTAACTGTAGGACGTTGCATGGATCTGTGCTCCACAGGAGGAAAAGATTAGGGTTGGGTTAGGTGCTGAATTGAAAGGAGAGAACTTGGAGGTAGAATATCTGGCATTTTTGTTTAGCTTATTCTTCCTAATTAAGTATTTAGTTTATGGACATCACACACAAGCAGCAAAGGAACGCTCTGGTAGTTTGGTGGCTAGAAAATTCACCAGTAGGAAGTGATGACAGCTTACTTTTTAATATGAACACCTATTTACAG
>JAWLRI010000642.1:1197526-1215446 GCA_034781795.1 Crypturellus tataupa
GTCCTGCTCGGCCTCCTCCTGGCCGCCGCCGGTGCTGAGTCGGGGAGTGCCGGCAGCGCTTGCAGGGCGCTCGCGGGCTGCGGGGACCGGCGAGGGGAGAAACTTCCCGTTCGCGCCGGGCTCCTTCGCGGCTCCCTCGCGCGGGGGTCGGCCGCTGCCCAGCGCGCCTTGATCCCCAGCTGCCGGCTGCGGGATAAGCCCTCTAATCCCGCCGTGGTTGCGGTGCGGGCCGGGCTGGCAGGGCACCGCGCAGCTCAGCTCCTGCGCCTGCCTCCTGAGCGGAAACCTTGGGTTGTGAGAGTGTGAAACCTGCCCGGCTTCCACGGCGAGCGAGAAATGAGGCGTTGCCGTGAAGGGCTTACGAGTCTCTCCATAATAACCGGCTGCTCTAGGCACGTGTGGAGATGTCGGGATTCTGCCTCCCTGTGCTGTGCTGCATGTCTTGCCAGTAGTGCAGCCGGGTCAGGGCGCCCCACAGCTTGGCTGAAATGCGGAAAGCTCTTCCTTGGAGAGCATCTCCCGGCATGGACAGTTATCCTCTGCCGGGACCAAAAAGCCCAAATCCACCCTCTTTGGAGCCTTTGTCTCCATGGCCTGTTCAAGAGCAGGACCACCCTTTGGGGCAGAAGGTGCCTGGAAGCTGCCCTGACCATGTTTGGTATGAAATGCAGCTCAGTGTCCCCGGGGAATCAAACGTCTGTAAAGACAAATTTTGAACAGATGAAGTCTGTAAGTCTTTACACAGAGCTTGGGGGAGCTGTGTGTAGTTGGGGGGGTTGTCACTGTCGGCTAGCTGAGCAAGGGGGACTCTGCTCGTGCCGTAGAACTGAGCTACCAAAAGCCGTGCCCGAGTGAACGGTTTGGGATGTGGGCTGCGGAGGCGGCTGAGGATGACGCGGGCTTTGGCAGAGCTTGGCTGGTGCTGCTCCTCCCTTCCCCCCCTTAATAGCTCTACTGAAACGTGCAGGGCTGCGCGGGACAGCCGAGCACAGGTAGCTGTTTTAGCGAGATGGGGGTTGTGTCCCTTATGTAAGAGCCCAGCTTCGGAGAGCGATTGCAGGCTCAGCGCTTTTCCCTGAGCCTGCAAAACAAAACTGCTTTGGCTGCTTCCCCGACGTGCCTCCGCGCTGCGCCTGGGCTTTCTCCATGTGAAGCAACCCGGGATGCGTAAGAGGGTGGGGAATGCTGCCCGGGTGCTGCCGCGTGACGTTTGGCCGGGGGTGGCCTGTTACGACATGGGGTAACTTGCTGTGAGAGCGTGGTGCAGCGGGGAGGGGAGACCAAAGCAGTGGGACATAGAAGTTGTGCGGGGGAGGCTCTCACCTGCTTGGAGTGTATAACGAAGTAGTCAGGAGGTGAAAGCCACCAGTTTAACTAAAATAGGGCATCAGCAGAAAGGTTTGATGCCTGCGATGCCTGAGGTTTACAGCCTTGTAGGGGCAGAGCAGCATCTTCAAGCGCCCCCGCCCTGGGTGCTTGCAGAACATAGTTGGCCTCCAGCAACAGCGGGTTTGAGCAAGGTGGGTTTCATGCAGTGCAGCTGCCTGTGCCTGGTGCAGGGGACTGTGACAACCTGAGCCCAGCAGTGTCCCAAGGGGCGTAGGCACCACAGGGTTGATACAGCCCTCCTACTTTTGCACTTCCAAATAAACACTAGAAGCCTCTGTGCAGGCTGGTGTTGCCCTCCTGCACCCACAGCCCTGGTGGCCATCGTAAATCCAGCCCCAGCGGTGCTGGTGGGAGGTTGATGGGGCAAGCAGGAGGCTCAGTGCTGTTTGCGGCCTCCATGTGTTGGTTGGAAGCAGTTGTGCTCCGAGGCCTCCTGATCGGCAAAACTGGTGTCTTGTTGATGATAGCTGTGTTTGGAAAGGAGTGCAGCATTAATAATGTTAAACCGGTTTGGCTTGTCCTGCTGCCATTGATCCCCCAGGCCTGTTCTTTCTGCTCTTTGCCCGGTTTCTCATCTGTCCCTCCCAATCAAATCAAGACATTGCTATCTGCGTGTTTTACTTTATTTTACCGTCTAACTTGGCAAGCCCACGGGGCAGCTGAGTGTGTGGAACAAATTCTGGCTTTTGCTCGGGCCTCCTGAACACAAAGGGTTGCAAAGGCTACGGCAGTGTCACTAAAAGGAGAGGAAGGGGCCTGTGGTTTGATAGTGGAGTCCAGATCTGGTGGTCAGGGCTGAAACCCCCATAATGTGCAGACTAAATGGTCTGTGTAGCCCCTTGCAACAGGTTGAGCTGCGGGATGGAAGCTCAGCGGGGCAGCCCAATGCTTTGGGCCCACTGGAAAGGCAAAGGCAAGTGCAGAAATGGTTTTCCCTGCACCTAGCACTGGACCCTGCTGGGGAGTTTGTTCTTCCAACACAGCCATGCACTTTCCTGCCCCTCCTGTTATGTCCCAAGGCCCTGGCGCGGCAAAGCCCTGCATCCATTCCAGCAACTGTGGGAAAAATGCTTTGTGGTAGTGGTTTTCTTTCCCTCTTTTTCTCCCCTCCAGTCTGTTTACTCTTGCCTTGGGCTGTGTGAAAGGTTGGGGTGGGGATACCATTTGCTGCTCCTCTCCAAGTGTCATCTTGCCTCCCTAGCCTGCAGTTGCCGACTGGCTTCTCGAGCAGTTTGTGCCCTCCTTGCACCATAAAGCCGAGCTGCTCCCTTGACTTTCCCAATGTCAGTGCAGAGGAGGGAAATCTGGCTGGCTGCTCAGGGCGTCAACTTCGGTACAATTCCTGCATTTATTTATTTTCCTTCCCCTTTACGCTCCTGTTGCTGGCGAATACTCTGTTGAAAATGTGCTGGCCACTTGAATCCACTTGGCTCTGAGCTCTCAAGAGGCTGCGTCACATTTTGTGCGTGTAAAGTTGTATCTCCTCAAATGGCAGAATTGCTGGGGTTTGCAGCCTTCAAAAACTCCATCTGGACTCCCCCCCACCTCCGTTTGGTGTCTGGATAAAGACTCTTCCCCATAGAGGAAGCTGGGTGCTGTGACGGCAGAGTGAGTGACTCCTGGAGCTGACTCATAAGAGAAGTTGATTAAGTTACCGTGGCTCGTTCGTGCCTCAGCATTCCCCGGCTATTGCTCCTACTAGACAAAATGGAGCATCCATCAAAGCAGCTCGTTGCTCCTGAGTTAATATTTATCCTCTCCAGATCCTTGCTTCCTCCCCTCTCTGCTCCAAACAGCCTGTCCCTGTGTGCCTGAAGGGCTGTACTGCTTTTCAGCCCCCAACTTGAAGTTAATGCAGTTAAAATGTTGCAAAAGTGACATGGGCAAGGCTGACCCTGAGCTTGGGTACCTGTTTGTTTGGGACACAGAGAATGCAACCCCTTTAGATGAAGGTTTTGAATGATTTGCACTAGAATGAGGTTGTTGTGATGAGCCAGACTCAGTGGCCTGCAGACTCCTTAACCTGCAGTGAGCTGCTGCATGAGAGGCTCCTGCAAGTCCTATGTTAATGTATGGTCAGGGCAACAATCTTGGAGTTGTCATTGTCTGCGCCTGTGAGCGGATGCCTGACACTACCATCCTGCCCGTATCTCCTGTGTGTCGCCCCCAGCCCTGATCCCTCCTGCTCTGACTCAAGGTTTCTGGCAACTGCCTGGCCATTCTACAGAAGTTGTCACCCTCTGAGTAAGGGCTTTGTCCCCTTACCCTAAGCACTGACTCAAACTTCCTTGAAATGGCTTGGAACGGGGAGAAAGGAGGTGAAGGCAGCTGCGTGCTGCCTGGCCAGCAAGTTGTACTGCCCTCGTTAGCGCAGATATCTTAACTACTGCCTCTTGTCTAATCTGCTCTGCGCTAGGGCTGTGAGACTTGGTGGGTAAAAAGCTATTTGGGTGTCTCTGACAATCTATTGCTACCAGTAGCTGAGTTAGTGTTGGCAAAAACAGATCCTTTCTGGAGCAGCAGCTGACTTGCTTGGGCAGTTAAATGTTTACTGTGTTTTTCAGCTGGAAAGGAGTTGCAAGGGGGAGAGGAGGAAGAGGTAATATTATCTAAAATGACTTACTGCTCAGAGCAAGCTAGCCTAATGGAAAGTCTCAAGGATGAGGTTAAAGACTTGGTCCCGAATCAAGACAAAATGTCAGCGTGGGAGGGGGAAGCACACAAGAAATTACTCTGTCTTCGCTTATTCTAAAGGCCTGCTGACCCTTCTGGTAAAAATCTTATTTTTGCTGGAAGTGCCAAGTGCAGCTGCTCAGTTGTGCCCTTTGAGGCTGAGTCTCTGCATGTAAAACACTGAGCGGCTCTTGTTAGACAAATGATTGGTATAACTTAAAAATCAAAGGAGCTAATTAAAATCTGGGTGAGACGCTGCTTGGGCTGGGAAGGCGACTGCGAGGCCCATAATACTGTTAACCAAACAGTCCCATGCAGCAAAAACAAGGTTTCTTCTCGCTTAAACAAATTGCGTTTACTCAGTGAAAACAGAGCTTTCCTTGGGAAGGATTTCTGTCCTCTGATGTTTTTCTGGCTCCGTCTTAACTGCTGAAGGGGGGAAAGATGTCTCGACCGCAGTTTAAAACCACACAGTGTCTGCTGTGAAAACCCCTGAAGACAAAGCGCCGTGGCCTTGTGTTTACCTTGCTGGGAGGCTAATGCTGCCTCCTGCCCTTTAGCTGCCGTTACGGGAAAACTAGAGCAATAAAAAGAAGCGCTAAAATGTAGTGGTTATGGCCCTGTAAAAGTGCTGCCTTGGACTTCCAGCAAAACAGCCTGGATACCGCAATTGGAAGGAGCTCCCCAGGGATGGATGGAACATTGCGTGGGGCTCCCTCTGGCTGAGGGCTGATCCTGGTGTTAGAAAGGGGACCCAGGGGGTTCATCTAGGAGCTGGTGCCCCCTTTGGAGACAGGGAATGTTTTTGCTGCCTCTTCCCCCACTTCTCAGACTGGAAACATAACCCTCCCCGATGTCCCTCTTTTGCTGGGAAGACTGTGTTCCCTGGCGAGATAAATATTTATTGCAAATCCACAGCGTGCACCGGAGCAGGCTCCAGAGCCAGGCTCTTGCAGGAGGCTCTTTCTGTGAGGGCTGTTCTTGGCGCTAACTCTAAATTTCCTGAGGCGGAGTACAAGGAGATGGTGCTGCGGCTTGGTTATAAATGCCTCACTTGGCCAGCTGAGTGCACCCTTCCCAGAGCCAAGCGACGAGTGAAGTGGACAGGGAGTGCTGGGAAGCTGCTGCCTGCCCCTTTTTTCCCCAGTGGGAATTGGGACTCTTGGAGAGCAGAGGCTCCCCAGGGCGACAAATCTCCCCTTATACAGCTGCTCTATCTGGAGCTGGTGTCTGCTTTCTGGGTCTAAGCCAAGGCAACCTCTGCACAAGGCAGGAATGTGTCTTTTTAATTTAAAAATAAAAAAAGCTCAACTGCTGCTGCAGCTACCTCGGAAGTCCCTACTGTTGAAACATTTGTCTGAATAAACGATAGTGGAGTGGCACTAAGGAGTCCAAGTCTCAGGACTGCTGATTCTGATTAGATTAGAAGGGGTTTTGGGAGCAGATGTGCTTGTGTGGTGCGGGATCAGAAATCTCATCCGCACAAACGGGCTGCGATTGGGCTCGTGGTGAATGGCGAGGAAAGGCACGGCGCTCCCTACCAGCTTCCTTAGAAGCCTGCAGGTCTTCATGTTGCTAACACCACCGGCAGGAGGGAGGCAGAAGATTCCCCAAACGTGTCCCGTGCTTCTTGCCAAGCCAAGTCTGCTGGAATGTGTGGCGGGGGGAATGTTGGGGTGTAGCTGTGTTCTAGGAAAGGGCAGCGAGGGCAGACCTCTCCTGGGGCGAGGGGGAAATATGATATAATAAATATGCCAAGCCTGAGGTATGAGCATGAGAAATTGTCCTTGATGGAAAGCTGCCTTGCTGGGGTCCCATATCCATTTTTTGTCCCCCCACAGGCAAGAATAAGATGGGAGCCCCTTAGCTTGGGGTAGAAACTGCAGAGCAAGTCACGAGTCTAAAAACTGAATCCCCTTTTTAGCCTTGACTGCATCCTGGCAGTACAGATTTGTCCAGCCTCTGAATTCAGCCCTAGGTAGTGGTGGATCTGAAACAGCTCTGAGCGGGTTTGTAACTGGTATCAAAATCTTTGTGAACCAGCCACGAATTCCTGCACAGGCCTGGAAGAGCCTTTGGGGCGATGGAAATGGCTCTGTGCAAGTTGTTTTCCTGCTCAAATCACGTGAGAGCCTGCTTTCCCCACCTTCCGTGTTCTTCCAAACTCTTATCTCTGTTTGCTTTGGGGCAAGGCATTGACACAGGGGCATCTGCAAGTGCCCGCTCAAGCTGGAGTGGGAGCCCGGCCTGGCACACGGCTCTGGAGTTTTCCCTTGAGCTGGGAGTTAAGGACTTGGAGCAGCTATTCTGCCAGTGCTGCTGAAAAACAGATCCCAGCGTGTGCCTCTCTGGTGGAAGGCTCTGTCTTTATGGCTTTACTCCTGGCTGATAACGGGGCAGGAGCAGGTAAACAACAGTCTGCTCCTCTGGAGTCATCCCATCCTCCTCCCATTGGCCCCAGCAGCTGGGCCAAGGGAGCGTGTGGCCCAAGGAGGGGCTGCGTTTAAGCAGATGTGCATTGGTTAAAAACCAAATGGGGTTTGAGTTTGTGAGGCAGGAGAGCCCGCGATTCTGTTTGGAGGCAGCTCTCTGGCACCTGCATCCCTGCCTGCGGCGAGGGAGGCACCCAGGAGAGTGGCTCAGTCCCGCAACCCCGGATTACGGTGCCGTCATCGCAGGGATTACGGCTCTGCTACCGCAGAAGCTGCCTGGGAGCTTAAGGAATCGCAGCAGGGTGTGAGTGAGGCTGAGCCTCAGTGTCCGTCCCTGCTGCCGCGGGAGCGCGTGAAGGGCTGGGTGCGAGTGCAGGGCTCCCCCCGCAGCTGCGGGGAGACGGTACCTGCTTGGGCAGGGTCTCTGCGGAGGCTTATCTCAATCATCTCGAATGAGCTGCTGCTCTCAGTGGCTGCGTAGTGCATTCCCCCGCCTGCTGCTCTTGCCCTGCTTGGTGCAGCAAGCCCAGCTCCTTATCTGAACTCAATGTGGGCTTTTTCTTTCGTTTTTAATGCGTGGTGCAAATGCAATGGGAGTCGTGCAATGCCTTGTCCTGGAGGAGCAGCGCCAGTCCCTAGCACTGCCTGCAAGCCCTGGCTTGTGCTTCGTGCCTTAATCTCTCCTTAGTCTTCAGACATGGGGGACTTATTATAGCTTGCTGTGATTGCCATGCACCTATAGGTGCTCCAGCACCCTGTGGAGCAAAGACGTGGTAGCATTTGCTGCTGCCTGGGAGCCTCGGGGTGAGCCTGTCATGCAGCAAAACACACGTGCGCCTGGAAGCCGATTAACTTGTGAGCTCTGGCACCCAGGCCACGTGTGCTGGGAATTACATGGGACGGATCGGCCGGGGACTGGAGGTAAACGAGTACCCTCTGCGCATTAGGCATGAGGAGTTAGCACAAGTGGATTGGTTAACTGTGCCCCAAGTGGGAAGGGATTAGGTGCGACCTGGATTGAAATAATGGTGTTTGCTTTGCTCCGAGGACAGAGGTGATGTTTGCCCCCTGCTCTGAGCTGGTATTGGCAGGGAGAGAAGAGAGGAAAGGACAGTTTCAGAGGGGAAGAGCAGCCCCTTTCCTTCCTAACCTGGTAGAAGTTGCTTCTGCTGGAATGCATGTCACTTCTAATTGCTTTTAATGCTTACTAAGATAGGAAATAGAGCAGTCTGTGCCTGTTACTGGCTGCACAGCTCCCTCCCTCAGAGATGGGCTTAATTTAGCTGCCTGGCTCTGCTCTGGGCCAGTGCTGCAGAGCTGCACAGTGCCTCCTGAATGGCTGTTGCGAACAGGAGAGCTCTGCTCTCAGCTCATGCTGCCCTGTGTGCTCTGCCAGAGCTTAAACCTTTCCGGATCATGCGCTGCTGTAGGAGCACTGAGTAGGGAAGCAGTTCAGCAGGCCCAGGCTGTGGGGTTTGTAGGCATCTAGGGTGACCCAGTGGGACTCCCTCAGTGCTGGTTTGCCATTTGGATGGCGTTGGGGTGCTCTGACTGCTTGTGTGCTCATAGTCACATGCCGTTGTCTGCTAAGGGCCTTTCCATGTGCACTCATGACTGCTCTCTGTGAGCATCTCCCCTCAGCACAGGGCCCTTCTAGGGGATCTCCATGGCTGGAGACCTAGTCCTGACTGCAGAACAATTCTAAGTATACCCCAGGCTGGTGGCTCTGGTTTATTTGGTAGCCTGAGATCCTGTTCTTAAACTTGCGTTGAGTAAAGTGACACCAAAACCACGAGTACAGATGTCTTGGAGTTTCAGCACCTGGCAAAAGCAGCAGGAGTGACCTGTGCTTCTCTCTCCCTGCAGGCCACCAAGAGTTAACAGTTTTCCCTGCTCTGCCACCGCCCAGCCTGGCCAGGCTTCATGCTCCTTTGTGTGGGAAAGGTCGACTTTCACCTTGCTCCTGTTTGCTCCTAGGTTGTGTACACAGTGCTGGGAAGGGAGACGCTGGAGCGGGCGCTGTGTCTCTGCTGCAGGGCTGTGAACTAGATAAAGGCCTCCCTGCACACGGGGTGCCTGAGTCCCCACAGCCCCAGCTCCTCTGCACCCACTTGCTGTCAGCCCTCAAAGCAGCATTTAGTGACCTGGGATACTGTCATGTTTGACTGGGAAAAACGGCCAGTCCTAGAAGCCAGTTTCACGTCTGAAAAGCCCTACCCCTGTCCCATCATCTCTGTTTGTTTGTTTGGTGAAGATATGTGGGCTGGGCAGCAAGCAGCCTGGATTTACTAGTTCCTAGAAGTAGCCAGCGGCTGGGGAATTTACACGAGACAGACTGCTTAGTGCCACAGTGAATGTCCCTGCTGTGACAAGAGGCTGGGGGTAACCTGTTCATAAGGGAGGGTGACAGGGACATGCGGTGAAGCGGGGCAGGCTGGGGCTGAGTCCTGTGAGCTCGTGCCTCGAGTGCACAAGGGGAGCTGTTCCTGCACGGGCACCACAGGAGCAGAGCAACTGCGTGTGACTCCAAGCAGTCTGGCTGGCCCTGAACATGAGACCTCGGTGCCCGACTCTTTCGGGAACGGTGGTTGGCGCTCGCGCCTGACGTGCTGGCTGGCAGGGAATGAGCTTGCTTTTTTTTTTTTTTTTTTTTTTTCCCTCCGGTCTTGTTCACCCTGGAGCTGAAGGCCGGCTGTGCTGCGTGTGACCCTGGCGAGCCGTGCAAGCCATTGGCTCCCGGGCCAGGCTGCGCGCGAGGCAGTCGGGAGTGTGGCCGCCGGCGTGCGGGGCGGTCACCGCTCTCCCCCGCGGCGCCAGGGCATTCGCCCCTGCGTGCCTTGTGCGGAGAAGCTCGCTCGGGGAGAAAATGCAACCTGTACGTAAGCAGTGGCTGCGTAGCTCGGGGCTGTGGGCTGGGACAGGCTTTGAGGGCAGCGGTGTTGAGCAGCTCGCAGCTTATGCTGGGGGCTGTGGTGGGCTTGTAGCTTAGGGAGGAAATGCCTGGAAAAAAGCTCTTGTGGAAGTAACACTTGAAGGAGAGATTCCTGTTATATAGGAGATATTTTCTGTGCAATCAGAACTATTTATTTGTACATGGTGGCTTTATCTGAAAAGAAAAAGGGCTTTTAAAATTATAATAATATAAATTTTTCCAGACTTTGAGAGTTTTCTTTTTTTTTTTTTTTTTTTTGAAATAATTTTTGACTCAGCTTTTCGTAATTTGACTGTGGCTTATGAGTTGCTTATGAACCATTTTCTGCAAGTATAGTTTCTGGTGACAAATAGGGGAAGTTTCTGATGACAAATTTTGAAATAGCTTTGTGATGTTTCAGTTGGATCTCTCTCAAAGGAAAAAAAGCAGTGGCCTTAATGAGTTTGTAACTCAGACAAAATGCTGGTGGAGATTCCCTTTTTCTTCAGACTTCAGTGTTAGAGCTGTAGGACTCCCTTTGTAGAGATTTCTGCAATGAAGCAGTGAACTTTAATAGTATTATGGACTATTGTGTTGTTGAATGAGTTGCCTTTGTCACTGACATTTAACTGCAAATTCAGCGTGTAACAGGAGAAACTGCTTTAGAGTCCAACCAAAATCTATCGGTGGAATTTTCCTACAACTTAGAACTTTATAGAGCCTGGTGTGTGCCTGGTTTGTGTGTGTGTATTTTTTTTAATCTATCACTAAACTTACTATATTCTTTTTATGAGCATAGCAAGGGAGATTTTCATTCGGACACTCTAAAATGTATCTAATTGCAATCAATCCCGGTCGTTAGGGGCTTTGTAATATAGCAGGTAATTTCTGATTTCCAGTGTGGTGCTGCCTTCAGCTGTAGACACGGGACTCTGGGGCACACACGTGTCAGTAGGGACTGCTCCGCAAGTCAGTACTAGTTAAAGCTCATTTAGTGCTCTAAGATAATCCACTTTCTTAGATTTTAAAAGATAAGGCGAAGATCTCCTTCCTGTATATTGGCATATACCACAAAATGAGAAGTGGGACAAATATTCTTTGAATTGGTTCCTAGATTGCTGTTAATGAAATCCAGCCTTTTAGGAAGTCACAGATGCTTCTCTGTATTTGCTTTTATCAAACTCTTGTAAGGGTGAGATTTGCACAGAATTTTGTCCTTTCCCCATTCCCTATCCCTAATTCCCGAAGTTGTTCAAGCCTCAGAATCTAAAATGTGTATTTACTTCTGCATGTAAGAAGTTCCCTTTCATTGAGATAATTAACTCTAACAATTTTGCTATTTTATTTTGCATTGTGTATTTGTAGGATTGTTCAGTTGTGAAGCAATGCCTTGTGTATACAATATTTTCTCTGAGGGGTGTGCTTTAAAATGTAGGCAACTGTTTCTTGGGGATGTAATTTTAGAAATAACTGAATGGAGCTATGAATCTTCTATATTAAATCTAGTGCAGTGCCACAATGTAGCTTCATAAAATGATGGCTATTTGGTTAAATATGCAACTTGATATCACGGTGGGTTGGAGACAGTATTTGCTAACTTTATGTTAACTTTTCTGGCTTGCAGAACACTGGGTGTTAAATTCAGACTTTTGATTCTAATTTATTTTTTTCTTGTATTTTAGTCACTGTTGTTATATCCAGTATTAATCAAGCCATCATTTTGTCTTTTGTTCATTCTGTCCTTTTTTTTTTTTTCCCTTGTTTTTTATATGTAAACTGAGAAGCCTTTCTTTAGGGTCTATGTTTCCTCTTGCTGCTTCTTTCTACTTATTTTCATTATGATTTATACATGACTTCGTTGTCTAAAGACTACTGTGTGATTTACGGGGGATATATTTTGTCTTGTAATTCTTAGCGTGATAGGGACCTGATTAGTGTTTTGTAGAACTACTGAAACAAAAAAACCTATTAATAAAAATTGAGTAGTTGCCTATGCAGGAAGCAAAATGTATTCAACCATCAACTTGTTTAGAACTGCTTTCCCTGTAAGTCATGATGGTTATTGTTATTTTTTGTAACACCTGTGTTTTTCTACTCTGTCTTCCACAAAATTTTGAAGAAATAAATAAAAATTTGGGAAACTTACTGGAGTACCCACGTACATGTCCAGAGTGAGCGTTTGTGTAGTTCCTACATTGTTTTTTTGTGAATCTTTTAGAAGAGAATAGTTAACTCTCAGTTTTAGGAGAATAAACTGAGCAGTTAGTTAGGGAATTAGTTAACTAGAAAAAAAATCCAACTCTTTCAATGTAGCAGTGGATTGCGGAAGTCTCTGTCAGACTTTCCTGTAAGGCTCTTGAGTATCACTGTGAACAGGGGGCATGATTTACATAGGAGGATAGCTGTGCAATGTAGCAATTGTGTAACACAGATAAAATTCCCAGGAAAAAAAGGAAACAAGTAGAAAGCAAAACAAACAAACCAAAACAGCTTCAGCTGGATTTGAGTCGGCTGTGTTTAGGCAATAGCTACTGATCGTGGAAAAAATCTGGAAAACAGCTGTCCCAGTGCACATGAGATCATAGCAAACAGGAGCAAGGAGGATCCATCAGTAGTATATTTCCTAATTTAAAACTGGAAAGTGTTCTGTTTTGGAATTATTATTAATATTCTCATCTGTGTATGTTTAAAGGGCAAGACCAGCTATAAACTATGTGCTATGAAATAGGTCCCATTTACACTCAGCACACTCTCATGTGGGACACGATCTGGAGGAAAAAAATATATAGTCATGTAGGTGATACTGTACCCAAATAACTTTTTAAAAATGATTTATAGGATAACTTGTGCAGTTCTACTGAGACTTTTATGGCTGAATGGTATCCTCATTTTTCCTGTAAAGAAAGAAGTGATTTTTCTCACGTGCTGTTTGTATTTTAAGGAAGTGTCTGTCTCTGCAAGCTCTCTCCTCTGCACAGCAGACACCAGTTTACCCCTGACTTAAAAGCAGAATTAGTTTGGAGAAGTGAAACAATGTATTTAGGGACTTCCCAAGTGCTGCTCTTGGTCCTTCCTGTGTCAGAAGCCCTGGCTATGATGCTGTCTTCTGCTCAACAGGCACTCTAGTGAGTGTGTTGGATTTTTGGTTTGTTTTTGTTTTGAGCTGGAGCCTCCATAGCAATCACTTGTCTTATGTGAATGCAAGTTCAAAAAAGTAAGGGTTTACAGTACATCAGTTACTGATGTGACTGGCTCTGCTTCCCAGGTCCAGGTAACCAGCTAATATTGTTAATTATCTGCATTGATTTTTGTCTTTCCTGGAAAGTTTCTGTAGACATATGTTGCTGCATCCTTGAAGAGAGAATGCTGAGTTGGATGGACCATCTGGTTTCATTCAGCATAGCTGCTTCAATGTACTGATGCTGTAAATATGAAGAGCAAAATATCCTGTGCCAGAACTCTTGCATGTTGTTGATTTTGGTATATATATGTGCGGTAGTGTCCTGTATAGACTTACCACTTAGGTCTGTAAGGAGTATATACTTACATTTTGTGAGATGAGGTTTATTGGTGCCCTGTTCCAACCAAAGAACTGTATCCCACCTGCCAAATCTGGCATCTCTAAGATATAGATGAGTTCACAAACTTGAATGAGTATTACTGTCCCATAGTGCTCATTCCTCTCCCCCTTTTACTTTCTCTTCCACAAAGGAAAAAGGCAAGTGTTTGCCTTGTGCTCAATCTGAAGAGGTTATGGGATATGATTTACGGTTGGAACTTGGTGGCTTTGGAAGTCTTTTCAAACCATTATGATTCTATGGTTATAATCACAGAGCACTACCTAGGTCTCATCCAAAAATGTGCACAGTTGTAGCAGGACACTATCAAAAGAAAAGGTTTTAAACTCTTGGCCAAGGACAGATGTATTAAAAACAAAGTTGAAGATGACAAAACCCTCTTTCGGCAAGTGCAGTTACTTGAGTATCTGGTACAGTGAGGGTTCCCGATAGCAAGAAGATGGGGAAGCTGTATTGACAAAAGGATAAGCTCTGTCTTCAAAACTGCACAAAAAATGCTTTTGTGGGCCCTCTCCTAGGTTCTTCTTCCTGCAAAAATCGGAGTGGCCTTTTCTTGGGCATCTGCTAGTTCTTCAGCTGATTTGAAGAAGAACTTGATGTTGAGAGGATGTACATGAGACAGAGGAGCTAAGTAATATTTTCAAATATTGTGTTCAAATTATTCTCCTTACAACTAGTATATTACTTCTGCATTCCAGGAGTTAACAGTATTGGTCATTTGTGTGATTGCTATCACTTGAATCAGAGTTGAGTGAATTGGCCTTTAAGCATCTGAAGTATTGCCAGCAAGATGCATGTCTTAGAAGTTGTTATTACTGAGTGCAGTTTGGCGCTGGGCCCATCTAAGTCTGTCATGTGTATGGGACTGTGTAACATTAGGCAAGTTGCATGGTGAGAAGAGATTGCACAGATAACAGTGGAAAGTTTCCTTTAGACTTAATTTGCTGTGCGTCATATTTGTGCCAGTCCGACAGACAGTAACTAATACGTGCTGCAGGAGGCTGACAGCCTCAGTCCTGCAAACTTCATTTTTATCCCCCCCCTGCAACGTTCACACAATTTAGATTTGGTTTTAAAACATACTTTTATGAAGCATGGAGTGCTCCTAACATTTTATTTTTAGTGTTAAATATTCAGAGTGTAGATATACTGTAAATTGGTGCCCTTTGTCGCAGTCCTGTGTTGAGGCACTCCAGACACACTGTGTCCCTTGAGCTCCTGTGAGCTGCTCTGAACATGTCTCTAATAGGTTCCCTAAATGAATCACCTCCAGAGAAATGAGTCTTGAACTGGTTTAAACTGCTGTTTAGAAACTTGATCCTTTTGGCTTTCCTGTGCTGACACCTAGATGCCCTGTTTTGAAATAAACACTAAAAACCTTTCAATTCCCACATCTCCCAAGCGAAGTACTTCCCTTTTACTATCAAAGAGTTAGTGAGCAGTGTGCTACACAATGCACATATGTTTGATTTTCCCCACCCCTTTCCTTTCTCCAGATAAATGGCAAGGGTGCCTGCCTAGGCACATTTTCCACCATGAGGCATTCCAGTCTTCCCTAGATAGCAGGATTGTTGGACAGTCATCATAACTGATAATGTGAGTGGGGCGTGAGACATTTTTGAATACTCGTTTGATTGCAGTAAAAGGGAAATTCCTCTCTTCTCTTTGACTGAAAGGGACATGAAAATCAGAGGTTATGAGAGGAATCCTGGCAGGATTCCACTAGAACAAAGTATTCAAGTGTCTGTCTGGCCTGCAACAGTTAAAAAGGGAGTTTGTTTTCATGCTGTTCTGAAAATGCTAGGGAAATTCGGAAGACAAGAGAGAAGAGGCATATGTAAGTCACGCGGGGTTAATATGAAGTATACTGGAAGGTTGTGTCCATGGGACCTTCGCAGGTATTGAGGAGTTGGAGGGTAGGAGAAAGTAGGCGTATTTTAGTGTAATCTGGGTAGAATTTCTAGGAGTATGATTTTTGCCCCTGGATTTTTCTGTTTGTTTTGTGTTTTCATTTATTTTTATGACTTACCACCTCCTTGTAAAACAAATTGAAGTTCAAGACTGTTATTGGTTTTAAACTCCAGGCCACCTTGGTTAGTGCTGCCATTAGTTTTCTGCCTTTTTACTGAAGAGATGTTACATGCGTTAGACAGAAGTTAGTGTGAGGTTTGACTCATCTTTGTGAACAGATTTCGTGCATCTAGGGGGTTGCTGTAGGTAGTTTTGCATGACATCTTCAGTGAACTGCAAAGTAATGCTTGCTGGGGTGATGCTGTTCTTACTAGTTTCAGACAATTCCTCCTCATTCTATGAACTTCTTTTAACGTATGTAAACAAAGATCATTTGGAATAGAACATGCCTTGATTCAACAGCTGAAACTGTTTTCTCTCACCCTTATGTCACACTCTGACATGGCAGAGCTTCTATAATTACTGGAAACCTCTGCCCTACAGACTTTATTTTTAGCAGGGAAAATGCTGTAGCTTGAAGTTAGGTTTGTAGCTTATTTGAACATTGTGGTGCTGCCTGGCCTAAGGTTAAAATGTGTTACGGTGGGATTTGCTATCGACATCACCAACAGTTACATTAAGAAATTTCTAAGCAAAGAATGTAAATGAGAAGCTTTCTTCATGTGTGGTATTTGTGGTTGCTGATGGTTTCTTCTTGGAAGAATCTTTGCATGTGTTGAGCACGTAGCGATAGTGCTGACCGGGGTCGTGAGGGCACGCGTGCCTTTGGGTAATCTAATCTCAAAAGACGCTCCTTTCACATGATGTGGTTCTGCAAGCTGCTTCTGTATGTACAAAATTGGCAAAGCACCTCTGTTACTAAACTGAAAGGATGATGAATATAAATGGCATGGCATATTAATATAAATGGCAAGTGATACAGCAAATACAGTTTTAAAATGTTACTGGGAGAAACAAGTCTTGTACTGTATGTGTAACTCTCTTTGTGTACAGACAGTGTCTGTGGAAAAACGGTGTCTTCTCTTATTGCTATAGAACTGAGAGTTTCACAAACTTTCAGATCTTTGTTTTTTAATAAAAAGGCAGGGGCGAGGGCAGGAGAGAGAGTAGATACAGGATATTCCTGTAGCCTGTGTGTCTCGTAACCAAGAAGCTGATGTGGGAAGAGGTTTTCATGGCCCTTTTCCTTCCCCGCCCCTTCCCCTCCATCTCTTTTAGGTGTTATTAATCTGATGATTGCCAAACTTCTGCCCCTTTGTTGTAGCAGGTCTCTATAACGCCTTAGAGGTTGGCTGCTCAGACATGTCTGTAGTTTAATCATGCAAAACTTTCATTTGTCACCATCTGGAGTGCTGAATAGTTCTGATTATTTTCTAACATGTGCAAATCTTGGCTTTTGCAGGGCAGCAGTAGGGACAAAACTATGTCATCTTTCTATAACACTCCATTCTTAGGGTTTTGTGTGTGTGTCTTATTTACTCATTTTTCATCTCCTGAAAATGAATATCCTGATCCTTGAAAAAGTGAAATTGAGAGCTTTGCAAAAGGAAATTCCATGACATTTAGAGTACCAGGGAATTTCCTCCCTGTTTTTCCATTATAACAACTTTAGGTTCCTCTTAAATGTGGTGGCTTTAGATTTCTGTAGACAACATTTGTTTGGTGAGGTTTTTCAAGGCATCCAACTTCTGTGTTCTGTGGCCCTCTCTTTCCACTCTTTATTGATACCAATCAGAATTTAACTCTGAAAGGATATTTGTCTCTGCCTTCAGTCAGGGCAGCTGAGTCAGTTTTTCAAATGTGTAGGAGTATCTCAAAACTATACTCACAATAATTAGGTTAGTTAGTATAGACATTTGTCATTGGGTTTGCTAGAGTAGACATACAGACGTGGTGCTTTATAATCTTATGACAGATAGCTTAGTAGTTTGATGTTTTCTACGTGTAGAACTGAAATTGATATTTTCTACATGTAGAGGCATCACCGTCTACTGAAGGAAAATGTCTTTTCTTGAAGAATTGATGGCTGTTCTGCACCATTTGCTTGGTCAGTGTAGAAGTTGAGCTTCTATCGTGTTAGAGAACTCTATGAAAACAACTTCAAGATTTTTAAGACTTAAGATTGTAAAATTGGTAAATGCAGAACTTATGAAAGAATGATTATTGCAGAATATGCTGTTAAAAGAACAGTTCTATTGAGTTTTAATTGGGTTTTCTCGCTTTAAACTCATGGTCTTGTTTCTTCAGGGTCATGATGAAGAAGCTGTTGTGGATATGGGCAAAATCAGCTCTACTATCAACACAAACTTTGAAAAAGAAGAGCTAGAGAGTAAGTTTGTTTTTCTTGCTTATTCAAAAATATATATGTTTTGCCTCAAGATTTATTTTCCCTTAAGTGCAACCTGTGTCACTTTAAACGAGTCAGAATTTTAAGGTCAGCATGAAATTCTAGGAATAAAACTAGTGAACTGCAGATGATTTGTGCTTTTTATGGTCAATAAGCATGCTAATGCATACTCGCTGTGTTTTCAGAACTGTCATCGAAGGATTTGTTTAAAAAGAACAACAACAAAAAATCTCTTTATGAAGCAGATCTCTAAGGCAGGCTTTACTTTTCACATTATGAGTTGGGCTGTGATTTTCAAAAACCTATTGCTATTGATGTTTAAGTTGTTTCCCAGCACAAGAGATATAAAGTCCTGCAAATTCAAAAGTCAGGGAGTGGAGGCTAGGTGGGGAAGGGAGAGAAGGGGAAAAGATTTGATTTCTTTTCTAAAATTGAGTGTCGGCACTGTCAAATGCCAACAGTGAAAGCAGATAGAGGGCTGTCAGTTCCGTGGTGAGTTGTAAAAGATCCTGAGTACTGTGCCCAACTCTGGGCCCCCCAGTACAAGAGGGATGTGGAGCTGCTGGAGAGAGTCCAGCGCAGGGCCATGAGGATGATCAGGGCCTGGAACATCTGCCCT